>OX243816.1:19382885-19422227 GCA_945859605.1 Lumbricus rubellus | reverse complement strand
TATTAATTCTTCTGTATTACGATGAAACCTTTTTAGACTTTGTCTATCAAAACATGATTTGTTCAGCTGGAGGAAATAAATGAAATTGGAGATGATGATGATGATGATGATGACGATGACGATGATGATGACGACGACGATGATGAGACGATTTATATAGCACCGTAACTCAGCCAAGGCCGAAGGAAAGGGCGCTGGATATGGGAATTGAAGACAGTTGCGTATGGTAAAGAGGAGAAAGAATAAAAAGAAATGACGATTATGAGCAAGGGGTGGTAGCAATTGTAACAAAGCTGTCCCATTTAGCCATGGTTGGACCGGGATCACTTCTGAATAGTCTACCTTTAAGGGGCACTACATGGAATTTTCTAATAAAAAAAGAATAAATTGCAATGGTCCACCGCTAGACGACACTTTTCCGAAATCTCGCTGTGCACATCATTTTCTGATATTTTCCTTCACTTTAGTAAATGGACGTGTCTGTTTATTGTTGACAGGATGGTTTCGAGCAGTTCTTCAGCAAACCAGAAACAGCTGAGAACCTTCTGTGGTGTGGCCTTGTCTGTACAATTGTCAGTCTGGGCGTTGGTGCGCTTGCCACAGCGCTTATCGTCAAGTGACCAATCCAGCGACAGCAGCCAACGCGACGGCCTTTTACTCGTTGACACATATTGTCTGGATACTCTCTTCGATTTGGTGTATTGGATATGGCAGCTTAGGGTCACGTTTTCCCTGTCCTACAGAGCAGCTTCACAGTTTTAGACACCTGAGTACAGTAATGCAAGACTAGTTTTATTGCATAGAAGGAATTGTGTTTAAATTTTTTTACATAATGAATGGATAAGAAGCTATGGTATTAAGGTTGATGTGGCATTATTCTGGAATCCACTGGATGACATTGTTTAATTAATAGTGGGAGCATTATACGATTCCAGTTTACCTATCAAATTATAATCGCACCCTGTGTAAAAATACATGAAAACAGACAATTTATGTCGACGAGTAATAGAGCCATGAGAGTGTCTGCTTATACAGACATTTCTTAAAGTGTTTATAGTTCTTTGAGTGGCCTTACGTGAATGCTGCGCCGGCCAAAACAAAACGAATAAGCCGTCTTCTTCCTGCAGCCCACTGACTTACCTACCTGCATGACAGCGTGTCGATCAGTGATTGTAGTTTGTTTTACGAGTTTGATCATTCGTGTAAATAGCAGAGTGACAGTTGCTGTGATTTTTATTTTACTTTGCCAGCAACAGACTTTGTTGCATGTATTTTTATACTCCAGTTTTAGTTCTTACGCACATTTCGCTGTTTTTTGCATGCATGCATTTTGCTGTTTGATGCTAGAGGTTTATGCTGCTGAAATGTTTGTAAATAATTTTGTGATTGGATTTTAAGTGTGTGGTGCTATGTTGATCAGGGAGGCAGAGAGGCTTTTAATGCAGATTTTATGATTAGCCATAATCAAGGAGTATGATTATGATTGGGTAAATCATGTTTGTAGGCTGTATCAGTAGCTGTTATCACGATGAAAGGTTTTGATGATGTAATATTGGCTGAGTGTGTATTAAACGTGTAACAGAGATGTAAAAACACATGTGTATTATCTTTGACTGCAAATTTTATGCTGAGTAGTATTTTATCCTTTAGATACATGTATGATGAGCTTGCTTGATCATTTATCGTGTTGGTCAATATTGTAAGTGAGTGGTGTATTGATCAAGGCAGAGGCTTCTAATCATTGGCTGTGATGCAGGTTGTGGATTGTGACTGATGGCTAATAATCAAGGTTATGGTCATGATCAAGGGACTTGATCATGACTATCAAGGAGTTTGATCATGACTATCAAGGGGCTTGATCATGACTATCAAGGGGCTTGATCATGGCTTAATGTGATCATCGTCTATGTCAGCTGTGTTGATGATCAGAAGTTATATTCTTGATCATTGGACATGTATCCAATGATCATAATTGTGTTCTTGTATTATGATCATGACCATTAGTTATGATCCATGGCTGTGCTTATGCTCTGTGATCATGATAAAAGGTTGTAAGTAACCATAGTTATGATTTTGGGTTTCAACATCTGTACTAGTTACTTGACTGGAATATAGGATGGATGTGCTACCAATTGCAGTGCTGTTGAAGGCTTTGATCGCATTTGTAATTATGGTCATACTATGATCTTGATTATGCCTTTTACGCAGGTTGTGTGTTGGTTTTGTGTTGATGATGACTATGACGATGGCTTTGCTGTTGATGTGATTTAATGATGATGATGATCATGCTGAGAACAAGAAGGATGAAATGTTGAGATTTTTTGTGTTGATGCATTTAACAATTCTGTCGTTTTTAAGTTCACTCTGAGTTTTATAAAGCTTCCACGAAATGATAACCAGAAGAACAGTTTTGCTTAGTTGAGTTTCCATGAACTGAGTTGTCTTATTGCATGCTGTTATTAAATATATTATTTATGCGCATATCCATTTCTATGCCTACGTATTTGAGTATCTGTCCTGCAGTTAAAGTTAGAGCTAGTATGAAGAATTTCAAAGTACATTCTGCCATAACACTTCTGATTCGTCTACACGTAATCACTCGTATAGAATAGAGTGAATTGGTATAAGAGCAAGCTTGATATTTTGAAACCATGCTATGCTTTGCCATTTTACTTTGAAGGAAGTGTTTTTATTATGGGGTGAGGCATGGCATAACTTTCTATTGTCACCACCACTTTTTGGTCCTGCAGAGAAATATATTTTTAAACATGAAAGCACTTGGCTGCCTTGCTTATAATTATGTAGATGATTCATGCATAAACCTACTTAAAATCCCAATGGCGGTTGAGCTGATAGATGTTTCCACAGTGAGGAAAGACCTGTAGACAGAACAATGTGTGGAATGAAGTGTATGGGGAAAATGTGCTTTCAGTGGGAAACAACACGATTCTGCGAACCAGAGGGGACGGAAAAAAGACAGGACTGTGAGAAATGTATGAAGGAAACTTTTCTGCAGTGGCATTTAGTCTCGAAACCAATGAAGGGGGAGTGGGGACTGAAGTTTTATAAGTTCCCTAGCAAATTTTTCCATATTTTGTATCAGTACATTTTTGACGTCTCCAGTCAAAACCAGCAAGAGGTGCTCCCAACTCAAAATTAATTGGGTCACTGTGTAATGACTTTCTAACGGACAGTAGTAGGCCTAGTATAGATCTGTTTACACTTAAAACTCTTAATGAGATACGCTGAGCACATACCTGCAGGCAGCCACAGAGAGACACTTGATAAAAATTATAGGTCTATAGACACATCCAAGTTGAGTTGCTGCTGACAGACTTAGATCTGAGACGTTTGAACATATCATTTGATAGCTATAATTGCATAACACTGCTAATTAATCAACTGTATAACTGCTGTACATAGTATTGAATGCTTGTTAAATGAAACTTTTTCAATGGGCTATTTTCATGTTACGGGTGCTACACTTTCTCAAAATAAACAAATACTAAAAAATGCTGACGTGTGCATTTCACTTGCTTGCTGAGTAGGTTTTCTGTATAATTTAGAATTATGGTAATGTGTTGGGATGATTAGGCCTACATAACAAAACACATTTGCTGTCTGTGAAATCCACTAAAACCATCACATTACTCACGATCGAAAAAAAATCGAAGTCCTTTCAGTTCTTCCAATCTTGATTCTTTTTTGTTTAGGCGCGTTATAAATGACAATTTAATAATAATAATGGAAATGAAATTAGAAGCTCAGCTGTCGCTGCCAGAGCACATAGTCTACCAGGATGAAAAATGCACAGCTCAATCCATTTATGAACAATTTAATTTGACCATTTGCATATAAACCGAGTACATCAATAATAAATCAGCGTACAGCTATTAAACTGGTGGCCTACCGACAAAGTGCAGGTGCAACACCCCATGTCTGAGGTTTGAATCCTGGTAATGAAAGTGAAAGTCCATTGTCAACTGTGAATATTTTGGTAAGGCAGAGGTGCATGCAAATAGAAGATAACCAGTGATGACTATTAGTTACCCTAGTAACATTAACTTACTTACTGTGCCATAGTTTACAGGAAAACATATTTCTCACATACAATGCACTTCTGCAAGACTCTAAAATGCAATAGAATATAGTGTTTAGCAAACTAACTACCTAATGGTCCTGCAAAGTCGTGCATTTTGTCAGCACTTCTACTGAAAGATCCCTATACCCATCAGTGACAATCTGTGGTCCAGGCAATATTATAGGCCTATGACCAATTATAAAAACAAAGCACAGGATTTCATAATCAAATCTTTTCAAAATGGATCATGGTTCAACTCAGATCAAAGTACAATAAACAACTACATCCAAATACATAGAAAACGATGCTCCTTACATAGAAAACACGGCTCCTTCACCAAACGCATTCCTCTCGAAATAGAAAGCAAACAGTAAACATGATTAGCAACTATAAAAAAAAGAATAGAATAACATAGCTTAAATGGGAAAATTTCTACATGTCCATATACAAGGACTTCGCTCCGCAGATAAGTTTTCACTTCCAGAGTGCAGTCCAAAAGGTATTTATGCACACGACCGTTCTTCTAAGTGATGCAGACGTGAATCTTCGACGAAGGAGGTAGTCGCAGATTTCTACTTGAGAGATGGTGATGCAAAGAAATTTGTTCCTGGTTTCTTCGCAGCACTGCCAAACCTAGATGGAAGGAAATATTCAGATTACGTAATACATATATTAATAAAACATCAATTCTTAAACAGTTCTGCTTTGCCTTGGTACCAACAAACACATTACTATATAAATGAAAACAAAACCTGTACTTCATAAATATCAACAATACTAACTTGAAATCGACTGTTACTATATGAATGCAGTATTCAACTACACCAGCTGAAGATAATTGTTAGCCAAGTATAGATAGAGGGAGAGGGAGAAGAGGGGGGAGCACAGCAGGTACCTGACTTTCTGTCATGAATCAGGGTGGTGACATAGTTCAGTCTACTTTAATCTAAAAAACTGCTTCCACAGCACTCCCATCACAATGCTTCGAGACACGTTCACAAAATTGCAACAAATGGAGAATGAAAGTCATTGCAGAAGTGCAGTAAAAATCAGATAGGTCAGGGTAGCAGAAATCTGGCAATGGTGGCAAGAGAGTTGAAGCCTAGATCAAAACATTATAGAACTAACCAATCATACAAAACTAGACAATGAATATTAAGACCTTTAAAGTATGAAGATAAACACAGAAAACCCTACATACATTGTAAATGCCTGCCTGCATACACATCAATAAACATAAAAAAGAAGGCAAGGGGTTTTGTAACCCCCGACAATACCAACCTTGATCCATACCACTGCTGTCCACCTTCTTGTTGGTGTGTGTCGACTGGAATCGGTCCAAGAAGAGTTGAGGGAGCAGCTAAACAACCAATTTTAACATTCAATATGTAAAAGAAATGTCCTTTTAAAGTCTATGAATGCCATTGGGCGTCATAAACTTAATGACCATGTAAATTCAATATGAAGAAAAGTTACTACAGAGGCTCAAATTAATTCACTAACTCTACACAAGATGTTGTTGCTTGGCATGCAGCAATGCTCCTAACACTGATTTAAACTTTTTCAACAAATAAGCTGTATAGGCATTCCCTGATAAGATAGGAGAACTATATAGCTAGCAGAAAGAACCATCCCAAAAAGTTAACAGCAAGAAGCAGACTTGTTCCTATTATCTTAGCGTTGAGCACTATGTGAATAGGCAGCACGTGGGCAGCACTTTTCTTCAATGCCTAATCTCTCTTCCCAACAACAGTAACAGTTCAATTCAGAAGTAAAATCTTCCTCAATTCATAGAACTTACCGTAACCACCGGAAATTCCCGAATCAAGGTCGTATTTAGGCAAATAACGATACGGCAAGCCTGGAATAACAGCAATGCAAAAAAATATGAAATTTAACAACTAGCACTACAATTGATAGCAAATAATAATGACGACAATTTCTATGGTACTGTCTATAGTACAGCACATGACATTACAAAGGTGCCTTAACAAAAACCTACATCCAATCAGCCAGAGATCCCAATAAATAAAATTTCAGGAATAATTATCAACACACTTAAAACTTGTTAAAAGCACACAAAAATAACTATTGTTTATGTCACAACACATTTGCTGATACTAGCAGATGCAGAAATACGCCATCAGTAGGACACATTCTTAAGCAAGATGAGATCACTGATGATGACCTTGTGAATAAAAAGGAGTTCTACATGCTTCAATAATAAGGATTGTTTCAGAGAGATAATAGGACGAACTTTCTGCTGCTGCACATATGTGACCTAAGCAAAAGTTCTATAATCACAAATTTAATATGTCAGCCTCAGGAACATTCATCTAAGACTAAGATACAGATTTAACAACTTAGAACTCTTAATATTTAGCTTTAACCATTCTCAAGCTACCGCGAAACAACACTTCTAATCATTAAAAAAAAAATAGACAAAAAAACGAAGCTGATTCAAAACTACAACAACATATGACATGCTTACCATCTGGACCACATGGCGCATTCAGCTGGCTGTTGCCAGCACCACAATCAACAAACTTAGTCCAGTAGTCGGAACAGATTGACAGAAGTTTATCCATCACCTGAAAATCCACAAAGTGAGACAATACAATACCTCATAATGGTACTCTCCCAGATGCAATGCATATCTCATAATAGTACTCTGCATATCACATAATGGTACTCTCCCAGATGCAATGCATATCTCGTAATAGTACTCTCCCTATGAATATCTCATAATGGTACTCTTCCTGGAGATCTTTATCGCCAAAACATTATAAAGCTATGAGTATCAGCATAGTCATAGGTGCTGGATCAAATCAGTAAGGCAGAAGAGTCTAATTCTGAATCAATATCAAAAGGTCAGGGGTATACTCACAGATGACAATGTACGTGTATGCATCAATAACCTATTTTATTGCTTCGAGTTCCTTTAAAATCAATGCACAATTGCACATTATATGGAAAACTGCTGAACAGAGCCAAAAGCAACAGCATACAATGCAAGCCATGAGATGAAGATCTATTAACATCTTGAGCGTAAGTTTTAAGATTCCAATTCTGAAGTCTAGTTATGCTTAGAAGCAACCAAGGATGTGATAATATTTAATGGTGCTATAAAAGTTCCCAGTTGCACCAAACTCATGAAAAAATATTGAAAATCTTGCCACCCAACCTTGTGGACTACCACGACACAAGTGGTGCACTCTGAGATCTGTTTAAATTTGAACAACTATTCATACCAATGCCTGCTTTCCGGTTTCCGTAAGCATTCGCATCGCATCTGGCTCAGCACTTGAATATCCAATGATCGTGGGACCGAAAACTTTTGCAAGGTTGCTGGTTGGCATCTTGCATTCAGCACACTCGGCAACTCTGCAGGGTGCAACAAAAAAACATCTTCCATTTCCAATTCAGTGCTTGGTTTTTAATTTCAAAGTACTGTGTTACCACTACAATTCAGTTATAAAATCATTGCAAACTGTGATTGCAGATAGCAACATCGACCAACGACGCTCTAAAATCAAGCTACAGTCAAGTCAATCAAGCCTTAATCGCAAAAATAAATAAAAAATAATTTACAGACTCAGCATGTCACTTTTTACCACACAAAAGTGCCCGTCTGCAAGCGTTAAGTGCTACAGAAGACTTCACATTAGAAACTCCTTGAATTTCCATCAAAAAGTAGTTCACTCACCTCCTTCACTACAGAATTCAACACAGCCAACAGTAGTTCTTTGAATTAACTTACCGCTGGAGATGCAGAACAAGGAAGGCAACTGTGTCTCGATTCGGCTGAGGTAGCTGGCTAATCGCTTGGTAGAGGTCACTTAGACTTTCATGCTTGTCTTGTTTTTCTGTTAATAAAGAAAATTGCATTTTAACTAATGAATGGACAAACTTGTAGTGGTTTCCGAGGACTTTGATCACACGAATATATACTGAAACTTTATCTTCGATTTTTTAATTCTAAACTAATGAAAGAATCAAAAGAGTTAGTTAGAAGAAGATATATTCATTTTGTAATAAGTATTTTAAAGCAGTAGCACATGAATGAATAAAAAAGGTCAGAAACCGACATGTGTCACATTTATACAAAGGTCCTAGACATTGGATTAAACATAACGAAGAGCAGAAACAGATAATTCATCATATTGAACATGAACTAACATGCAAAGTGTAGTGCAAAGCACTAAAAAGTTTCAAATTAGAAAATAACTCTGATCATGGGATAGTTAGTTACCAGTGTAACATGTTCCTAAATGTGGGTAAGAAAAGAGAATTTCTAGCAATAAAGAAAATAAGTAGAAATCAATTTAAAATGAAAAGAAAAAGCTATGAATGGTACTCTCCCTGTGCATATCTCATAATGATACTCTCCCTGTAGCTGTTGTGCATCTAATAGAAGAAAAATTTCACAATTCTAAGAAAAGCAGAAAATATATAAGACAGGCCTGCGTCGTTTGATTCCTGGCTCTGCCACATGACAGAACACATAAGACAGGAAATATAAATAACAAAGACAGGAACATGGAATACCTGCAGCCCTGACAAAGCTGTTCCAGAGGTGATAGGTTATGAGTGGCTCTTTCAGGCTACGAAGGAAGTCCTTCAGACAACCGCAGATAACATGAATATCGTTGACCATGCTCTGCAAACAAGTAAACAGCGTCAGTATATGCATACATGTTCGATAACACTCACTAAAGGAGCTACTTAAATCTAAAGAAATACGACATTGGAACTTGGTTGTAGCTGTTGTGCATCTAGTTTGTTGCTGCTCTCATAGGTTCATCATTTGCAGCACCTGTCAGTTTAAGTTATCTAATATCGCTTACCTGACTTACGTACTCTCAGCCATGTTCAAATTGGCCAGACACTCTTAAAAATTCCTAATATTCATATTAAGCTGATGTTGTTCAGGGTGTTGGCAAGGCCTGGGTAGCACTTCTGTCTACATTTCACATAGATTAGTCATCTTCATGGCAGACTGGCAGTTCTCGTCACTGAGTCATCAGAAATAAATGGCATAATTATTAAACTTGAACCTCATTCAAACTATATATAGTCTTCAGTGCTCCACTCTATATTTAAAACTCACTTTTCAATCTTTGGATAACAGTTTGCTCAGTTGTCTTTGATAGGAGCAACTGTTGCAGATGCTCATGCAAGTAAAATTTCACTAATAATTGTGCAAGGAGTCTTCATATAATATGTCATCACAATTACACTCAAATAAACACTCACCAGATTTGGAGTTCCTTTCCCTCGTAGGAATTTCTCTTTCAGTTCTTTCACATCTTTCTCTGAACTAAATGAAAACAGGAAAGGTACAAGTTACAAGTTTCATTTTTGACTGACTGTATTGGAATGAGCGCCGTTGACGGCTGACAACTCTGTATACAACTCTATATTTGTGTTTTTTATACTTCTCATGTAAACCTGGATGCGGTGTGACATCCAGATTAATCAATAGATGAAGACCACCACCACCACCACCACCACCACCACCACCACCACCACCACCACCACCACCACCACCGCCACCACCACCACCACCACCACCACCATCATCATCATCATCATCATCATCATCATCATCATCATCATCATCATTGTTTCTTCTCCAATGACGTCTGTAGCATTGTTATTAATGCGCAATTGCGCATGGCATGAACTGATGCATTAAGTGAATTGTGATGAGTCCGCAGTTTAATACTTAAAAAATAATCCCAAAGCTACATATGTAAAAACTATATCCGGCTCAGACAGTTACAAATAAAGAGATCTGCACGAAAACATTATCATCACTAAACCAAATAAGCAAATTGATGATCATAATTACAACTGTGAAGTTCAAGATAATTATGCAAAAGTCATCACAATTTCCAAGGCATTCCAAATTCCACAACACATCTCTATCCTGGACTGGTATCCATGCTTCTATTGCTTCATAGCCTAAAATTCGGCCCAATTTAAAGTATACATCAAATATGCAAAAGTAGCTAGACAGCTGCTGGAGCAACATGTCAAACAAAATCAAGACATAGGCTACAATGTCAAATAAAAAACCTCCAAACAATAAAAAAAGTCAAAGATCAATGGAGAATGTGTTCCACTATTATTTGGCTGGTAGAATGCTTTGTTTATGACAAATGAATTAACATGAAATGTCTGTCTAACCCTGGCACTCGGTAGATCCCAATTTCCTTCAGACCACGTAATTCAATCTCATTCACACAGTGGATCTATAACAGAAAAATAACGCAACTTAAAGAGTTAATAACAGCAACTTTACCAGTAATAACAAGTTAGGAATTTCAACCATTTCGTCATGAAGGTAAGATGTACAATTGTGTATGTGTCTGACGGGCTAAAATATTGACGAATAGCATGTAACACGGAGGCAGACTAATTGATACACCTACAATCCTACATGCTGACAGGCCACTTTCACATTGCAGACTGGCGAGCCATTATGCAAAAGACAAATAGGTAAAAACAGACTGATATAGAAATATAGATAGATAGATAAATATATAGATAGAGACATCCTTCTTCATATCCTTCTGCAACATTATATTCTCAATCACTACCATCACATCTGTTTTCCATATAACCTAATCAAAACCAAGTTAGAATTTATTATGTCCATTTCTCCAACATAAATTTTGCATCTCCCAAAGCAGTGTTTTGGAGCCTACCTGAATTCAGAAAATGATACATAGAATTGCAAACGATATCATACATAAAACAATTAAATAAGTATGATACAAGATACAGTACTTACAACCAAAGCCGGAATCATTGGAGGCTCGCAGGGAGTGTAATCCGAGATAAGACCCTTAAAATAACAAAAATACAATTGTATAATTTTGTGAAGGCAATGCAGACTAAGGAATGCAATTCCAATGCATTTTCTTAGTCAATTTCAGTATCCCGAGATTGATTAAATTGGCAATCAAATTTTTTTTCCTGCTATACGTCAGATACAGTAAACTAGTAAAGCAATACATTTTGTCTACCATAATAATTCAACTGCGACTGATTTTCATTTGATTCATTAAACTAAAATTTCATTACTACCAGAACCAACAAATGCTATTTAATCAACTTTCTTCCTTTCTATTAATTAGATTAAAATTTTAACAATTGATTAAATGACAACTACACACATTGTGAAACAAAAGCCCAATTAGGTTAACAACCTTCAAGTACCTGAAAAAGTTTTCTCTACAGAGACACCACGACACAGATTACAACACATAACAACAACTTACGGGTCCGTTCTTTGGTCCATTGGGCGTTACATTGGATGAGGAACAAGGCAACGGTGCTTTGTCTTTGCATTCTGCATGACAAACTGAGTAGCAAGCTGCAATGATATAAAAAAAATATCGTTAACTATGCATTTAAAAAATTAAAAAGAGAAAGAATTTGTTAATCTGGACAAGAGATTTGGGCTAATCACGTGAAAGGTACAGCTCTCATCTCCATGGTGGATCACAGCTCTAGAACGTACCAATTTTTGGTCCTTTGTGGGGACAGTAAACAAGTTTCAACAAGTTTCAGGCAGCGATTCAAGTATAGGGTTGCTGCTCTAGTCTGGAGCCGACTGCTAGGCCTCGGTCCTGCCTACTTCTGCGAGCTACACAGTCCTACTCTTAGTGCTTGCCACATCTGCTCCCTTAGTTCGGCTGAAAGAAGTCTGCTTTCAGTAAATTGTGCTCGTACCTCCACTATTCAGAACCATGCCGTCACAGTGGCAGGACCTCAACCTGGAATGGCCTCTTTTAAAATTTAAGTTGAACGTAAAAACATAAATCAAACTGAATGTGTGAAAGAAAATACATTCACTTACAGAAAATATTAAATAATATGAAAATAACTTCAAAAAGGTCGAGTTAAAGCTGTACAATGGGCTTCAGCAATTCTCAAAGTTCAGAATTGCTGCCAAAATGGCAGATCACTATCTTGACCAGGACTTCAATTTCAACCTATGTCTACGCTCTACAATGAAGATTGTTAGGACATGCTAACCAGTTTCCTCTGTGACAATTTGTTAAACTTCTTGGTCAGCAATCTAGTAAATTAGATAAATTTAAAAAAAGAAGTAAAAACACAAAGGTAAAACAAACCCTTGCACTTGAATCCAGCCTTGCAAAACGCAATCTTCTTCGCACACTTCAAAATCAAACAGAATTTAGGTAAGTACTTTGAAGTAACTACTTACTTCTAGACAGTTTTGCAAAGAAAATATTGTAAAAGTTCTGAAAAAGATACCATCAAGCAAATACTGTTCACGTACTGCCAAGCTGTCATCAAAGTATACTAGCCTCTCACTACATATGACAAGCAATGATATAAGCTTGATGCTGATTCTTTCTGGGTCTGTCTGTTAATACCTGTACTTTGCATACAACCTGTAAAATTCATATGTAATAATCTTCGTTTAATTTCAAACTGACACACCACAGAATGATTACAGTTCATTGTATGACGAATCATCACAAGTTGTTACAGGAGTCGAACTTAACTGTTATTTCAGTTGGTGTTTTAAAATTTTATACCAAACTGATGCGGAACCTTTGACCGATGCCTCATAACCCCTGGGTTCCGTGGAACACTGGTTGAAAATCACTGGACTGCAGAATCGGTACAAGAGTCTATGAATTTCACTAAGTACTGACAAAAGTCTATTGCTATTGTTAAACATACAGTAGCGCTGCAATAGTCGCAACACTGGCCGAAATAAAGGAGTATGACCATCAAAAGGAAATTTCCTCAGATCTTGAAAGAATAAACTTTAAAAGCCATCCAGCTAAAAAGAAATTAGTTAGAAAAAGTCTACTTCGTACTTGTTGCCTTTCTTTCAACATTCAAATCGTTTTTGAATATACGTCATTGCAAGACGCTTCTTCCATCTCGACCCACATAAAAAAATCATCAACACCTCAACGTCATGCATTGTATAACGAATAAACTCTTCAAATAAATTAATTAAATTATTTCCTCTTGTCTTCGAATGGAGTTTCCACAACTGGACAGACTTACAACAAAACAGGTTTCCTGCTTGAAGAAACTCTTCGATTCAAACGTATGCGGCTTCGTCAGCGAACTTCCAGAATTGAACCTCTTCAGCTCAGGAGTGTAAACGCTGGACACATCATCAAACAACAAAGGCATTTAAACTTCTATTTATTAAAAGTCTATTATACAATGACTCCATCTGTCAAAAGGTGGTTTGGGTGAGAGAAATGAGGTGGGGAGAGGCTAATAAAGTTCTGTAGAGATCACGAACTGGGGTTGAGCAATACTTGGTTTAAAACTGGAGATTGTCTAGAAAAAGATATCATACAGGGAAATGTACCAGGAGCAAGAGCAGGAGGAAGGTCGAGGATGGGATGGGTTGTCAACATCGAAGAATGGATGGGAACATCTTTCGATCGGACTTTGATGGAGACAAGAGACAGGAGGAGATGGAGAAAACTTGTTCATGAAGCGACCAACCCTCAGATCGAGGATGGTTAACGACAAGACCATCTGTTAAATGGGCATCAGCTGATGGTGGTCTATAAATTCACTCCTTATAAGCATCCATTCATTGTTATCCTTCGTCAAATACCTATTGGCCTTTCTGCTTCATTTCTTTCTCTTCTTAAGACTCTCTTATTCGACCGGGGTTGGATTGGGAGCGATCCTGAGTAGAAACCTTGAAGAAGCGCTATATCAAATTCTCAGCAAATAAATAAATAAACTTGAAAATCACGAGTGACTGCTCAGAATTGTTCAATATGACCACGTGTTTTGTTTCGTAAATACATAAACTGACGGGTAGTGGTTACGGAAGCCAGGTAGCAAACTATTTCAGGCAGATAATCACACACACACACACGATTAATGAGTATAATTATGCAAATGAATGCTAATGAATTCAAGAGAGGTGGTGCCACCTACTCGACAGATGGCGATGAAGCACCACCATTCTTCTTCTTCATCGATCGTTTCATCGCGCTACCACACACTTCCTCTACACAAACAAACAAACGTTTCACAATTTACAATTTAATCACAAACACAAATTTACCACACACTTCCTCTACACAAACAAACAAACATTTCACAATTTACAATTTAATCACAAACACAAATTTACCACACACTTCCTCTACACAAACAAACAAACATTTCACAATTTACAATTTAATCACAAACACAAATTTACCACACACTTCCTCTACACAAACAAACAAACGTTTTGCAATACCATTTAATCACTAACACAAATTTATGTTAATATCTGCCATATCACGGATTTATTTTTCAAATCCAAAACTAACTTATGGACCAGAGTGAGTTGCCACATAAACCATCGATAAATTGCATGAACCATAACACTTTTATGAATTAAGAATTTACTTTAAAATCTAAAACCATACTACATGTACCCAGACTTTGTTTTATGACACCAGAAGTTACTGTATGAACCAGATATTTACATATGACCAAAGGGTCATTCTATAAAGCAAGGATTCACTTCAAGAATCAATGACTGGATGTGTGAATCATGCATCCACTTCACGAGCCCACAAAATATTCTACCAACCATATAAGCTAATGTATGATGTACGCTGCAAGGAATTGTTTAGCATATATGGAAGATACAATACACAAACAACATGATGTACATTACGCACCATTTGACTCCGTGCGGAGCAGGAATCTGGATGCTGGGCTGGAGTTGCGTCTGTTTCTGTCTTCAGGGAGGTTGTTTGCTATGACTGGTTCCCTGGTGATAACCAGATCACGAGCCACAGCATCAGCCGACCTTGAACGACGATGCTTTTTACCCTACAACGGCACAAAATCATACACACCAAAATCCAAAACTGGCCACAAAAACCTATTTAAAATAAGCCAAACATAAATTTTTTCCAAAACACAGACTAGGATAAGACAAAAAATTTAACAGGTTCAAACCAAAGTGCAGATTAAAACTCAAAAATGTTCAAAAACAGACTGGGAACATATAGTTTTAAAATCTAAACAAGTTGGGTTTAACAAGCATGTGCACAGTCATTAAGAAGAGAATTTGAACTACGTCGTACTGTGGCACGTCGACTCTTCTTGCCCGGTGGTGTAAGATCCTCGTCGTAATCCAGGACAGGCGCAGAGGGACGTTTGCAACGCCCGGGTCCTCGAGGAGTGTCGAAATCCTCCTCGGTTTTGTCATAGCTGATGTCAGACGGCGACAAAATCGATCCGGATTCCTCGATAGGATCCAGATTCCTGCAAGAACAATTCAGAACGAGAACATTAAAATATGATTCTTGATTGCATTTTGACTGGAGTAACCATTGGTCATTGCTTCAGAAGTCATTCTAGATCATATTAACCCTTTGAACCCGATGGGCCGGTTTTCGAGCCCGTTATCCATAGAGTTACAGGAGCTCCGGGTTCAAAGGGTTAAAAGAGTAAAAATTGCAATCCGGTACAACCCGTCAAAGTATAATGCATCCTCATCATAGTGTCACTTAATGCACATCTACCAATCACTGAGGATGCATGATTCACCACAAAAACTCAGGTTTTACATAAAAGAAACGGAAGATTTTGTACCGTCGAGGGGATGGTTCATGAAGAGTACTCTGGAAGTCAACGCTGAGGAACGCAAGTTTCTCGCGATCTTTCTCGTTCAGAACTGTCGCATTTGATTTGTCCGTCAGAAGTTCCCGAACGAGCAAAATCTGTCTCTCCTAAATAGCAAGAAAATGATAACCAAACAAGTTCAATTCAGGACAAGTTTTGCTCCACACTGCGTTACACTGTTTACCATAAACACAGTTCTGATGGCCTTTATAATAGACACCACAAAACCTGGAAAACACAAAAAGTCAGATGAAAAACCAAAGGCATGATCAGAGAAATTCCATAAACACATACCAGGGAATCCCGATCATGTTCTGCTTTTTGGCGCTTTGTGATTTCATGATCAATTTGACTTCTGCAAAACAGCCAAAAATACTAATATAAAACCGAATCAGACATGAAACAAATAGAGTACATATTATCAATTTAAATGCATCTAGCTCAATGTTCACAGCATGAACATTTAATAAATTACTTCCAATCGTTAACACTGTAACGACGAGCCGTGAGCACTGGTTTTCCAATCACTTTTAATATTTATCTACTTCTCTATCGGTCATGAATCTCTTCAGCTACATCAACTACAGATATAACTAAGTACAAATCATCGTAAAATCAAAACAAACAACATAGGTGGTAATATTTAAATTCAAAATGAACAAAACTATCATAAATCCAAACAAATATGAGAAAAGTTTATTTCAAAAAGAGCATAACATTTTATTTCAACAGCCTTTGTACCAAATATTTACTAAAATGACCATATATTTTTTTAATTTAACATCCTGCAACAGTAAATACTTAAACTCTACCACAATAGTTCAATGCATGTATAAAAAATCGTCCACAGCCTTGAAATGAATTACGATGGAAAATGCAAGCTTGATGTAAGGCAATCTATGATAGATGATATTACATGTAGAGCTGGTGGTGTAGTGGATATGTTTGTTGCCTTGCAGCCGGAGGGTTGCAGGTTTGAATCCACCTTAAGCCGCCGCGTAGGAACCTTGGGCAAGTCCTTCGCTCACAATTGCTCAGTGCCTTAGAACAAAACTCGATTCAGAGTCTGAGCTGTAGTCGGGAGTGCAACTGAGTACATTTTAGTAATCTTTAAGGAGCGCTATAGTAAGTGCACGTACATACATATGGCTTGTATCAGTCAATATATAACTGTCCCACTACGTGTCAACTGATTAAACACAACTCAGATCCCCCTTTCATTGTGACTGCATACATGCCACAATTTAAAAATAACAGCAAGTCATCAAATGCAACGTAAGCTACATTACCTTGCGTGCTTCAATTTCGTCTGCAGTGACAATGTCTCTTGTTCCAGTTCTTTGTTTCTCTGCTCAAGTGTCGCGTGTGTTCTTTCCAGCTCAACAAAGCGCTTACGCCACGCTTCTTGATTCACAACAAATGTCCAGAATTCTGAAAGTGATAGATTAGGCAAAAGTTTATCAAACAGCGGTCAAAACTTGAATAGCCAGTGTGTAAAATATATGCAGAGCTGCATGTGGGCCTTCAAGCAAAAGGTCGTGGCTGGATTCAGAATATTTCACCAGTACTTTACAACCACTCACTTAACACTCATTATACAACTTAGATGTTCATTAAATTATCATCTTTAAACACTAATTAGTACTGTGTAAAAAAGAAACAGACTAAAACCATAAACCAGTCGCTTTTACCATCATTGTCAGACGATACTAATTACTAAACAAAGTGTAGAACTTTGCACTGTCAAAAACCAAGCTAAAAATAATTTTATAACTGTACTGAAGAAAAGAAAAGCCTTCAAAAGAGAACCAGACTTTGGAAAGCAGTTCAGTTGCAAGTTTAGATGACACAATAGGCAATATAGGCACAGCTAACGAAAGGTCTTTTAATCACAACTAAAAGTGTCTGTTGCCTGCATACAATAAAATCTGCACTTAATTAAAAGTTATGAAGCACTTTCTACACGAAAACTGCATGACAGCCACAATGATTCGCTTCCGAGATAGAACTTACCACTTTCGATTCCTGCTGTGAGGATTGCGCGATTCCTAACGATGTCATCATACTGCGCCACGAGAGACAGCTTGTGTAGCTTTTCCGTCATCCTATCACAATTTGAAAAATTGTTATCTGATAAAAGAGTCATAATGAGGGTAATCCCTAAGACAGAGTGTCTTGGTACTGGTTAAAAACAACATGGCTGCTCCGACTTCTCTCAAACAGAGCACAGCAACTTACCAAAGGCATCCCATAATGCACTTTGCTTAGTAATTAAGTAAAAATCAACACCGCCAATCCTGTTGTTCGTGCAACATAGATATTTTTGCATTACGTGTCAAACTACATGTTACGCAAAAATATTACTAAGTATCCAGAACCAATTCAGTCATTGAGTCGACAGTTTGTGAGCAGAATTCTGCATCAGCTATATCTGAAGAGTTCATGTAGAATTATTATTCAATGCTCAAATGCCACATAAACAATTATAATATATGTAGCTGACATACTGAGTGTGGCAAAGAACATTCTTATAAGAACGTTATAATTTTTATAGTCTTTAAGGACATTTTCGCTATTGCATTCAATTCAATAATTTTTCTATTTGCTCAGAATTTGTGTCAATTACTGAGTGCTAATTGCCTACTTACTACATGCAAGTGCATTGCATTATGGAGGCGACTCATAGTTTGCAGCGCTCTATTTGAGCAAAGTCGTGGGCAAGGTCAACCTGAATCCCCAAAACCTGAAAAGTGCGGAAAATGCACAAGAGCCCGAATTGCAGAAAGTAGTTTTATACAAAGCAACCAAACTCCCGAACACTATTCAGAGTTATATCACATAGATGACCTAATGGCCCGGTTACTGTTGTGGATAACACAATTCAGTGTCTAAAAATTATTAGGTTGTCTGAAATTCAATTTCCGGGATCCGGCCAAAATTCGTCTACGGAAATCTAGTTTCGGGCCGCACCTGCCATGGGGAACCATAGTTTTTATGTAAAGAGGCACTCGCTCTTTGGAATAACCGAAATGTTTTATATTTGTTCCAATACGACTAAAATGTTCAATTTAAAAGCATATCAACTCCAATAATAGTGATAACTACTTTTAGTATGGCATTAGTACTTAAAATAGCTGTAAAACTGTTGACAGGTACCTAAAAACAGACACAACATACATGTCTTTTGTATTTATAAACTTAAATCGGCACACAGTCAGAATAAACAAGTGTCAACAACATATAGATGTATGGCAAACTAGTCAAGACGTTGCGCGGCAGAATTAGCCCGACGTAAAAACATCACACATTCAAAAAGAATAGACGAAAGCCAAATCGTTGAGACAAAATGTAACGCGCAACCATCGTCATAAATCTAATGCGATTTAACTCTTCAAAAATCGTTATTTTGGAGGACGATAAAGAATAGATTCTTTTGAAAGCGGGCTCTACCAAATGAGTCGCGAGGTCCCTTAATTAACTATGAATAAATCTATTTATCCTCGCTAACGCTTCTTAGTTGCCATGTTAGAAAATATACCTGAATTCCTATTTGAAATTTGAGAGTATAGAGGATAAATTATACAAAAATTAAACATTAAAATCAAATAAGTCAAATATTTTTTCTATTCCGCCAACTTCAAAATTTGACCAATAGTTGACGACTTCATGGCAAAGACTACATATCGTAAGATCACTCAGCAGCCACTAAATTTTTATTTAGCGCTGTGACAAAACGATTTCTGACAATAAAATTACGGTTTTGTGGTGATCTTAACATACTCGTGATTCGTGAAGAAGATTATTGTCATCCGGTTTGTGCAGATAGCCTACATCACATACTTTGTATCAAATACTACAGCGTGCCAGGCTTATTCCAGCGTTGGAGATAACTCGTCTGCTTGCAGCCTTGCACGCACAGTGAACGACGCGAAGGTGTTGATAGGCCTAATTATTATATGTTGGCCTAATCCGGCCGGGTAGCCTAATTGCATGATCTTCTGTGGGAAAGGAATAAAATGCAAAACATTCCTCATAATAATTATATTCTGTATTGGAACACGTAAGTGATTATCAGGGATACATAATCTCATGGGCGTCCGCAGGAATTTTTCTAGGGGGCGCAAACTTTTAAATAATTGTCACATGGTCTAAATTTAATGGGTCACAGTTTGAATTTCCATATTACCACGAGAGAACCCTGTAGCCTACCTACAAGTTATGCGCCCAAAGAAAAATATAGGCCTAGCCTATAGGTTCAACTTGTAGAACGAATCGATAATCACATTCAAAATCCCGTTGTAGCAATCACAACCAAATAGCCTAATCTAAATTTATGTGCAACTATGCGAAAAATCCAGAGGGGCATACTTGCGCCCCCTTGCGCCCCGCTGCGGACGCCCATGCATAATCTGGTCTTGGATCGATAGATTTTGTATTCCCGCTTGGATTTTCAATTCTTGAAGTGCGAATGATCAGGCTTAGACCTATTTCAGGTCCAGTAGGCTATTCATATCCCTATCCTATTTCACTGTCGTCATTTTTATCTCTGTTTTAGTTCGGATTTTGTATTGTAAATAGGCTAAATTTGTTCTCTTGTAGTTCCACTTTCTATTTAGAAATTAACGTAGCCTAGTTCCAGTTCCAGAAATTTAGGCCTATATTTGTAGCTTATAGTTCCCCTTCAGTTCTCACAGAAAATGTCAAACATGAACGTAGGCCTATAGGCCTACGTTAATGTGTATAATATCAGAGTGTCACATTGAACAGCATCTTCACCTATAGCTAGCCTATTTCCAGGGACGTCATTTCAGTTTTTTCCAGGGGGGGGGCAAAACTTAGCTAGCTTATGTTTCGTATTTAGTCGATGCACACACACACACACACACACACACACACACACACACACACACACACACACACACACACACACACACACACACACACACACACACACACACACACACACACACACACACACACACACACACACATGTGCATATATAGGGTTGTGTGCGTGCGTGCGTGCGTGCGTGCGTGCGTGCGTGCGTGCGTGTGTGTGTGTGTGTGTGTGTGTGTGTGTGTGTGTGTGTGTGTGTGTGTGTGTGTGTGTGTGTGTGTGTGTGTGTGTGTGTGTGTGTGTAAAAACTGCAAGCAGCACAAGCCAGTGTTGCACGATGTCTGCATAATTATAAGCCTAACGACAGAACGAAACCGGTATACATTTAAAAAATGTACATTTATGCAATTGAAACAGTTCAGCTATATCTCTCTATTTCTGTCTGTCTGTCTGTCTGTCCTGTCTGTCTGTCTGTCTGTCTGTCTGTCTCTCTCTCTCTGTTATGCGCAGTTGGAGTTGTGTGTAGCCTACTTGCAATGTTTATCTAGTTCAATCAATCAATATTTATATAGCGCCCTTCAACATCCATACTCAGAGGCGGTCCTATTCAGGCCATGCAACAAAAATAGAGTACTGTTGTACTTACCATCACACCTTTATACAGCTCTTGGCGACTACCGTGATTTGGAAACAAGCAGAAAAGCAGAACACTCTCTAGGCCTATAGGTTATGACATTTACCAAGTTCACTTAGTCCTATTTGACATTCACTAAGAATCCTCTAGATACTTCAATATCAGGTCTCGAAATGAACTGAGCTTGGTTCTGTGTCTAATTAACATACTATAACTATTCTTATGTGTCTACTCCCACTCCCAAAGCTGATGCAGAATATACTGACGCACATATTATATAAATATATATAAAGCCTACATAAATACATATCTATATATAATATACAATACCCTGGTACGTTAGATATTCAGCTTTCTTCATCAATTTCCCTGTCCCCTAGCACTTATTATTATAGGATCAAAGTCAGCCTTTCGCCGCAAGTCGATCAGGGCCGATGTACAGTAGGGACCTCGGTATAGATAGGGGGGAAGTTCCCTTGCTTTCATCATCAAAATTTACGGCCCTGACTTCTACATTGCTGACTTCTTTAGGACACCATGATATAGATATGGGGTAATTAAGTTCCTCCCTTTCATCAACCGGGTTTTACGACTCTTTTGTACATTGTTGACCTCTATACTCTATAGCCTATAGGGGTGCTCTGCCATTTTAGCTATTTTCTAACTTAGCACACGAGAT
This sequence comes from Lumbricus rubellus, assembly GCA_945859605.1. Lineage (NCBI taxonomy): Eukaryota > Metazoa > Annelida > Clitellata > Crassiclitellata > Lumbricidae > Lumbricus > Lumbricus rubellus. The sequence goes on along the minus strand of OX243816.1, from coordinate 19,400,338 downwards.
CCATTCAATCTCTTAGGAGGTTTCTATCACTTTAGGAAACCGCTCTGTGCAAAGTTCTGACATCCAGAAATTACCAGATTACAGCACTGACATTGGATACAAGTAGTAATTGGTCTTCTGCTGTCTTAGATTCCAAGCGAAAAATAAAGATACAATGTATCTTATTTTCATCAAATGAGAAAATGCACTGATTTACGTATAAAAAATTGTTTTCCGCCAAATTCAGGGGGGGCAAATGCCCCCCCCTGCCCCCCCCAAATGACGTGCCTGCCTATTTCGCGAGATCATTAGGCCTATAGGCTATAGGGCATAGGCCTATTACGGACAATGTGAATGCGAATGCTAATCAAAAAGCTTCTAAGCAGACACACTAAAAGTTCCCTGCTAATTATTTTAGCTGCATGGTTTCTGTTGTGACTGCTGAAACTACAAACGCCTTTGATGCTCGAGCTGCAGCAGATCCTCATCTGCAGCCATAGCGATCGAGGTGGAAGGGGGTGAGGCCCGTGAGGATGGGGGGATCGTTGGTAGACTGAATTTCCACACTGCCGGAAGTCAAGTACTCAAGGGAGTCTCCTTGAGTATCAGGATCAATTACAATGCAAGATCAACCATGTTTATATACTAGTCAGACATAGTAGGGTTAGGGACAAGGTTAGTTAATGCCGTAATGGCAAGACAATTGAGGCTATAGAATGGCCGTAGACGTCAAGTAAAATTGAGACAAGGTATGGATAAGGTTCTATAGCATACAATAGTATACAATGTGTGGCAAGCGCCATTCAATGGTCAGCCAAGGTCATCTAAGGGTCAAACAACTAATATTCACGAGCCTGAGACTCAGTTTTCCTCTTTCGTTATCGTTGAAAAGAGAAAAGAAACGAAACATATTGCGATGCGCTGAAAAAACGACACCGGTCAATCAACAGTTCAATCGTTCGTGGTCCACCCTACATTACCCCACCTTCTATCCATCGCCACTCCGTCCATCCATTGCCTCATCCTCCATCCATTGCCACACCATCAATCTATCACTCCATCCTCCATCCATTACCCCACACTCTGTCCATTACCCCATCCTCCATCCATTACCCCACACCCTCTATCTTCTATCCATTGCAATTTGCCACACCTCCATCCAATGCCCCACCCCTATCCATTGTCCCATCATCCATCCATTGTCCCATCATCCATCCATTGCCCCACCCTCCATCCATAACCCCGCCCTCTATTCATTCATCGCCCCATGAACCCTTCATCCTTAACCCCACCCTCCATCCATCACCCCAGTGACCCCATCCTCCATCCATTGCCCCACCCACTATCCATTGCCACCCCGTCCATCCATTTTTGCTCAGCCCTTCATCTGTTGCTCTCTGCCCCCCACCACCACCATAGCACCCGGCAGCCTCCCGCTCCACAATGCGTCAACCTCGTCTATAGCCTACGTTATAAACCGTCCTGTGATTTATTGAGATTCTTCGCCATCTTGTAGACACGAGCTGAATGGAATTTAATAACAATGGACCACCATGTCCCAACCTCCCTCGATCAATACTGCTGTCACTCGCTAACAGCTTCAATCAATTTGTATAGCGTCCTTGTTCAACCTTCACGCTACAGATTGCAACCTATATAATAGTAGGCCTAGACATATATAATTATGGTTCTCACGTTTTTGCATGACAGAAAACCTAATGTAGACTACACCGCAATTGCATACTCTCAGTCTCTCACATTTAATATCCTACTTGTAAGTCAATGAGCCTCACTCTAAGAGATTTTCTCGTACATTATCAAGCTCTGAGAAGACTCCTTTATCAGATTATACTACGGCCACACACATTTACTGGCCCATAGTTTCGCTATAGAGTCACAAATCATATGAGTGCCAAAGTCTTAATGGCATGAATGTAGGTGTATATCAGCACACAGGCTTTGTATTGAGATGGCGACGTCTTGTCTTACTTATTGCTTTTTTTAAAGGATTGATCGATATTAGCCATCTTGTTGCAGCAGCTGACTGTAGTAAGTGTTGGTGAAGGTCAGCATCACTTTTTGCGGCAAAGTTACGCCCTTCTTTTGCATAAAAGCAGAGCTGGGTTATTATTTTATTTATATAAAAAACAAAACTGAACATTTCAAAGCAACAACCGGTTCTTGATTCAGTGGTATTTCAGCAGTACTGTTATCGATTCATAAAATTTTATTAGTTATTTAGGCTTTTAGCTTAAATTATGTTTGCTCTGAGTCAGGACGACGCATGATCCATCATGATTAAATGAACCATGGATAAATATTATTTAATAAAATAGCAAAATAACAATGACAATAATAATAACAATAATAATAATAACAACAATATAACCTAATGATGATGATGATGATGATGATGATGATGATGATGATGATGATGATGATGATAATGTGAATGATAATAACAGCAATAATTATAGGCAATTGCCTTCCATGGTACTGATGTTCCTCGGGATCTTCATCAGTTTTAGCTGTTCTGTGCATACTTTTGTTTATTTTTTGGACAACACCTGATAGATGATCTGCAGGCATATCTCGGAGTAGAAACTTTGCTAATGTTCAATGTATTATTAAATTATTAATTATCCCTTTATTATCTTCAACAATTATAATCAGCAAAGGGAGTACAATTACGAAGGGGAGTAGTAGCTATTGTTCTAAATGATGATAAAAGTGCTAATAATTAAGACTATCATTATGTACATCTGACTATAATAATAATAATTATTATTATTATTGTTAGGCCTATTATTATTCTTATTATAAATTTTTCCGAAGTAGCCTAGTTCAATTCACAAAGGCAAATAAGGCAACGTATATAGATCATGGAATCAGACAATCAGTAGTCAATCAGATAGCTGTGGCTGCTTTTCGAATGTGCCCCTGCAGGCAACAGCGTTGATACTCGAATGCATCACACGTTTTACGCACTCGATTTATTTGTATCGACAACGAAAAATAATTTTGTTTATTTTTTGGACAACACCTGATAGAAGACCTGCAGGTCTATCTCGAAGTAGAAACTTTGCTAATATTCAATGTATTATTACCGTTATTATCATTATTGTTATTATTATTGTTATTATTATTGTTATTGCTATTATTATTGTCATTGCTATTATTATTGTTATTATTATTATGACATTGAATGCTTATTTATTATATTTATTATTAATTATTCTTGTATATTATTACTATTATTATTATTGTTATTATTTCTATTATTATTATCATTATTATTATTATCATTATTATACAACAGTCGGATTATATAGCATTATTATAACCGGAATATAAGCTTTAATTTTCGATTATTATTATTATTGTTGACATTATTGTTGTTATTATTATTATTAGACAAGTGTCACAAGCTGATTAGATGCGAGCCACGCAGATGAGGGTATGTCTAACGACCATCTTGGCTGCTTTCGCTGCTTTGGCTGCTCTGGCTGCTTTGGCTACTGACGCTTCGAATTGCCGCCCTCATTTGAGACGAAATCTACAAGCAACAAATGCAAAATCAATCAATTTGATACGTTAAGACATAGTCGTAGACTTTATCGTACGATATAATAGCCAGCGATAGCATAAGAATCACAAACTAAAGGCCTACCATTAGGCTACATTATAAATCCAATATATGGTTAAAGACATTCTTAGGTGTTATATTTCCAGTTGATCAACTGCTTTTCGTATAGAGGTGTATCTATCAATTATTGTCACCATTTAAGGCTAAATGAATATAATGTTAGTATTTGACACTATCATCGGTGGAGTTTATCAGGGGCTATGGGGGCTACCCGGCTAAGCCCCCCCCCCCCACCTCAAGAAGGTCCAGATTCAACTTTTTTACTAAGAAAATGGTATCCTTTTGGGATTATCCTCCATAAGAAGGCCCAGACTCGGGGTTAGCCCCCCCCCCCCAAGAACGGAAACCAAACTCCACCCATGGACACTACAAAACGAATACATAGTTAAATGAGACTTTCCAAATTAAGTTGCATTCAACTTGCTTTCCTAAACCCCCCAAAGAAAAGGTTTGAAGAACAGATACTGAAGAGATGAAATGCTTACGAATTTGTAGAAAAGGCAGATGACCGGATCTTCATCTTCCTGCCGCGGACAGTCGTACCTTCCATTGCACAGTGCATCGTCTGCAATGCAGTGCGTCTCGTCACGTGACCTAGGACATGCGAATCTCACGTGACCATTCTCAGCGGCGGTACAGGCTACAAAGACATACATGCATACATGCATACATGGATAGTATACATATATTATGTAATACCGTGTATGCATCGATATTTGTAATACATACATGCATACATACATACGTATAATATACATACCTACATATACATACCTTTGCATTCATGTATGCATACATAAATGCATACATACATGCATGCATACATACATACATACATGCATACGTACGTACATACATACATACATACATACATACATACATACATACATACATACATACATACATACATACATACATACATAGATACATACATACATACATACATACATACATACATACATACATACATACATACATACATACATACATACATACATTCATACATACATACATACATACATACATACATACATACATACATACATACATACATACATACATACATACATACATACATACATACATACATACATACATACATACATACATACATACATACACACATACAATGTCATACATGCATGCACGTGTCTTTACCTACATCGTGTTCATGCATAAGTAGATGCGGACATGCGTATAGGATTGGAAGGATCGGAAGTTACCATGGCCTACATGTATCACATACATTATTGCATACATCCATTTTTCTCTGTCCACTCATTAACTACTTTCGATAAAAAAAGATAGACAGACACATCACAGACAAGGTCTTCTGATTCTAGACACAATGATGTAATCGGACAGACAGCACTTAGTGAGTCTTTTTTCTGTCACAGACTTGACTACTTCTTGAATAATTAAGAGATTAAGAGATAAGTAGAAGAAAATCCATTTAGGTTGTTGCCGAATGTTTTTAAAACTCTCAGGTCCATCATCATCATCATCATCATCATCCCGACGGGTTTGTGCTGAGAGTGCTTCCGAGGAGTTATCTTGGAGACGTTGAATATAAATCCTCTGAATGAATGAATTATGAATTAATGCATTCCTTGTAGTGTGTTATGTTTGTATTGGCCCTATATGAAGACGGACCGAAAGCCATTGTATTCGGACAAGTCATGGCGTTTTTAAGGAATTTTTAGAACTGCACAACTCCTTCTTCCCTTTCCCGTCCTCCATGGTAAATTACTTTCAATCGGGCGGACAATGACCTTTTTGCTAGTTTTATTTGTACAGAAGTGCTTCTACAACTACACAATTCCATTTAGAACTGCACATTTTGTGTACAACTGCACGTTTAAAAAGCCCTGGGACAAGTTATAATTATTTGTAGCATGATCAATATTATTTTCAGGGATGGCAGTAATGTAATTAGACCCTATAGGCCTACTGACTGAGTAATTGAAACTACGTAATCTAAATTGTAATTCTTATCGGCAATTTGTAATATGCTGCTTTGCATGAAAGGTATTTGTAATTTGCACATTTATTTATGCAATTTGTAATTTAAATTGGCCTACGTTCTGTAATATAAAATTAGCCTTCTTTGAATGTTAAAAGTCTTTGGAAGATCATACGATCATTGCAACAGTGACTCATCCATATTTTATATACGCTGGCTATAGCCTACCTACACAGTTTGCAGACCAAACTAAAAGAATAGGCCTACATAAGTTGCTAGTAACATCATCTGAAAATATCACCAGTATATAGCGAACCAAAATACTGAGCTAGCATCTGGTGATCACAAATAATAATAATAATAATTATAATAATAATAATAATAATAATAATAATAATAATAATAATAATAATAATAATAATAATAATTAATAATGACGACAATTTCTATGGCGCCGTAACACAGCTCGTGCCGTTACAAGGGCGTCTTTGCAAACAAGAAGGATATCAGTCTGAGTTACAAAAAGAAAGAGATAAAGACGATGAATTTTAGGGTTTAGTCTGCAGCGTATAGGCCTACAGTGGCCACAAAGTCGACTATTTAAAGGAGAAAAAACGAATTAGGAATCTCGCAGTATATAGGCTTCATCTTCATCAGCAGCATCATCATCAGTCCTTTTCGTGCAATTCTGCACATCGAGCAATCCAGCTCCTCCATTTCTCTCTGTCCACCGCCAGTACTGTTGTATCGCCTCGTTTAAGGCTTAGAAGAAAGAAACTAGCGATGCTTCATGGCTAAATTATTTATACAATTTAGTGCCGCTCTACCTTGGTCTGCACCAGAGGAGACGCTCTCTAGCGTCGCATGCATGATTGTAAGGTTTAACAGACGACAGTAAGCTTATAGTTAGATAACTTGTTTGAGTATATAGGCCCTACTGCTTCTTAAATCTTAATGAAAACTAAATAAACATTTTCTGACACAATGAATAAAGAATAATACACATCGAAAGAAGGAAAAGGCATGCGATTCCTGCCTGATTTATTTTTATTTTTTTCCAGTGATGTAATTGTAATTTTGTGGAATTGAAGTCAAGTAATTTGTAATTTTTCAATTTCGAGCAACTTTATCTAGTAGCCTAATTGGTAGGCCTAATTCGTATTTCCATTAAATTTCATCTGGCAATAGGTCATTTGTAATTCAATTACGTGTCTCTGCGTAATTTGCCCATCCCTGATTGTTACGTCCTTTCGTAGCCTATTATTTTCAGTTTCTTTCCTGTAGCATATAATTTTCAGCTACGCATTCTTAGTTTTATTTCTTACCCGTTTCTATCGTAGCTAAGGTAATTATCCGAGCACATGTTGTAGCGCCTTTTTATTCACCAACATCCTAAGACTGACTTTGAAAAGTAGTGTTGGTAGATTTGTATACGTATAGGGCCTATAGTGTAAGAAACTTCATAGGCCTATATCCAGATTCACGTAGTAGTCTACACAAATTAAATTGAACATCAGATTCTTCACAAATGAGAATTCGGTGATCATCCATGGGGATTCTATTTGAATTTCTATGGGAAGCATTTAATTACATCACATAAACTTGCATTGCATTGTATCGCATTTAACTTTATTGCATTATCGCAATGACCAACATTGCATTACAGTACATTGACCAACATCGCATTACAGCACATTGACATACATTGCATTATCACACTGTCCTACATTGCAATGTCACATTGACCTACATTGCATCACATCACAATAACCTACAAGGTGCTACAATGCATTACATCACATTGTCATACATTGCATTACATCACATTGTCATACACATTGCATTACATCACATTATCGTACATTGCATTGCATCACACTGACCTGCATTGCATTGCATCACATTGTCATACATTGCATTGCATCACATTGTCATATATTGCATTATATCACATTAACCTACATTGCATTACATCATAGCAACATACATTGTAGCCTACACACTAATCATACACTGACCGGTCGACTGGTCTCGACTGGTGAACGATCGTCGTTCGAGTCCATTAAAGACGACTGGTTCTTTTCTCGCATCTTCAATCCGCCGCATCCAGTAGTCATCATCGCTGATGATGCTGTCCAGGTGGTCAAGCATGTTCGCGTCCACTCTCTGCATCGAGCTGGTCATCTGGAAATTGGTGAGACTGACCAGCGCCACGGCAATGACCAGAACCTCAGAGACAGCTGGACGCATCATCAGCAGAAACATTTCCCTCGATAGCAGCAGCAGCAGCAGCAGCAGCAGCAGAAGATGGACCGTGTGTTCTTTGGTCTCTCGGTCAGCTGACGGAGGACACGAGACACTGCAGGACAGAAGTCATGCCGTCAGGTGCTTATATAGCGCTTCAATGTAGACTGCGTGGGCGAATTACAGACTGCATGTATGGTCGGACGGCGAAAAAAGAAGTTGCACGCAAAGGAATAAGATGCAGCTGATTATATTATAGATCTACACAAAAAAAGGAAAAAAGGAGAAAATATAAAGAAGCAGAATGAGAATATAATTATTAAGCAAGAGCTCCAGTATGATAGGACATAAAAAGGCATGGACTGAATTATAGCATCGTGGCTTTGAATGATTTGTCATTCGCATTCATCTAGCATTAAAAGTTAATTACTCGGGTATCCAGGGCCGGATAATGGCATGTTCAACGTGTTCGGCCGAACAGGGGCCCCACACTTTAGGGGGCTCCATATACGAGAAAAGGACCTTGGGCAAGTCCTTCACTCACAATTGCTCAGCGCTTCGGCGTGAAACTCAGATGCAGTGTCCGCTCTGCATTCGGGAGCACCTCTGAGTAGAGAGATTGAAGGGGCGCTATAACAAGTGTATACGTACAAACACAGCATATAAACAAACTTCAATTACGCAACAAATCTATTATTTGACATACCTTCAGTTTAGACTAGGTCTATTGTGTCGTCACTTTGATGATGGATAACACAAGTCTATAGTGTTGTATAAGTTCATTTTGAGAATATTGTAGACTATAGGTTTATTGTTACCGTTGGTACGTCGTTGTTATACGTTGTCACGTTGTTAGCGCCGGTGAATAAGCTGGTCTCCCTGTCGTGACTTTTGTGGGCGCTGAGAAATTCTCGAAGATTTGCATTACATTACGTCACTTCGATTATGACACTAATCTAATGTTATAAGTTCATTTTGAGAATAATAGATTAGGCTTATTGTTACGTCACTTCGATTATGACACAAATCTAATATTATAGCTTATAAGTTCATTTTGAGAATAATAGATTAGGCTTATTGTTACGTCACTTCGATTATGACACTAATCTAATGTTATAAGTTCATTTTGAGAATAATAGATTAGGCTTATTGTTACGTCACTTCGATTATGACACAAATCTAATATTATAGCTTATAAGTTCATTTTGAGAATAATAGATTAGGCTTATTGTTACGTCACTTCGATTATGACACAAATCTAATGTTATAAGTTCATTTTGAGAATTATAGATTAGGTTTATTGTTACGTCACTTCGATTATGACACAAATCTAATATTATAAGTTCATTTTTAGAAAATATAGACTATAGGCTATATCATTTATATTTTAATCTTCTAATGAAGAAAATGGAGGTCCATTGTTGCGTCACTTCAATTATTCTAAAAAATTAAATAAAGCTAATAAGAGGCACACAGGCCTATTGTTACGTCACTTTATTATGAAACAATTGAACGAGTATTTAACATAACAAAACGCTGGTTCTATACCATTAGAATCACTTGTGCCTTAGTGCCAAGAAATTTATTAAAACCTAAGTAGGTAGGCCTACTATAGTAGTTAAAAGAAATGGCGACAAACCCCTACGTGTGTCCGCCTATAGGCAGCGAAACAATAGTAAGTATACCGATATCTTTCATAGCCGAATGTAGGCTACACTTGGGTCTTTATTCTCGAGTGCACAAGAGTTCGTTTTGGAAAGTCTTTGTTTTGACCTTGAGACTATAGGTCATGATACCATAAGTTTTGGTCTTGGTCCTGAGGTTCAAACTTCAAAGTCTTGATCTCGAGGCCTAAAGACGAAAACTTTTGGTCTTACCGTCTTGGTTTTGAGGTTTGAAGACCGTGCACAACTTGAAACTGCTATTGGGCTCCAAGTCTTGATCCTGAGGCTTCAGGTCTTGACAACAATACCGCCACGATCTTCGTTAGGCCTAGCTGTCACGAACAGCACAATATTCTAAACCTCTGCGAGTAGACAAACATCGTCGGCTGGCCAGAAATTACTCGCGGACCGACTTTTGACACTTTGTGTCTGAACAGAAATGTAGGGAGGCAGTTTACCCACAGTTCATTGGGGGACTCAGAGTGCATGAGAGGACCGCAGTTTGTGTGGGTTTTCCTTTTGCTATAATGTTACGAGAAATGGAAAACTGAGTTGTGGTTTAGTTCAAATCGACTCGCTAGAGGCAGGTGCGTCTCGTTCACTTACAACAACGTGCTGGTGACATCTGTCGAATTGTGAGAAATTAAGACGAGGAATGATAATTCTATTGAATCTATTCTGTTCTACATTATAATAGCCTCTAGAGGCCACTTATAATTATAATTATTATGACGTCTTTATTCAATCGATCCGATGTAAGTCTTGATTGCACGATTTCCGTCACATCGATTTCGACATCAGGAGATTTTTGTACTGGCTATTAACTTATTAACCTTCGCCACACGTATGGGGGTCAAATAGACCCCCAGGGGTATATTTTCATCTCTAACTTTCTAAAATGTGGGCACCAAAAAGTTTCCTTTGGTGACTTTTCCTAAAAATTCCTCCTTGTCAAAATGGTATGAGTTACGTCATACGTTGACGCTTAGTTCTGACGCTGTGACGTCATTTTGGTGAGATCTTAGAGTGAAATTCATGTCCATATCATTAGTGTCCATACAATGAGGTGTATCTCTGCTTCTACGCAAGGTATCTTGAAGATTATTTTTTGTTTTCAATGTTTTAGGGGCCAGGGAATTCACTCCAGCTACTGACAAATGCCTGACCTTGACGGAAGACCTTGAAATTCAAGGTCACATGATTTTTTACATGACCATACCTATCTCTGCTACTATACCTGTTAGAACAACGAAGTTTTTTGGTTTCTATGGTTATTTGGTACAAGGAACTCAACAAAATATAAACAAAACACAACTGGAATATGTTATGTTACATCCAAGATAGCATGCGAGGAAGCAGAGATACACCTAAAAAATCATGTGACCCTGAATTTTCAAGGTCATCCGTGAAGGTCACGCATTTGGCAGTAGCTGCAATGAATTCCCTGACCCATAAAACATTAGAAACGAAACAAAAATTATCAAATTCCATGCCCAGGAACAGGTATACCATGGGGGTCATTTGGACCCCCAAGCATAGAAGACGTAGATTTTTTGGTCGCGCATGGCGAAGGTTAAGCCAAAGTAGGGTCAGATGGAATAAGATGAGAATAATGTAAGCTTAATTTGGGATTTAATTGCCCAGAAGTAGACGTTGATTTGTAATTTGCAATCAGAGCCATAGTAGGATAACAACATGGTTACTAACCAGTCCGTGATGGATTCCACAAGAAGTTGATTGTATAGGGCGGTTATCCAATGTATCCATTGAAACAGTCCTAATGACTCGACCCGGACCACCATGGGCTACTCTTACGGACAACCCTTCTGACTCTATGCCGCGCTCGTGAATAAGCTGGTGCCCCGCGATTGGCTTTCGAGTAGCGCTTTAGAAATTTGGAGATTACGATTACGATTACGATTAAGAGAACCAATAGTTAGGCCTACATGCTAAACTTGGACGTGTCCGGAAATTGGAACCTGGAGCTATATAATCGCACCCAAATACAGACAGAAACACACACGCACTCGATGACCAGCAACTTCACAAGGCAACTGCTGCTTGGTATTGATTCCAGTAATAGGCTTTAATATATCCACGGACAGCAGAGAATAGGATAATATTCAAAATGTAAATCTCCGAAATTTCTCTGCGTCACATAAAAGCAGCAGACTGCAGACCGGCGTCGTTTAATCACGGCGCCTATACATCAAGACAAATCAGCTCCAGCTCAAGCTCCAGGTTATTTCGTCCGTTCGATCGGTGCAAGGTCAGAAACCGGATGGGGGTCGTGCTACCCCCTCGGCGACAGCGGCGCTCCCTTGAGAGATAAAAATGCTTTGATCTCGAATTGTTTATGAGTCCTTACAAAATGGCGACACCTCGTGCTATTGTTAGCGGTTCCTCACCGAGTATCACAATGTATTATATCAGTACAGTTTCAGATGAAACATTATATGGTAAATGGTATATTATATATGGGTCTATATATACTCTGTGTCTATCACGGCATATCAGCGTTTCTCGAAATGTTTTTCTCGGAACAACGGGATTCAGAGAAATGGGAAAGAGAAAAAGACTCCGCGAGGAGGAAATTGAATAGACGCGTGATGTTTAAATGTGTTGCAAATTATATTCTATGCCATGAGTTTGTTTGTATGTTTGTATGTGCACTTGTTATAGCGCCCCTTCAAGCTCCCTACTCAGAGGCGCTCCCGACTAAAGCGCGGACACTGCATCGGAGTTTCACGCTGAAGCGCTGAGCAATTGCCAGTGAAGGACTTGCCCAAGGTCCCTATACTCCCTACGCGGCGGCCTGAGGTGGATTCGAACCTGCAAGGCAACCAACATACCCACTACACCACCGCGCTTCATAAGTCTGACTGAGTGTCTCTGTCCTTTCGCTTCTTTGTTCTTCCTAGTAGGCTAGCGGTTCGCGAATGGAACGCTCTGGTGTTACGAAATTTTGTACAAAGTTAACGTTCTCTTAGGCAACCCGATGACGGCTTTTTTCCGAATTATTTATATCTCGGGCTACAGAGCGGTCCCTGCACACAGTGCACAGGGATCATAAAATGCGTCCATTCAAACGGGCAAGCGGTGGCGCAGGGCCGAGACTCGCTCCCGATCAATTCATTGAAAAATGAGCAGGTTAGAGGCCACAATTATTCGGTTCGTGTAGAAAAACGTGGGCGTCTACATTCTTCGTTTAGATCGAGCAAATTCGAATACACGGGCGTGACCAATGAAAGTACCAGCAAAAAGAAGCCAAGACTAACTCTAGCGTATAGCCTACAGCCTACAAATCAAGCTGAAACGATAGAGGCTCTAACCCGTGCAAAAGCACAGTATAGGTAAACATTATAAATCTGTTTTCTTGCCCTAAGAGATAAAGAAGTTCTTCATCTGTTATGTCTTCCTAGAACACCTGTAAATATATCTACAACTATGGGCCTTAATTCTTTTATAATCATATCAACATCCATCAAACATCTATAATTCTAGTGATTTGATTTTTGATTGTAGCCTAACTGTTCGAATCTCCTTGGAAAACGTTTCATTTTAAATAATTTTTATTTTTTTTAGTATTTAAAAAATGAATCGAGTCATTCATTACTGTGTTATTGTTGACTAGAATTAGATGTTATATCGGTCTGAGTCGAAAGTGGCATACGCAGGCCTATATCAGCATGTAGCCTAGGCCTGTTGTTTAGGTCGGGTTCACAGGATCAGTAAGAAATGTTCAGATCAAATGGGTTTCGTAGGCAAATAAGATTTGAAAGCACTGATGCCAATTGGTCAGAAGGTTCTTCTAGCGCATTTGCTTGTAAACTATCGATTCAAGCATCTCTGAAAGACTGAGATGGTTATCTGTAAAGATCTAAAAAGGTCCTTCATTCCCAACTAGGCCTACCTTACTATAGTTAGGCTACAGATTTACTTACACTGCGTGCTTTCTAAATGCAAAGTAGCAATCCCAAAAAAACTGTCGTGTAACCTACTTATGAGTTTGCTTGGTGACTTCACACTCATCGACCTTTTCATGAGGAAGTTTAAAAATATGACTCTGTGTGTAACCAGCACATAAAGTCATTCACTGCAGAAAGGCAAAAATGGACGACAATAATAATTTCCTGGCCTTCGTCTGTGAGTCACGTACGGCGTTTAATGCTTTCGTTTGTGCCTTTACAATATTTCTGAAGGTGCCGATGATTGGCCTCATTATTTTGGCACCACAGAAAAAATATTTGCATCGCTAGAATATTTGGCATCAGCAGGCGGTCATTGGCATAGGGAGATGATGATGATGATGATGATGATGATCATCATCATCATCATCATCATCATCAGACTGGGAAGAAAGAATATTGACATTGGAACATTATTGACACCAGAGACTTATCGGAGGACGGAGTTCATTGACACAAGAGGATTATTGGCTCTGATTCAGTCGAAGGAGGAGGAGGAGGAGAAGGTCGTTAACGGCAGAAGGGGTGGGAGAGCGTCAAGCGGTCGGTAGAGGGAGCGTCATTCCCGCGCATATATAGGTCGTCTGCAAAGTTGAGTCTTAATTCATCATTTCGCATCTATCGCACTTGACAGTTCTCCGCATTTTCGGCGACCGCCACAAAGCAGCAAAACGATTTTTCTCTATTATCGCTCAACCGTCCTCATCCGTCATCGTCCTTTCTCCATCCGTCCATCCGTTCGTCCGTCCGTCCGTCCATCCGTCCGTCCGTCCGTCCGTCCTTCCATCCGTCCGTCCGTTCGTCCGTCCATCCGTCCTTCCATCGGTCCGTCTATCAGCCACGGGCATTCATCACGCTGGGACCCTCGAACGGGTCGGCCCCGTCTTGGCCTCCCTTCGACCGGTCTTAGTTAGCGAAGACGGCGGCGGCGGCGGCGGTGCCTGGACGGGGACGGCTCCCCTGGGCCCGCCGCTAAGGGCAACCGACCGCGGAGGAAGAGTTACGATCGGAAGAGGACCGAACGCATACCGAAGTTCTGCCCCTTTGTCGCCCTCTTTGCCGGGGGTTAGGACCTCTGAGGGAACAGCCGATTCGTCCGTCTGTCTGCCTGTCTGTCTGTCTGTCTGCCTGTCTGTCTGTCTGTATGCCTATCTGTCTGCCTGTCTGCCTGTCCGCCTGTCTGTCTGTCTGTATGCCTGTCTGTCTGTCTGTCTGTGCCGTTGCTTCTCGTACTTTTCCCTATTGTGTATACGTCGTAAGAGTATGCCTCTTCGTGTCTGTCCGTGTCTATCGTTGTGCATGCAACTACATCTGTGCATGTGTATGCTTGTGTATGCTTGTGTATGCTTGTGTAGCTGTGTTTATATGCGTGGCTGTCGGCCAGTTGTTCGGTCAGTCTGCGACGGTCCTCCTTGTGAAAGCGTGTCTGGCTGCATGCATCCAATTCTCTTGATTTCACACGCTGTATACAGCATTGTCAGTAGCTTATAGTTTTATACAGTAAAATTACTGTTGACTTAAAAATTTAACATCGTATTATTATGATCATCTTGCAATGATTTGCTTTGCATTGTATTAAACGAAGCTAATCAGCATAGTTAATTAGGTTTCTTCAGTGTCCAATGTCCATATACATGTGTAAATATATATATATATATATATATATATATATATATATATATATATATATATACTCAGACTGTCATGCTCTGCATTGTATTCTTATGCAGTTTTTTGAAACACTCATACACCACCTTACCACCACAACAACCATCTCAACCATCATATCTACCACCACCACACCCACCCCCACCACCACCACCATCACCACCACCACTGCCACTGCCACTGCCAACACAACAACATTGCCACAATTGCAAACACCAACACAACCACCACCACCACCAACACCACCACTAATACCACCAACATCACCACCACCACCACCACCACTACCACCTCCAACACAGCAGCATTGCAACAATCGCCACCATCACTTCCACCACCCGATCACCACCACTACCACCACCACCACCACACCATCACCAGCATTGCTACAATCGCCATCACCAGCACTGTCACAATCGCAACCACCATCACCACCACCGCCACCAGTACCACAACCACCGCCACCACCACCAGCATTGCCACAATCGCCGCCACCAGCACTGTCACAATCGCAACCACCATCACCACCACCGCCACCAGTACCACCACCACCACCACCACCACCAGCATTGCCACAATCGCCGCCACCAGCACTGTCACAATCGCAACCACCATCACCACCACCGCCACCAGTACCACCACCACCACCACCACACCACCACCACCTCTATTGCCACAATCGCCACCACCAGCACTGTCACAATCGCAACCACCATCACCACCACCGCCACCAGTACCACCACCACCACCACCACCACCACCAGCATTGCCACAATCGCCGCCACCAGCACTGTCACAATCGCAACCACCATCACCACCACCGCCACCAGTACCACCACCACCACCACCACCACACCACCACCTCTATTGCCACAATCGCCACCACCACTTATAGATGGCAATCAAATCATCTCTATCTTATGATTCCCTTCAATTGTCATCATTATGCGCTCTGGGTTCGTCGCATCGTTTTAATGGTCGCATTGTTTTAATGGTCGCATGCGTGGAATCGAACCATCACCGCTGAGGTGTAATTTCGTGAGACAGTGAAATGATAAACGAACAATTACAGCAAGTCAAAACGGAGCATTTCCTGATGCCACCGCCACTGCCACTGCCACTGCCACTGCCGCTGTCAGTTTGTGTGCTGCTGTTACGACTTATAAGGACATCTGAAAATTAGTGAACGAATCAAAATCTTGACAGTAACTGGTTTAAGTCAATTAGTTAAAAGAAAGAAAAACCCTAACTAACCCACTTTAAACTAACGCTAAGGTTGACATTGAATAATCTAGCTGCGCATCAAAGAACATTACACGAAAGAAGCTGACATTAGCATTTAATTGTAAAACCATTCAACGATTAGGTACGCTACATTTTCACCACGCGAGTGTTAATATATTAACGTTAACATGCATTTGAGTTCAATGAATTTTTGTAGTAAGTAAGTAAGTAAGTAAGTAAGTAAGTAAGTAAGTAAGTAAGTAAGTAAGTAAGTAACTAAGTAAGTAAGTAAGTAAGTAAGTAAGTAAGTAAGTAAGTAAGTAAGTAAGTAAGTAAGTAAGTAAGTAAGTAAGTAACTAAGTAAGTAAGTAGGCAAGTAAGTAAGTAAGTAAGTAAGTAAGTAAGTAAGTAAGTAAGTAAGTAAGTAAGTAAGTAAGTAAGTAAGTAAGTAAGTAAGTAAGTAAGTAAGTAAGTAAGTAAGTAAGTAAGTAAGTAACTAAGTAAGTAAGTAAGTAGGCAAGTAAGTAAGTAAGTAAGTAAGTAAGTAAGTAAGTAAGTAAGTAAGTAGGCAAGCAAGTAAGTAAGTAAGTAAGTGAGCGAGTATGTACTTCATTGAACCACCTGCGAAAACACTAGCTGCGGGTATTTATTGCTTCAGGTTCGTACATGTAGGCTACATGTACATGTAGGTATATGCGATGGGTAATGAGAGGATTCGCGAACGCATGTCACACATAGTCTAATAAATGCAGAACGAAGGACATGCGCTTCAAATCTGATCACTCAATCAATCAATCTCAATAGAGGATCGTTCTCAATACTTTATGGAAGCAGTCCATGGTCTGTGAGGACGAAAGGACTGCGCCGCACAGTCGTTAATGGAGCGAGATATATGTCTTAAAAAGAACCGCAAATCTTAGTGTTTATATAAGATATTTATAATAATATTATTATATATAATATATAATATATATTTATATATATATATATAATATTATAAATAGCTTCTTGTGAGCATCATATGAATATTGTGTATATACACAGAGTAGCCTAGTGTATATTATTGATGGTGCGTATAAAACATGTATTTATGATGG
>OX243816.1:19350385-19377885 GCA_945859605.1 Lumbricus rubellus | reverse complement strand
CGAATTCTTAAAGCACCTTCTTAAATTTAATGATTGGAGACAAGAGATACCAATGTCTGGAAATAGACAAAAGGAACATAGTCAGATTTGGATGTCATGACAGATCCAGAAAAAAACGATGTTCTTTGCTTAGGAGGGCAGGTCACGTGTCGCCGCAAGTTTAAATGTCGTGCAATCGTTCATGAACTGCTTTCTCCAAACACATGTAATCCTGATCGAGGGACTGCAATGTACCTCGGAGAAATAATATTGCTATAGTGTAGTAGTAGTAGTAGTAGTAGTAGTAGTAGTAGTAGTAGTAGTAGTAGTAGTAGTAGTAGTAGTAGTAGTAGTAGTAGTAGTAGTAGTAGTAGTAGTAGTAGTAGTAGTAGTAGTAGTAGTAGTAGTAGTAGTAGTAGTAGTAGTAGTAGTAGTAGTAGTAGTAGTAGTAGTAGTAGTAGTAGTAGTAGTAGTAGTAGTAGTAGTAGTAGTAGTAGTAGTAGTAGTAGTAGTAGTAGTAGTAGTAGTAGTAGTAGTAGTAGTAGTAGTAGTAGTAGTAGTAGTAGTAGTAGTAGTAGTAGTAGTAGTAGTAGTAGTAGTAGTAGTAGTAGTAGTAGTAGTAGTAGTAGTAGTTGTAGTAGTAGCAGTAGCAGTAGTAGTAGTCCATCAAGATTTAGCTATGCTGCTTCTTTTTTCAGATGGTTCATTTAGTCAAGTAACAAATTAGATGAGCAAGTACATTGTACAATGTACATGCATACGCCTAAGCAGACGAGCGTATACCGGTAATGTATCTTGGTTGAAGACACAAGTCGCTGTGAGATCTATAATGACGGAAGTAGACAACTAGACATATAGTCGTGTCCTGCAGAGATAGACAAACGATAATTGGCCACATTCAATGTTTGTATATAATAGTGGCCATGTTCTTGTTAATGTGTTCCGACTGCAGTCTGCAGCTGCTGTCGATAAGACAGCGACGTCTTATACTGTATAATAATTACAGCATTCAAGGTCGATTGCTGCCTGAAGGATAGTATAGGCTTAGCAGGGACTCCCAGGGAGAACGAAATATTGAAGCAAAAACGTTTCTTATTGGAAACAATTCATTGTTTATAGAGTCAACACATGCACAGCGTTTGCCAAAATAGTCTGGCAACCCTGCAGATAGTATGGCTATGAGCCTATGGCTGACATTTCTCGGCTAAGATTGACATAATTTATTTTCAATCTGATAGGGAATGATGAGTGTGAGACGAATAAGTTTAAGAACCAACCAGAAACTTAGATGTTATAATCCGTGCAAATCTAGATTAAAGTGCCACAGAGGTTTCTACATGACTTATATACGCCTTGGTTGGGTCGGGAGCGCTTCTGAGTAGATATTCTTGAAGAAGCGCTATATAAATGTCTGAAATGAATGAATGAATGAATACGCAGTCAGTCGGAGGCTGATCAAATGCGGAACAGGTGGCAGCCTGACAGCCCGAGATAAAGAAGAACTTAGATGATGACCATTGTTCTACCTGTGTAACCTAACCACTGTAACCAATTTTCTGTGTGGGGTGGGGGAACAAACGAACGTTCTGCGACGTAGCGCTCATGACAGAACCTATAATTCTGTTTCTCGCAACCATTTTTTCGTTAAGTGTTTTTTTTATTGTTCCTGTGTTTTTTTCTTTAATGTTTTTTTTCTCTTTCCTTCTGATCTGATAAAATTTTCGTAGTTTATCGCTAGTCTAGTGTATAACACTCTAATCATAAAATAGTAAATAATATCACGGTTTATTATAACCATTCAAGCGTACAGTACACGTAGACAGCAGTTGTCAAATTTCGAAACTGGCGTCATCGTTTGGCGCTACATAAACTTTAAAAAAATGGAAATCGTGTAGTTTATGATTTGAAATTGAAAGTCGTGCATGTTCCTTACACAACAGAAAGTCAGTATTCAGAAATAACAGTGAACGCTGCCGCATATGCAAAATGCACATTCAAGTATGTATGTCTGTATGTCTGTATGTCTGCATGTCTGTATAACTGTATGCACGTGCGTGTGGTTGCATGTTTTTCCATAAACATGCATGCATGGACGTATATTTCTGCTCGTAGGTGTATTTTTTCCACATTTGTTGTAGCGCCCCTTCAACCTCTCAATACTCAGAGGCGCTCCCGACTACAGCGCGGACACTGCATTGGAGTTTAACGCTGAAACGCACGAGCAATTGCGAGTGAAGGACTTGTTCAAGGTCCCTATATACTCGGCGCTTTTAGGTACACGGATTCGAACCTGGAACCCTCCGGCTCCAAGGCACTGAACCCACACTACCTCGCGCCACAACCACATCATATGCAATATGCATGCACGTACAATTGTACATACGAGTATACCCGTACGAACGTCGGTTTGCATGTATGCCTTTGTTAATAATAATTATATGTTTGTATGAGTTGTAGTGCGATCTGGTGGCAGACCGGTAACGCGTCTGCTCACGGAGCAGGAGGTTGCGGGTTCGACTCCCGGTAACGACCTTGGGCAAGTTGCTTACGCACACGTGCCTCTGTCACCAAGCAGTATAATTTGGTACCGGCGTAAGCTGAGAAGTCCCTGCGATACACTGGCCCCGTGTCCAGGACGTTTATTGGGATTCGTCCATTGCTGGCTCAGCAGATGAGCGCCTCCCTATGTTCCTCATGGAACGGGATAGGACTTTACTTTTTTAAATATGAGTTGTAGGCTATAATTTACATAAATAAATGTTCTAATTATAGACTGTAATCCGTGACAGTGGCGTGAATGACGTTTGGCTCTCCGTTGAAACGCTCGTAGACCGTGTTAGTCCGATGTGTAGCCATGAGATGGTCCATGATCTGGTCCTCCACGAGGTCCATCTCCTTCGCCTTCCACTCCTTGAGGTCCTTGGCCGCCCTTCGTCTCACCCAGACGCACCTCAGCACATGGACGAGTCCCGTGTAGGCGAGGGTGCCGGCCAGCACCCCGGCCGACACGATCACCCACAGCCGCGCACGCTCTCGATCTCGCAAGATCTCGGCGTCCATTTCCTCGACGAGAAGTCGCAGTTCGGTGACCGTGATGAGGTCGGTCTCGTGAAATCTCGTCTCGTTGCGCCGCGAGAAGTCACACATCGACGGGTCGATGGCCATGCCGAAGTAGTCCGCTTCTGAGAAGATCTCGGTACGGCAGTGCGACAGCCTCGGGAAGAACCTCTGGTGGGGCAGCGACATCCACCCGTCCTCCCTCGACCGCGGAAACGTCTGACGGTAGAGGCGAAAGACGGACTCACCGGCGAACGAGAAGTTTGCATAGAAGAACGTTTCTCGGTGGCTGAAGCAGACGATGGCATGAAAGGAGTGGCAGAGGGCCTGCTCGGCGCCCAGGTAGTTCAGACTGCCCATCAGGTAGCTGTAGGCGACGAGCCAGCGCAGCAGGTCGCCCCTCCTGTACCGCGTGATCTCGCTGTTCAGCCAGCCGAGCAGGGCGTCGATGACGTCAGTGTAGAACTGGACCTCGTCCCAGAAGTGACCGGAAGGCTTGACCGCTGATCGGTGATTGGCCAGCACGGCGGCGAAGAGGCGAGGCGAGCGGTAGGTCTGGCCGTAGTCGGCGAGCTGGTTGAGCGGCCACGACTGACTGAGGTCGTCGATGGACTTGTCGCTGGCGAGACGAGCTTCGATGAGGTTCAACCAGAGCGAGGATTGAGAATCGGCGTCTCTCGCTGTCGAGTAGATCACAGTCAGCTCTAGTAAAACAGAAGAAGACGACAGAACAATGCATCATGCGCTATAATAATAATAATCGTGGATTATATTATTCTATACGACCATGTTGGATTGGGTCGTTGAATTGGGTTGGTTGATTGAATTGGGTGGGTTGATTGAATTGGGTGGGTTGATTGAATTGGGTGGGTTGATTGAATTGGGTTGGTTGATTGAATTGGGTGGGTTGATTGAATTGGGTTGGTTGATTGAATTGGGTGGATTGATTGAATTGGGTTGGTTGATTGAATTGGGTGGATTGATTGAATTGGGTTGGTTGATTGAATTGGGTGGGTTGATTGAATTGGGTGGGTTGATTGAATTGGGTTGGTTGATTGAATTGGGTGGATTGATTGAATTGGGTGGTTGATTGAATTGGGTTGGTTGATTGAATTGGGTTGGTTGATTGAATTGGGTGGGTTGATTGAATTGGGTTGGTTGATTGAATTGGGTGGATTGATTGAATTGGGTGGTTGATTGAATTGGGTTGGTTGATTGAATTGGGTTGGTTGATTGAATTGGGTGGGTTGATTGAATTGGGTTGGTTGATTGAATTGGGTGGATTGATTGAATTGGGTGGTTGATTGAATTGGGTTGGTTGATTGAATTGGGTTGGTTGATTGAATTGGATGGGTTGATTGAATTGGGTTGGTTGATTGAATTGGATGGGTTGATTGAATTGGGTGGGTTGATTGAATTGGGTGGATTGATTGAATTGGGTGGTTGATTGAATTGGGTGGTTGATTGAATTGGGTGGGTTAATTGATTGAAGTGAGTCAGTTCTTATGCACAAAATTCTAACAACCATCACGACGCCTAACCTGAGTCCTAACCGACTCTCACGACGCCTAACCTGACCCTAACCGACACGTCTATTCTCGATACTATAGTTAAGCCCAGACACCATCAAGGCCGTAGACAGGGTTTTTATTTGGGGATGCATGGTGAAGGTTTACTCGATCGCGAGCAACATGCAACCTAATCAACCGACTATAATGAGTTTGGAGAAGTATCGTGAGCTCTCATAGCGGGTTCTGGATGGCCAATGCATTACACACTGTAGTCATACATCATGCGCTAGTAAAATTATTGCATTATTGCATATGTGCATTATTTCATTTGGAAGATGGTGTTCAAACACTCCAAACACCCCCATAACTACGGCCTTGCACACCATGCATACCATCACTTAAGTTGGCTCAATGTTACTAGATCAGTGTAACTGCTCGCACTAAGTAGGCCTATAATTTAATTAGTGCGTGAGAAAGTCTAGCATTTTAAACATTAAAAATTCGAATAATTATGCATTAATATATGAAGCGGTTTAATATACGATGTATTTATTGTCTGATAAAATGTTTACATGCAAATGAATCAATTCTCATTTGCTATCAATTAATACAGATTCGGATTTCTTTCGTATACCCTATACCCGAACTTTCCAACATGCAGAATCATGTGTTGAGTACCACTGTAGGTTTAATCTGCTGTCGACTTCCCGGTGAAATACTATAGGCCTATACGTACAATTTTATACATTGGCCTGCTTTGACAAAAAAAACAAATATAGAGATAGACAGAAAGACAGACAGACAGACAGAAAGACAGACAGAAGTATAACTGACGAAGGAAAGGTGGGCGGATCAACATTTGTTTTGTACACAGATAAGCTTTAAGAATGAGTGTTGGACAGACAAATAGACAGACAGACAGACAGACAGACAGACAGACAGACAGACAAACCGACAGACAGACAGACAGACACACAGACAGACACACAGAGAGACAGACAGACAGACAGAGACACGCAGACAAACAGAGAGACAGACACGTGGACAGATGCTGTCAGATGACTGCGATCAGTTGCTGCAAATCTATGTCGCTAGGTGGCAGAGGTGTGGCTGGTTTATCATCGCCTTGGCGGTTGCTGATGCTGAGAGATTGCGCCGAAGAAGAAGAAGATGATGAAGAAGAAGAAGAAGAAGAAGAAGAAGAAGAAGAAGAAGAAGAAGAAGAGAAGGGGAGGAGGATGAAGAGGAAGAAGATGAAGAAGAAGAAGAAGAAGAAGAAGAGGAGGAGGAGGATGAAGAGAAGGAGTAGACAGAGGGAAGATGAGAATAAGGAGGAGTGGAAGAAAGAAGAAGAAGAAGAAGAAGAAGAAGAAGAAAAAGAAGAAGAAGAAGAAGAAGAAGAAGAAGAAGAAGAAGAAGAAGAAGACGAAGAAGAAGAAGAAGAAGAGTAGGAGGATGAAGAGAAGGAGTAGACAGAGGGAAGATGAGGATAAGAAGGAGTGGGAGAAAGAAGAAGATAACAAAGAGGAGGAGGAAGATCAGAAAGAAGAGGAGTGGTGGCACTGGTGGGAGGAAGTAGGAATTGTGGGATAGAGGAGACAATGAGTTGGAGGAAGAAGAGAAGAAGGACAAGGATGAAGAAGCTGAGGTGCAGAATAAAGAGAATGGCAATGAGAAGGTTGTAGAGAACGAGCAGGAGGAGAGGAATGAGGTAAAAGAGGACAAAGAGGAGGATGGAGAAGAAAGTGGAGAAGGTGGAGAAAGAGGGGAAGGCGGCAGAAAAATAGGAGGAGATGGAGAAGGAAGTGGAGAAGAAGGACATGGAGGAGGAAAAGAAGGAGAAGGAGGACATGGAGGAAAAAGAGGAGGAGGTATACATGGAGGAGGAGGACATGGAGAAGGGGAGAAAGAAGAGAAGGAAGAAATGGAGGAGAAGGAGGAAGAGAAGGAGGAGATGGAGGAGAAGGAGGACATTTAGGAGGAGGAGGAGGAGACGGAGGATGAATCTATCTATCGATCGATAGATGTTTCTATTGATCGATTCTTTTTTCGATGAATCTCGACAGGAAGGAAGAGGAAGGAAGAAGAAAAAGGTAGCTGACCGGATGACGATCGCAGTAAAACAATGAACGATGATCGTTCATTGTTCAAACTGATGTCCCTCAATATACATGCATGCCACTGTGTCTGTCTCTGCTCGTCTGTCTGTCTGTTTGTCTGTCTGTCTGTCTGTTTATGCGTCGGCCTGTGTCCGTTTTCGTATTTGTCCAAGTCTCTATCTGGCACAGTATTTGTGAATAGGAGGAGGAGGAGAAGGAGGAGGAGGAGAAGGAGGAGGAGGAAGAGGAGGAGCGAGAAGTGACGAGGAGGAGGAGGAGCAAGAGGGGAGCGTGAAGTAAGGAGGAAGAGGAGAAGGAGAGCGAGAATAAGAAGAAGAAGAAGAGGATGTAGAAGAAGAAGAGGATGTAGAAGAAGAAGAGGGTGAAGAAGAAGAAGAAGAAGAAGAAGAAGAAGAAGAAGAAGAGGATGTAGAAGAAGAAGCGGGGGAAAAAGAAGAAGAAGAAGAGGAAGAAGAAGAGAGCGAGAAATGAGGAGTAGAAGTAGGAGTAGTAGTGGAAAGGAGAAGTGAGGAGGATGAGGAAGAGTAGGAGGAGGAGGGGAGCGAGAAGTGATGAGGAGGAGGAGAAGAGGGATGGAGTAGAGATATGGAGAAGAGAGATGGAGAAAGAGGAGGAGGAGGAGGTGATGGTGTTTGTCGATCGTAATGTATACCTCCCGTAACGTAAATCACAGATATATATTTCTCAGCGCAACGTCAGTGACAGACCGACTTTCATAGAGGCGCTATATCAAGTCCGCTATAACAGCCAAGTTGTCCGTTCCGGTGTCAGAATCAGAGGAGGTCAAGATATTGTCATTGTGTTATGCTGGGAATGCATGTTGATGTTGATGGCTGTGTGTATGTTTCTGCATTGTTGATTGAGTCCATCTATATGAATGAATGAATGAATGAATATGTGTCTGTGTCCGTCGTTCTAAATATTATCTGTGCAAGTCTCTTTACATGACTGTGTGAGTATTTCTATGTGTCTGTATCATTGTATGCGTCTTTTTTATACGCCAATGCCTTCGTGAGTCTTTGCGAGTAATTCTGTATGTGTAGTATTTGTACCCAATATTTAATTTATTTATTCTTTGCTCGTCTCATTTATCCATTCATTCATTCATTTCGAGAATTGATATAGAGCCTCTTCAAGAAACCTACTCAGAGGAGGCGCTCGCAGCCCAGCCACAACTAAAAGTAGGCTTTGAGCGACTCATAAAAAGTAGGTGAATTTAACCTTGGCATAAGTCACAAGGTTAGTTGGAGGCCATTATCAAACAATTTATAGTTTTCAATGAATCAAATTTCTACGAAGACAAAAAATAACAGAAAAAGTAGCACCTCTCTACTGCATTTTACAACCTTAGAACGACCGACCGACTCTCACTCGAAATCCCCTACTCGCTCATTCACTCGCACTCTCTCAATCGCTCACTCACTCGCTAACTCACTCGCTCGCTAACCGAAACTCACCCCCACCTCCCCCACCTACCGATACACTCGCCCATCCACGTCTTGCCCTCTAGTGCCCATTTGCCCACTTATCTTCAGTCACGCGCATCTAGAGAACCCAAACGGACCCCAGATCGGTTATAGCTATTTGTTCGTCCGTCCGTCCGTTCGTCCGATGCAGTAGGGCGCCCTCGAAGTCGTTCGGACGTTTTGCGCAGTAAGTCACGGCCGACTGACTATCATGGCCGACGCAGCCATTGTGTCCAATCATCCGTGGCTATCTTGCCCAGCTTCACGGTCCTTACTGTCTATATTATCGGCCGACGGCGGTCTGCCTCCCTGCGTCTATCTATCTTTATGTTTCTCTTTGGCTTTGTCTCTCCTTCATGTTCGTGGGTTTCGCTCAATTAGCCGGGCTTAACAGATGCCCAAGCTAATGGGTCGGCCTCACTCGTAAATTCCTCTCCCGCTTCCCCGCTCTTACGACTCGAAGTAAAAAAAAACTGCGGTAAAAAGCAATCGCCTTCGACCCCCCTTCACCCCCCCCACCCTGTTGCCAACCTTACCGTACTGTTTTAGACGCTTCAAGTAGCCTATAGGACACGAGGTCCAGTAAGACGTAAAGCCAATAATCTTTGTTGAAGCGGACAATGACCTTGAAATTTGATCTTGAGACCTTGAGTTGAGACTCCGAAGTTTAGATTCGCTGTGGCAAAACTCTGAACCATTTTTTCTTTTTCGTCAACACCTCAAAAATTTCTGAATTTCAGAGCTCACATAGTTTTCCTTGAAGATTGGTTAAGTTATTATTGATGAATTTGATAATGACGAAGCGACCAAAAACGTCTGTAACCTGGCCAGCCTCATCTTGACTAATCTTATTTCATATTATTCGATATTGCCATAATGCGATATTATCTTTACCTTGCATTATCTAACTCAATCATGCCTTGTCTGTCTGATATTCGTTCATCGTATACAAGGCTGTACTGGCTAACGTTTAAGTGAGTTTACAAGGTGGGCCCTTATAGGGGTCTTTTTATGGCCCACGCTGTACAGTGTACACGCTACAATTGCCCGAGACTACAGCAGAAACCTATTTTCTCTCTTTCAATTTTGCCTGATGACCTATTTTTAAAGTATATTGCTGAATTTTCATAACCGTAGGCCTACATTGAGCCTGTTTTCTCGTGGTATTTTTCTGAGGATCTTTTTAGTCGTTGTGCGGGATATCGCGTTCAATTTCATCATAATAAAAGTCTATCGCATAACCGCCGTCCACTTTTTTATGTAGAAAACTCTTTACTCTTTGTTATGCGAGTAGCCTACACGTTGTATGCCAGCGTACATCCTTGTGTACAGCTCTGATCGTATCTAAAATGTCATCCTTCATATTCATAATTTCATTGATCTGCTTGATTTTATCCAGCGTGATTTTCCTTACATTATAATTTATAGTAGCCTATATAGTTTATACCAGGTTATCTGACTTGGCCTTAATATAATATTTTACTCGCTCTATTTTACGCGGCCTTCCTTTCTCTACGCAGTCCTCAGTTCTTACATTATTGGACCCTGACAATTAATAGTGATCCACTGCCAGAGCATAATTAAACGTATAATACTATTATAAGCGTTCGTCCAGTATATTAGAGCTTACATTACCGCGTTATGGCTTACAGCACTCGGTGCGGTTTATGCGTTTTGCCACGAGGCTTCATAAGAATGCGAAGCGGTGGTTGAGGCGGGATGCGGTTCCTCGTTGTCAATTGGCCCGAACGGGGGAAACGAGAGTATATATAGGAAGAGAGCGACTGTCTTCGGGGATATCCTATCTCGACTGCCAAGGCAATCGACGCCAATATACAAACACGCAGACAGACACGCAGACAGACGGTCAGACAGACAAACGGACAGGCAGACATGTAGACGGAAGGGGACAGACTTCATAAGCAGACTCAGAACGGCGCAGACAGAGATGGAGACATGCACACACAGACGTACAGACATGACAAGTGAGTGTAACAGTGAGGCGGAAAGAAAGACAGAAAGAAAGGGAAAAAAGCTGGTGAGTTTATGATGTAGTTTTGCGTTAGGCAACAGGGCGCAGAGAGCGATAGATTAAGACGCTGAAAGAATCTGCATCAGCAGCAGCAGTAGCAGCAGCAGCAGCAGCAGCAGAAGCAGCAGCAGCAGCAGCAGCAGAAGCAGCAACAGCAGCAGCAGCAGTAGCAGCAGCAGCAGCAGTAGCAGCAGCAGTAGCAGCAGCAGTAGCCGCAGAGACAAAGATGGAGTGACGGGAAGAAAAAAGTGAAGGACGGAGAAGGAGAAAGGGGAAAGACGGAGAGAAGCAGACTGATGAAGTGACCAAGGAATGTACAATGTAGACGCAGAGGAATTAATTTTTAGAATGAAGGTAGAGGTAGGACAAAAAAAGCAGAGGTGGGGATATGACAAAACCAGACACAAGCGAAAACTAAATCTAGAGAAACAGATACACTTGAAAACACATCAACTGCAAACTTAGCTAGAGAGAGACATACCGAGGGAGTCAGGGAGACAGAGAAAAAAGAGAGAGACAGAGAAGGACAGAGACAGAGAGAGAGAGAGAGAGAGACAGAAAGAAACAGGGAGAGAGAGAGAGACAGAGGCAGAGAGTCAGAGAGACAGAGAGACGAAGACGGAGGCGGACACACAAAGAGACAAAGAGAGACAGAGAGACAGAGACAGACAGAGACAGACAAAGACAGACAGACAGAGACAGACAGAGACAGACAGAGACAGACAGGCAGAGGCAAAGACAGAGAGAAAGAAAGACAGAGACAGATAAAGGCAAAGACAGAGAGAAAGAAAGACAGAGACAGAGAGACAGAGACAGACAGAGAGAAACAGAGACAGACAGACAGAGAGAAACAGAGACAGAGACAGACATAGTCACACAGAGAGTCGAGCTCAGCTGACTCGTCATATTCGATAACTAATCGTCGCCACAAAAAGATCAATACACGAAAGAAGAAAAAGCGTCTCACCAACGCAGAGCGGCGCTATATAAATGTCTGTCTTGGCCGTCGGTGCACTTGGCTCTCGTCCATAAACTACAGATCATCCACACAATGGGCGGACCCAACTTTACCGGGGGGAGCGGGGGTGAGAGGTAAGAGGGAGTGCGGGGTGCAAAGACTGTTGCACGCTAATTAGAGGAAAGAAAGGCAGCCAAAGACTGGTGCCCGGGTTGTAAAATATGAACAACGACAAACAGTCAAACACACATCACTCGGACTAATACGTTAAGAAGAACAAATTGACTGAAAATAGTCCAAGGACAACGAGAATCTCTTCTTTTTCTGTACAATCAGAGATGCTGTAAAGTCACTCTTTGTTCTACTTCAGTCAGCTTCAGTTTTTGTTCTCTCTCTCTTTCGAGACAAGTTTGGCGCGCTCCTTTGTGCAACGGTACACCATAATGAGCAACGATAAACTTATTGTATTCTTCCCAGAAAAGGTTGTTCCACACATTCCGTCTGTTTTATCGTTAGCACCTGGAATGCAGACCAGCATGAAGCTTCATAAAAATGGATAAACTCCCCAAATCTCGCATAGTTCTGGCCAACATTCCTGATAAACTCATATTTTCGAAATTTAACGATGAAGTGAGAAATAAACTGTGGCGCGCAATGGCCGTCGTTGTTGGAACGCACGCGTAACATTATTATTAGAAAACGATGATCTAAGAAAACATAATAGTACATCGAGTATGGTATGCGCTGCACCTTAATCTCAACTGAAGTTTCAATGGTCCATATACATGTAAATTTGGATCGCATGCCATTTTACATCCAACTTCATCTCAACTTTAGTGCCGCTATAAGATAAATCATTTCAGGCTACTTCCTAAAATAATTCCTAATTTCGATCATTATTTTACTTCTAAAAATATTTCTTTATTTAGTTCCTAGAACTTTTCGTTTTTGAAGATAAATTGATTTCTACTTCTAGTTAAATCATAACTGTTTCTCTGTTTGTTAGTCGAATTTGTATAAGAAATTCAGAGAAAGAATTTAAATTTCCGAGACAATGGCTGAACGAAATCTCTACAGATAGTCGAGCAATTAATTTAAATTAATTAATTAATTAATTAATTAATTTTCCATGATCTCGAAAATGGACAAACCTATTTTATTTGCAATGAGGCTATGGTCAAGTCCAGACTATTATCCTTTCGTGGTGGCAAGTGACTGGCAACTAGACAACAAGGCTCTATTTAGGGCCGATTATGTAGGCCTATGTTGAGTGTGACGATTGTAGTTCTCATATGGAAAACGAGAAGACAACAGTGCCGTTGAACTGAGACTATACCACGTAATTTTATCTGTATCCTCTACCGGTATCGCATGAGTGGCAACTTCCGCTTTCCTCCACATCTCTCTCATCTTTGTTTCTTTGTTTCTTTGTCTTTCCGGCTGTGCGCCTGTGACCTGTCTCTCAGTCTCTCTGTCTCTCACTTTCTCTCACTTTCTCTCTCTCCATCCCTTGCTCTAGCTCAATCTCTCTGCATATCTGTGTCTGCTGTGTCTGCATGTCTGTCTATCTTAGTTCCTTCCCGCGACGCTTTTCCACTTAATTAGTGAGAATTTCGATCCACAGATAATCGTCCCACGGCTGCATGTACATTATGGGCTACAATCGGAAACGCACAGCGACAATGAAGCCATTCGAGAGAGACATGAAATAAAATCACTTTATGGCCATTGGCCATTCACAGCTTCCGCATACACACACAATGATGATGATGGTTCTCTGCCCGAAGGCAGGTTCATTGGCTTTACGCCCCTGGGGATGAGATGAGTGAGGTGGTTTCCCGTTGCCTTCCCCACAGACAATGATGGGTAAGAAACTTGCCCAAGGTCGCTCCGCAGGAGCTTGCGCCACCGCGTCCCACACGTGCTAGCCTGAGATATCTAAATCTCTGAATGTCAACTCCCAGCCCGGGGCTTGAACCGTAGTCCGTTAATTGCAACCAACAGACGAATGCCGCTCTCGCTTACCGGTGTAGCTAACTAGACCAGTTACACATACACACACACACACACAACACATGCACATTCGCGCGCACCCACGCACGCATAGACACACGCATATACAATACATATATATAGTGTCTTTAATATACATGTATATAATCCCTAATGATCAACACAAAGAAAACTAAAATAACTGTTTTGTCCTCAAACGGACACACTTGCAATTATTAGCATTAAATGGAAACCACTGAACAATTGGAACAATAATTATATCCTTACTCATATGTCTTGGCGGGATAATAACCACATGGACTATGCATGGCAGAAGTAAAAAAAGATATTATGATAGAAATTTGATGCACCTCACAGCATTTCGAAAAATGATAAAAAGATTAGGATAAGGCCTCTGAAGCAGCAGACGAGAAACAAGATGACAAAACACCACATCTCATTAAAGTAAACGGACGACAAAGCAGAACAATGTGAAAACAAGACGAGACAGAAACAGTGAAACACCGCAGTAGAAAAATGAACTGGAATGCGGAAAATCGCAGGGATTTGAAAGAGTATAAAGAAATTAGAAATAATGATTATGAGATAGTTATACAGATTACAGTTATCTCCAGCTATAGTATATAGACGAAGTATAGTTCGGCAGAGACTCTGGTTGTTTGGCCAGAATCACCGCCAGATGCAACGGAAAGAAACAAAACGAAAAGAATCAGTGGACTTGAAGAAAAAAGAGATACAAGGTCAGAAATGTCTGTGCTGGAGGGGGGGGGGATAAATTGTGGGGCGCGGTGGTGGTGTATGCTATGGGCATGTTCGGTGCCTTGGAGCCGGAAGGTTGCGGGTTCGAATTCACCTCAGGGATCCTGTGCAAATCCTTCACTCGCAATTGCGCATAGACGTGAAACTCCGATTCAGTGTCCGCGCTGTAGTCGGAAGTGCCTTTGAGCAAACTGTTTAAGGGGCGCTATAACAAGTGCTCATACGTAGCCTACATACATACATGTACATGTACATATATGAAGGCATATAACAAAACCTAGATGAAAATCGATAAGAACACCGGACATGACAATTGACCGACAGCAACGTGGATTTAGCTTCAAAAAACTGTTCGAAGAAAACGTTTCGAAAATTTCGTCTTTCATTTCAAAAGCCTATACACGTAGAACTAACTACATGTACTTAAATAAATTAAATGTCACTTTACTTTACTTCAATGTAGGCCTATTAATAGTTGCAAAAAATCCGAATTTTTGGCATTTTTAATATCCATTGTTCAACGCAAACCGACAAAATCTTGTGCCATTAACTAAAATTTAAATACTCCCATTATTATCAGCAACTTCTATTGCACACACTTACATCATACACGTACGGATTTATACATATAGGCCTATGCGATGATAATGATAAAAATTGTAGTAACAAATAATAATGATAATAACAATAATAACGCTTTACATCTATGTTGCAGCGCATACCGTTTGCAAGAACTACACACAATCCAAGCAAATTGTCAGGATTGGTAGGCCTATCTGTAAGTGGGTAACTATAATGTTTGTTGTTTTATAACTAAGCAATTGATGCCTGTCCCGAACGATCATTTAAGTTATATTGATACAATGCAAGCGAATATATTATAAAATTATTGAAACACTCGGGTACGATTTGTATCTATGCAACATACAACCGCGGCTGCATACAAATGAGTTGCTATTAATTGAAAGACAATGTCGGGGATTTGACGCTGATTCCTTTCTTAGGCCGCGGGAAAGAACACGGAGGAGGAAAAAGGGTATCTGAGGACATAGGAGGAAGCGTAGAGAAAGAGGGAGGAATGTGCGATGGAGAGGAAAACTAGAAAGAATTGTAGGATGATGAAGAGGAAAATGAACAAGAGATAGAAGTAAAAGAAGAGAAGGGAGAATGAGAAGGAGGAAGAGATGAATGAAAAAGCTTATGACGGGAAAATTGATGCGTCAAAAGGAAATAAAAACTAGGCCAACGAACGAACGACCAACTGTAGTTCACGTAGATGTCACCTAAATTGCCATCATTAAAGCAGGCTTTACGATAATTATCACAACACTATAATTGTATAGTATCAGACCAGATTCTAACGGATTTATTTATATGCATGGGACTAAAATGCATATTGCATCCGGAAATTTTCTGGCAATTTAGCAGATCTTGTCAAAGATTGCATAAATGCCAAATGAGTTTCCCAAAAATTGAGAAAATTTATAAACGTATACAGGCCTATTCTGCCACAAGCACTGCTACATCGTCAAGCACAGTAGCTTACATCAGAAGCATCAGATACAGCAACAGCAGCGACAAAAGCAACAGCTGCTAGGCCTACTGCTTCTGCTGATGCCAGAGGCCTACTAATACTATTACTAACACGACGAACATTAATATTAATGCTAATGCTAATACTGCCACTGGTAGTAGACTAGTAGTATTAGTAGTGGTAGTAGTAGATGGTAGTAGGCTAGTTGCTGTTGCTGTAGCAGTAGTAGTAGTAGTAGTAGTAGTAGATCAGAAATAGTTGTAGACCTATAGGCCTAATAGCAGCAGTAGTCTAGTTACGGGCCTAATGGTCATAAATAATAAAGTATTGTTGCAAAGAAAGCATCCATTTTAAAAGGTGTATAAAATGAACAGTAATTATAATTGTTTTTAAATATGAAGCGTTGAACATGGCCTCTAACCACCCAGTGTCTGCTTTTGAAAAGAGCAAAATTGTGGAGAAAATTATCGAACTCGCTGTTCAATGTTTGGAACACCGCACAAATTATTACACAGCGCACAATAAATGGCTGTTTTGAAGCATACGCAACAATCTTCCTTTCTCGCAGTTGCTACATCGATACTCCTTGGCACAGCATCATCCATTGCTCTGGTTATTATCTAATGTACGACTGCACGCTGCACAGAACAATCTCGCCGTATCAACCGCCAGAGGACCCGGGTCGGCCATTCCAACAGCCGCTAGGGGCTCGACTTATTTAATAGCAAGACGGCCTGTTTTTCCTCACCGGCCGCTAGAGGCACTCGTGTTCGGATGATCCAATGGTTGATACAATTGGAGAGGGGGAGCTGGGTTGCCCGTGAAATATGTCGACTAACGTCTCGATAGAGATTTCACGGATACAATCTAACCTCCCCCACCCCACCCCAACCCACCCCCAACCCCACCCCAACCCCATCCCAACCCCACCCTCACCCGCTCTCCAGACCCGCCATCCACGCTCTGACCCAGTAATACAAAACTACTGTCGGTGCATTACAGATGGACAAGGAAGGAGCACACAGACTAGCTGTCTAGGAGCTGCTCTGACACACAGGCTTCGTCATCTTACATGATTTAATACAGCAGCCGACATGTGCTTCGTCAAATATCTCGGCCATTCCTGTCTCAAAGGCAATCTATAAATAATTATGACATCACGAAATTGCTTTTCTTTTGTTTCTTATAATAATTATTTATTATTCGTATTCATTTTCAACCAGCTTCTTAGTAGGCTACTTACAAATACAATTCTTGTACTGACAATCTTGTAATCCAGCTTTGTCTAGCGTGCTCATATTAGGGCCTATAGTTCTCAGCGTCTGCAAACGCACTCCACTCTTGTGTCTCACAATTATGGCATCCATGAAACCAACACATTTTCTCTGGACATCTGTAGTTTAATTGCTTTGCAGAACTCACGCAGTGAACCGAACAAGAGCAGCGACTGCATCTGGAGCTCAGCTGAGTATTCCTTCACATGTCTTAGATAATAATTTTATCATCGCTACAGTGTGTAACTCTTCTCAAAGGTACTGCTCCAGCAACCTGACAGTACCAGCTGTGTAAAGCCTGTGCATTCCTTGACATGTCTTAGATAATTTATCATCGCTCCACTGTAGTATTCTCAGAGGTACTGCTCCAGCAACATGACAATACCAGACTTCACCAACTGATTTGTGTAACTATAGCAACATGAGGGTGGGGGGAAGGGGGGCATATAAATCAGAATATGAAAATAAGAAGCGGGATCGATTCCAGCGTAGACCCTTAAAGGATGACTCAGCCTTCCATTCGCTAGGTGGCGATGGTAAAATGAATAGCAGGACATACTTTTCATGGCTGACATAGTAGTGACAAACAGTTAGGTTCGACTCCCGTTAGATTTATAATTATCGTCTGTTACAACTGCGTCGTCATGCAATCTTGCTGCATATTTTCTTTGAATCAATAACAAGGAATATCATTATCATGTGCTTCTACCACTGGACAATTTTATAAACAAAGGTGATTTAAAAAACAAACTAGACTTCAAATTGACTTCAAAATAGTCAGATCAACATGATAACGATGACTTTCAAACAGCATATCTCATACTTCAACATAGCAACGCTTTTCTTAACGTGCAGTTGTACACAAAATGTGCAGTTCTAAATGGATTTGTGTAGTTGTATAGAAGCACTATTATAATACTGAACAGCTAAAACTAGCAAAAAAGGTCTTTGTCCTCCAATCGGAAGTATAATTTACCATGGAAGATGGGAAGGAAAAGAAGGGGTTGTGTAATTCTAAAAAGTCCTTTAAAAGAGCTCTGCTACATAGTGTTGCCGTTATTCTCAGTCGCTTACTCTGCGGTAAGCTGCAACTCAAGACGTCAGAAAACCTCTTTTTTTTTATCTCGGAACATGCATCACAATGTAAAGGCCATCGGTCAGAGACTTGGCAGCATCAGCAGCAGCAGCAGCAGCAGCAGCAGCAGCAGCAGCAACAGTAGAAGCAGCAACGCCGATGGACATTGTTTATTATTAACGAAAGTTTCGTCCAACATCCTCGTTCATAAGTCTCACAGCGAACGCGGTGTTCACTCTGCCACATAAATAGTAAGTGAAAGGCAGTTCTTCATCAGAAGAGAGTATGATGTTTTGCCTTGGATGGGATGCAACTGCGTCTGGAAGGACAAACAGACAGACAGACAGGCAGGCAGACAGACAGGCAGGCAGGCAGACAGACATACACATCCACGCAGAATTGTATTGTTCTACCATATAGGCTATTAGTTTGAAGAAAATTATTTTTCACTGCATTGGCCAGAGATATTATTTTAGATCACATGAAGCCAAATTCCGCGCCAGTCGTAAGTCGTAACTACGACGATTAACAATTGCTTTTGACACACTCATTTGGGAACTTAATAGATCTCTTGTATACGCTAAGTTAGAATCAACCAACAGAATTAGTAAATCGCAATGTTCTATAGCGATTTACTTAGTGACACTTTTTCAGCAATGGAGTGCTGTGTGACCAATATTTAGTTTTCTACAGTCGAGCAGGAGCTTATTAACCGAGATATGGAAGAATCAAAGATGGACTTTATAATCTTCTGAGTTGCAATTCCTAATAATAATTATTATGCATTTAATGTGATTGAACGACAGAAAGCTTCAGGATTTTATTGAATGATGATGATGATGCGAAACAACTGCGCGGCTAAGTGGATTGATGCGCACAAGCAGTGAACGAATGGAGCAAATCGTCGTACGGGTCGAAGTGACCAATTTAGAATGTCTTATCGGGATTCGAACCCTGCACTACGCTGGAAGAGGAAGGAAATCGTGACGGCAATGGAAAGAATCCATCTGGCGGGAGAAAGAGCGACATCTTGGGACAGCAATCT
Organism: Lumbricus rubellus; assembly: GCA_945859605.1. Lineage (NCBI taxonomy): Eukaryota > Metazoa > Annelida > Clitellata > Crassiclitellata > Lumbricidae > Lumbricus > Lumbricus rubellus. Next base: position 19,359,062 of record OX243816.1, on the reverse strand, counting down.
GCATCTGGCATCAAGCCAACTATTCATCATCGTGTAGATAAGGTAGAGGAAATATTTTCCCAAAGAGACTATGTCTCCTGATGCTGGTTGCTGGTTGCTGTTCAATGCTCAGACAACTGCTTTGATCAGCAATGCAACGCGTGCAACAGTAGCTTACAGAACAACAGAAAAGCAACAGCCACACCAAAGACAACCGTATAACAGTCACGGTCCTTGTCACAAGTGATGATCAAAATAACAATAACTTTATGACGCATAATAATAATTATTGTTCAGTAGTTAGTAATAATCAAGACTATGTATGAGGGAAAGTGAGAGATAGAGCAGAACAGAAACTGAGAGAGGGGTGGAGAAAAAGTGAGAGCGGGGGCATGGGCGGAGTTTGGTTTTCGTTCTTTGGGGGGGGGGGGGGGGCAGTGACGTAACTAGCGTTGGGCTTGGGGGGCTTAAGCCCCCCCCAAACGAAGCTGAAGCCCTCCCAAATGAAATCAAGCCGTTGTATGCTTACGGCTAATTTAAATAGACTACCGCATGGATGGCGTACATGCAGTTACGGACGACCGGCCATGACTGCCTAAAAATGGCTCCATTTGAGGTCGACACAGCCAAAAATGCGCTGGTCGCTGGGGCTCTGCCCCAGACCCCGCTGGGGAGCTTACGGTAAAGAGAAAACTTTATTGTTATCCAGGTAGCTTGAGCCTTGCGACACTGAAAAACGACTTATTCTTACAATTTTCGAAACTTTTTCGTTCACAAATAGCTGGCAAACAAGAGCCTAAAATGGCTCCATTTGAGGTCGACACAGCCAAAAATGCGCTGGTCGCTGGGGCTTCGCCCCAGACCCAGCTGGGGAGCTTACGGTAAAGAGAAAACTTTATTGTTATCCTGGTAGCTTGAGCCTTGCGACACTGAAAAACGACTTATTCTTACAATTTTCGAAACTTTTTCGTTCACAAATAGCTGGCAAACAAGAGCCTTAAAATGGCTCCATTTGAGGTCTACACAGCCAAAAATGCGCTGGTCGCTGGGGCTCCGCCCCAGACCCCGCTGGGGGAACTTACGACGCTCCCCCAGACCCCCTAGTCGAGACGGGCTTCGTGCCTTCGGCACTCGCAACTTCACGACCAATTACAATACAGCGTCCTGGCACTTCTTCTTTACGCTTTAAGCATTGGTCATACTTAAGGCTTAAGCCCCCCCAAACGAAAAATCCTAGTTACGTCCCTGGGGGGGGCTAATGCCTTTTTTGGGGGGGCTAATCCCGGAAAAGATACCATTTCATGGTAAAAAAGCTGAATCTTGGCCTTCTTGGGGGGCTTAGACCCCTAGCCCCTGATAAACTCCGCCCATGAGCGGGAGACGCAGACAATGCAAGAGACAGAGAGAATAAAAGAGGGAGGCAGAGCAGGATAGAAAATATGGGAGAGAGAGACAGACAGAGAGAGTGGCAGAGGCAGAGACAGAGAGACAGAGACAAAGAGAGACAGACAGAGAGACAGAGAAACAGATAGCATGACATAAGTTGTAAGAGAGACAAACAGAGACAGGCAAAGACAGAGACAGAGACAGAGTCAGAGAGATGCCGAGCGACAATATCGACCGTGGTGGTATGTATCGCTTCTAAATGGGAATGCTTGATTTATGGTGCACTATAATATCCGATTCTATTAATATACTTGTATACCGAAGCTTTTCATATTTCTTACTTTACTTCCTGAATGCCGTCCAACCGACTAAATTCATAAACCAACGACATTCGTAAGCCGAGGATTTAACTATTTCTGTGAATGCCTGTCTGTCTGTTTGTTTGTTTGTCTATCTGTGTGTCATTTGTTTTGTCAGCATTAAATGTGTGTGTGTCTGTTGCGTGTGTGTGTGTATGCATCTGTGCTGCTGTGCTATACTTAGTTCTCAATAAATGACATAGTAAATGTCTTTATAAGCAGTCAGGATGATTGCCTGAGATGACAACTCAAACAGTTTTGCTGTTTGATGTGTGCGAGAAGGAGGGAGGGATCGGTTTGAAGAAATGCCAATGTGTGCAGAATGGAAATTCGACCACATTTTTGCGGCACTGGCTTCCAGTACGCTTAGAGATAGGCTGACGCTTTTATAGATCGACTTAAAATAGCAAAATAATAACAATAGTAACAATAACAGTAATAGCAATGGCAGTAATAATAATAATAATAATAATAATAATAATAATAATAATAATAATAATAATAATAATAATAATAATAATAATAATATGAGCTATAACGATGACGATGACGACGACGACGATGATGATAAAAAAATCGATGATAATGTTGATTATTATTATAATAATAATAATAATAATAATAATAATAATAATAATAATAATAATAATAATAATAATAATAATGAAAATATTATTATTATTATTATTATTATTATTATTATTATTATTATTATTATTATTATTATTATTATTATTATTATTATTATTATTATTATTATTATTATTATTATTATTATTATTATTATTATTATTATTATTATTATTATTATTATTATTATTATTATTATTATTATTATTATTATTATTATTATTATTATTATTATTATTATTATTATTATTATTATTATTATTATTATTATTATTATTATTATTATTATTATTATTATTATTATTATTATTATTATTATTATTATTATTATTGATGATGATGATGATGATGATGATGATGATGATGATGATGATGACGATGACGATGACGATGACGATGACGATGACGATGACGATGACGATGACGATGACGATGACGATGACGATGACGATGACGATGACGATGACGATGACGATGACGATGACGATGACGATGACGATGACGATGACGATGACGATGACGATGACGATGACGATGACGATGACGATGACGATGACGATGACGATGACGATGACGATGACGATGACGATGACGATGACGATGACGATGACGATGACGATGACGATGACGATGACGATGACGATGACGATGACGATGACGATGACGATGACGATGACGATGACGATGACGATGATGATGATGATGATGATGACGACGATGATATCCAACTGACTTTCCTAACACTTGGAACAGCCGCTGTAATGGCAGCCACCAGGAAGTTAGCAAAATATGCAGGAATCCCGAGAACACGCAATTTCGTTCCATGCAGCGGCATCTGAGACCCTGGGCCCATCAATGCCCTGCAGGGCCGGGAGTTCTTTTCAGAACTAGAACGGTGGTTGACCATGGTGTGAGCGACCCACAGGAAACAGCTGCACACCTCTTTCAACTTGTACAATGTACGACGTTGTACATAGCCTCTGCTTATTTAGTAATAAATACACAGCGTTTTAATGCTGTTTCTTTCTGCGACAAACAACCGAATCAACCAACTACAGAGGGTTTGGAGTAGCGGCGTAATCTCGCATAGCGGTGTTGGATCCAAGCTACTGTAAAATAATATCACATAGAAATAAGAGTCTCAAAACGAAATCCGTTTAGTTCTCATCATCGTCGCATGCTAGTAAACACGTTATTTAATTTTTACATTGTTTCATTTGGAGAGGGGGTGTTCAAACACCCTAAACAACCCACTATAGCCTAACTGCGGCCTTGCTACCACTTTGTGTCGTTTGTATTATTTTTAGACACTTGGTTGAATCAACAGCCGTGACTTGCCTTTCATCACGAAGTAGTTGATGCGCTATAGCTGTCTCGGTCGCAAAAGACCGGCGAGACGAGAGAAAATGGCTGTGTCATTTTTCAGCGTATTGTCATCATAATGCAACGCTTCAACGCCATTGCCTTTCAATCGACCTTTGCCCCGCCAGATACTGATGAGTTCTATAGACGTCCCTGCAGGATGCTCTTTTATTCGTTTACTTCATCTCGGTATATTCATTCATTCATTCATTCATTCATTCATCCATTTATTTGGATATTTATATAGCGCTCCTTCAAGTAAAAACTACTCAGAGGTGCTCCCGACTCCAGCGCACCCAAACAAGAACAGAATATACATGCATGAATGACTTCAAGGCTGTCAATCCACCAAGTCTACCACTACGTCGTAATTTCATCTTATAACATGCATTGACCAAGTCTATTATTAACATAAACAGTCTTTGTACTCACTCTATATATAACTGAATTCCGGATGGGCCTTTAGATTGCATTATTTTTTGCAAGCATTCTTTACTTTCACGCGGTCCCCACAGTGTGTGGATTGTTCCGGACTCGCTCGATCACGTGGACACGCTTCAGCGAGCACAATGTATACATGTTGTCTTTTATAGAAATCGATCTTCTGCTGCTGCAACTGGTGGTTGCGGATGCCAGACGATAAGCTGATGCATGACAGATTGATGGTCCAGCTGCAGCAACAGATGTAGGCATGTATATACTCTATGTCATTCTATGAGATATAATTATGTATCGTCCAATTCTCGCTGCTACATGTTTTCTGGATTGTGATCGCCGCGAGCTATAAGCTTATCGGGCCGAAAAAGACACGAGTTGGGGAATGAAGATATGCGTTGAAATAATCTGGGGGGTTGGAAATGGCGAAGGTATCTGTAGATGACCTCATCGTGTACTTTAAATCCATGGTAACGGCATCAACAGCATAATTATCTAAGGGCACACATGTATATGGTGGATGGTGTCCCATGCAGTTGATCATGACCGTTGTTGGCATCCATGCATTTTTTCTGATAGAAACTTTTGAGTAAGCTATGGTGAAATTGGTGAATAGTGTTGAATGCTGCTGAGAGGGATCGAGAAGTAGGCAGACTAATCTGCCATCATCATCGATCGATCAGAATCTATCAGTGTATTTAGACACAACAAACATGCGGTTCGTTGGCATTATAACATGTATGTTTGTCGATTATTATGCTGATTGGTGACTGGGCTACAGAAGTGTTTGTATATTAGCATATATAGTAATTTGTTGTTTTGATTCACACGTTTTTTTAATGAACAACTTTAGCAAGTAGCCTAAGTCATCTGCCATCAGATTCAATCCTCTTGTTGGAGTAAGCATATGCATGCAGGAATTGAAGGCTTATGTTAACAGTATGCAGGGAGACATAGGCGTACGAGGGGGGGTTCAGAGGGCAAATGCCTCCAAATTTCGGACAATTCTGGTTTTTCGGGCAAACAGACCCGGGAAAATAGTTTTAAAAAACAAAAAGAGAGTATTTTCACGACATTTCAACCCGATGACTAAAAAAGTCCACTTTTTTGGTCTGGAAAAAATTTCCCACCGCGAGATTTCAACCCACGAAGTCATTTATTCCGGATTTATTTGTCGGGCATGCAGAAGTAAAATCTTGACCCCCACTACTGAAATCTCCCGTACCCATATGCAGGATGACCACTCAAGAACTTCCAGAATAATCTATATATCTTCAAAGGTCGATTGGGTATGCTATCCGTTTCAGTATTCAGATTCCTTCTTACGATATAAATGTATAGTGGACTTTGTTTACGCTCGTCAGAAGACCCATGTCTGGCGACCTGGTCGTGTAATACACATTTTGCCATACATGAGACAGCGTTTCAATTAAGCATAAGCAAATGCATGCATCGGAGTAGTCGGCATAATTCATCGACCGACCATCGTTCGTGCAATCTTCTTCTGGAGGCGAGATTTGACATCCTCATGAACCGAAGCTAAGATATAGCTGCAATCGACTGAGAGGAGAGACGTTGTGAGAGGAGAGTAATCAACAGTGTTGTATACGAGACAACGCTATATACACAAGTCGGAAGAGAGATGCCATGGGCAGCTTTGAAATACTCCTAATTAAATTCATATCAGCTGCGAAATGTGGGAATCCCTGCAGCAATCCTACATAAATAAACGACAACTGATATGGTGTATAAAACTGTAGCATATATATGTGTATATAACTATATACATGTATAATTGTATGTAGTTCAGATGTATATATTATAGGCCAATAATAAGGCAAACAAATAAACAAACATGGAAGATTATATTTATGACTTATACGCTTGCATAGTTTGTCTATCATTTATGTGCTCGTTATTTCATTTAAACATAATTTGATGATGTTATCTACAGTATATTGCGTGTGCCATAACTATTATATACATTGTGTATAAGCCTATATATAAACATATATATATATATATATATATAAAATTGTATATATAGGGCCTATAGCCAAACCAAGGCTTAATACATCGGTCAGAAAATGTACATCGTGTAACTATGGCCTATTATATCCAACTTAATGCATATAATTTGTTATTAAAAAGACGTATATTTATGGAAGAACATACCTATATGCAAATATTCTATGTATCATTGCATCCATGTAGGAGTACTGGAGTAGGCCCTATATTTGATATAAAATTTAGATATGAACGTGCAATGCATGCAATCATATGGTCTATATATTATGTTCACAAAATTTATAACAATCCTATTTAATAGGATTGTTATAAATATGGAAAGTGCTGTAGGTAGACTATATGGTTGTAGGACAAAACCCCCCCTGGACAAAACCCCCCGGACACAAACCCCCCCCGGACAAAAAAACCCCGGACAGAAACCCCCCAGGGTAGGACATAACCCCCCCTGGTAGAATATATTGCGCAAATAAGTTGTCGTACTATAAAACGGAGGTCCTAAGTACACAAGTTGGATTGATGAAAAGATTCTCGCTAAATAGAAGCCGGATTGATACAAATAAAATTTACTTAAATAGAAGCTGGATTGATGAAAATGTTCTTGCTTAAATAGAAGCTGGATTGATGAAAATGTTCTTGCTTAAATAGAAGCTGGATTGATGAAAATGTTCTTGCTTAAATAGAAGCTGGATTGATGAAAATACTCTTTCTCAAATGGAAGCTGGATTGATGAAAATGTTCTTGCTTAATTGGAAGCTGGATTGCTGACAACGATTCATGCTGTCCTAGATTACACCAACAGGTATTAGCTTCATATCGGAGTGACTGAATGACACTAACAAGTTAGAAGTTCACGCCTGAATGACAGCGACAGGTGTTTACCCGTACGACACTAATTAGTTGACACAGCACGGGAACTCGATAATTAGCCTAAGTTTAAACAAATTGTAGGCTTACCTGCACTTTGCCAGCAAAGGGAAGGAATTGTCCGGGGGGGTTAATGTCCTAGGCTAAATCAGGGGGTTTCTGTCCGGGGGGTTTTTTGTCCGGGGGGGGGGGGCTTTGTCCGGGGGGGTTTTGTCCAGGGGGGGTTTTGTCCGGTCATCAGACTATATACAGAGACATACACAGACATAGAGAGAAAGAGACAGACGGCGTTATATAGAAAATGTAGAGAGGAAGAGAGAAGGGAAAGTAGAACGAGGGAGGCATAAAAGTGGGTTTAGAGCTGGTAGCTGCTATAGTGTACAGCGGGATGACTATATAAGTAAGTAAGTAATTTAGTACATAAGTAAGTAAGTAGGTAAGTGGGCAGCTAATTAAGTAAGTAGAAAGTATATTTTATTGTTTACCCTTCCTTCAACCAACTACTAACCACACTGTGCCGATGCATGAAAGACCTAAAACATCGTGAATGAATCCTGCATGCCCATCATATAATTACTCATCATTATTGTAATTACCTTTTCCGTGCATGCTATAAGGAATGTGCTGCAGCGATTTTTGTTGTTGTGGGCTAATATAGGTCGCACGGTATATGATCTGTCAGTTTTATGGGAGGTAACAGTTATTCGTGCAGAAACAATAACCAGAAATGGTAAGGGGAAAAATATATAGGCATTTATGGATGGGGTTTCTGTACGAAGAAAGTTACCTTTATATATGCAGGTATTACAGGCATTGTTCCAACTGCAGGCTGTAAGTCTTGTAAGACAAAGGACAACTATCTTGTATAGCAGTGATTCCCAACCTTTTTTGGCTTGCGGCACACAAAGAAGGAAAAAAAATTCGCGGCACACTTAATTATAATTATCAATTTTTAATCTATTTGTCACTATTATTTAATAATAATTTATTCTAATTTTAATGTTCCTCTTCTCTAAATAATAGCCTACTCTAGTGAGTCTAGTGACTAGTCAGTCAGCAGATCAAATTGAAATAAACTCCAGATACGACAATCATACTCGCAAAAAAACATCAACTTCTTTTGGGTCGAGGAAACATTTGAGTCTTCGTCCCAAACAAAGCCCAAGTTTTTAGCCCCCCCCCCCAAACGGAACCAAACTCCGCCCATGTTACCCATTCAAAATTGTCGATTGCGAAGGAAGGGAAGTAGGCCTAATGCTGTAGTGCTGGTTGTAGGTCTATCAATGTGTTTAGTATTTTAGGTGCAACTTTCTTTTTTAACTGAGATTCAATGACTGTGGGAAAACAATCAAGATTTCTCTTGGAGATCTTAACCTGGTACAGTGTGAGAGATTAAGGCCAACTGACTTAAGTTTTGGTGTTGCAGTAATGACGTTTTCGGATGTTTTTGCTTTGAATCATTATTAATTAATAACATTTTAGAATTTTCCCGCGGCACACCTGCAAAGTTCTCGCGGCACACTAGTGTGCCGCGGCACACAGGTTGGGAATCACTGTTGTATAGGCTATGTATACATAATACATATAAGATTGGCTGCGTTAGTGTGATCCGTTGTCATGGTGGCTGACGGGTC
>OX243816.1:19252185-19350185 GCA_945859605.1 Lumbricus rubellus | reverse complement strand
TTTTTTCCTTTTCGCCAACACCTCAAAAATTTCTGAATTTCAGAGCTCACATAGTTTTCTTTGAAGATTGGAAAGTTATTATTCATGAATTTGATAATGACGAAGCGACCAAAAACGTCTGTAACCTAGCAAACCTCATCTTGACTAATCTTATTTCATATTGTTCGATATTGTCATATTGCGATATTATCTTTACCTTACAGACTTACATTATATAGCTCAATCATGCCTTGTTTGTCTGATATTCGTTCATCGTATCCAGGCTGTACTGGCTAAAGTCTAAGTGAATTTACAGGGTGGGCCCTTATAGGGGTATTTTTTTTATGGCACACGCTGTACTCGCTACAGTTGCGCGAGACTACAGCAGAAGCCTATTTTCTCTGTTTCCTTTGTTCTGATGACCTATTTTAAAAGTATATTGCTGAATTTTCATAACCGTACATTGAGCCTATTTCTCGTGGTATTTTTCTGAGGATCTTTTAGTCGTTGTACGTGTTATCGCGCTCAATTTCATCATCTGTTCTATTGTAAAACCGCCGTCACATTTTTTTATATAAACTCTTTACTTTTTGTGAGGCGAGAACACGTTGTATACCAGCCTACATACACCCTTGTGTACAGCTCTGATCGTATCTAACATGTGATCCTTCATATTCATAATTTCATTGATCTGCTTGATTTTATCCAGCGTGATTCTCCTTACATTATAATTTATAGAAGGCTACTTTATACCAGGTTATCTGACTTGGCCTCAATATAATATTTTACTCGCTCTATTTTACACCACCTTCCTTTCTCTACGCAGTCCTCAGTTCTTACATTGGACCCTGCCAATTAATAGTAACACACTGCCAGAGCTTAATTAAACGTACGATATTATTATAAGCGTTCGTCCAGTATTCAGAGCTTACATTGGACCCTGACAATAATTATTAATAGTGACACACTGCCAGAGCATAATTAAACGCATAATATTATTATAAGCGTTCGTCCAGTATTAGCCTAGAGCTTACATTGCCGCGTTATGGCTTACAGCACTCGGTGCGGTTTATGCGTTTGGCCGCGAGGCTTCATAAGAATGCGAAGCGGTGGTTGAGGCGGGATGCGGTTCCTCGTTGTCAATTGGCCCGAACGGGGGAAACGAGAGTATAGGAAGAGAGCGACTGTCTTCGGGGATATCCTATCTCGACTGCCAAGGCAATCGACGCCAATATACAAACACGCAGACAGACACACAGACAGACGGTCAGACAGACGAACGGACAGGCAGACGTGTAGACGAAAAGAGACAGACTTGATAAGCAGACTCAGAACGGCGCAGAGATGGAGACAGGCACACACACAGACGTATAGACATGACAAGTGAGTGTAACAGTGAGCTGGAAAGAAAGACAGAAAGAAAGGAAAAAAGCTGGTGAGTTTATGATGTAGTTTTGCGTTAGGCAACAGGGCGCAGAGAGCGATAGATTAAGACGCTGAAAGAATCTGCAGCAGCAGCAGCAGTAGCAGCAGCAGCAGTAGCAGCAGCAGCAGCAGCAGCAGTAGCCGCAGAGACAAAGATGGAGTGACGGGAAGAAAAAAAGTGAAGGACGGAGAAGGAGAAAGGGGAAAGACGGAAAGAAGCAGACTGATGAAGTGACCAAGGAATGTACAATGTAGACGCAGAGGAATTAATTTTCAGAATGAAGGTAGAGGTAGGACAAACAAAAGCAAAGGTGGGGATATGATAAAACCAGACACAAGCGAAAACTAAATCTAGAGAAACAGATACACTTGAAAACACATCAACTGCAAACTTAGCTAGAGAGAGACATACCGAGGGAGTCAGGGAGACAGAGAAAAGAGAAAGAGACAGAGACAGAGAGAGACAGAGAGAAAACAAGGACAGAAAGAGAGACAGAGACAAAGAGAGAAAAAGAGACACGGTGAGAGACAGAGACAGAGAGACAGAAACAGAGACAGAGACAGAAACAGAGAGAGAGAGAGAGAGAGAGAAAGAGAGGGGAGAGAGAGACAGACAGACAGACAGACAGACAGAGACAGAGAGACAGAGAGAGACAAAGACAGAGAGAGACAGAGAGAAACAGAAAGATACAGAGACAGAGAGGGACAGAGACAGAGACAGAGACAGACAAAGCCAGACAGAGCCAGACAGAGTGAGTCGAGCTCAGCTGACCCGTCATATTCGATAACTAATCGTCGCCACAAAAAAGATCAATACACGAAAGAAGAAAAAGCATCTCACCAACCCAGAGCGGCGCTATATAAATGTCTGTCTTGGCCGTCGGTGCACGTGGCTCTCATCCATAAACTACAGATCATCCACACGATGGGCGGACCCAACTTTACCGAGGGAGCGGGGGTAGAGGTGTGGGGTGCAAAGACTGTTGCACGCTAATTAGAGGAAAGAAGACTGGTGCCTGGTTGTAAAATATGAACAACGACAAACAGTCAAACACACATCACTCGGACTAATACGTTAAGAAGAACAAAATGACTGAAAATAGTCCAAGGACAACGAGAATCTCTTCTTTTTCTGGACGCTCAAAGATGCGGTAAATTCTGCATTGTCAAGCTTCACTCTTTGTTTTGCTTCAGCCAGTTTTTGTTCTCTCTCGAGACAAGTTTGGCGCGCTCCTTTGTGTATAACGGTGTATACCATATTAATGAGCAACGATAAACTTATTGTATTCTTCTCAGAAATGTTGCTCCACACATTACGTCTGTTTTATCGTTAACACCTGGAATGCAGACGAGCCTGAAGCTTCATAAAAATGGATAAACTCCCCAAATCTCGCATACTTCTGGCCAACATTCCTGATAAACTCATACTTTCGAAATTTAACGATGAAGTGAGAAATAAACTGTGGCGCGCAATGGCCGCCGTCGTTGGAACGCACGCGTAGCATTAATTACATTATTATTAGAAAACGATGACCAAAGAAAACATATCACATCGAGTATAGGCCTATGCGCTGCACCTTAATCTCAACTGAAGTTTTAATGGTTTATGTGTTTGGATCGCATGCGATTTTACATCAGGCCTACTACATCTCAACTTTAGTGCCGCTATAAGATAAATCATTTCAGGCTACTTCTTAAAATAATTCCTAATATCGGCCATTATTTTACTTCTAGAAATATTTCCTTATTTAGTTCATAATTTCGTTTTGGAAGTTAAAATGATTTCTACTTCTAGTCAAGCATAGGCGCCCGCAGAAATTTTCGTAGGAGGGGGCAAAACACAATGGTCACGGTCAATGTTTTTAGCAAGAGCTTGAAAATACAAAGCAGAAAATTAAGAGCATGGTTATTTTTCACAGAAGTTGTTATGTTAATTCCTCAGTTTCACGTTGTGTATAATTAGTAACATTGGCGCTTAAGTGTCAAGAAATTTGTTGAAACCCCAAATGTAGTAGTTAAAAAATAGGAAATCGATTTTCCAGGGGGGGCAAGTGCCTCCTCTTGCCCCTATGTGCGGGCGCCCATGTAGTCAAGTCATAACTGTTTCTCTGTTAGTCGAATTTGTATAAGAAATTATGAGAAAGAATTAAAATTTCCGAGACAATGGCTGAACGAAATCTCTACAGAATTATTTTAAATGAATTAGTTAATTAATTCCATGATCTCGAAAATGGACAAACCTATTTGATTTGCAATTAGTCTATGATCACGTCCAGGCTATTATCCTTTCGTGGTGGCAAGTGACTGGCAACTACATGTAGACAACAAGGCTCTATCTAGGGTCATTTATGTACATGTAGGCCTATGTTGAGTGTGATGATTGTAGTTCTCATATGGAAAACGAGAAGTCAACAGTGCCGTTGAACTGAGACTATACCACGTAATTTTATCTGTATCCTCTACCGGTATCGCATGAATGGCAACTTCCGCTTTCCTCCGCATCTCTCTCATCTTTGTTTCTTTGTTTCTTTGTCTTTCCGGCTGTGCGCCTGTCTCTCAGTCTCTCAGTCTCTCACTTTCTCTCTCTTTCTCCATCCCTTGCTCTATCTCAATCTCTCTGCGTATCTGTGTCTGCTGTGTCTGCATGTCTGTCTATCTTAGTTCCCTCCCGCGTCGCATTTCCACTTAATTAGCTAGAATTTCGATCCACAGATAATCGTCCCACGGCAGTGCATGTATTGTACATTATGGTCTACAATCGGAAACGCACAGCGACAATGAAAGCCATTCGAGAGAGACATGAAATAAAATCACTTTATGGCCATTCACAGCTTACGCATACACACACAATGATGATGATGGTTCTCTGCCCGAAGGCAGGTTCATTGGCTTTACGCCCCTGGGGATGAGATGAGTGAGGTGGTTTCTCGTTGCCTTCCCCACAGACAATGATGGGTAAGAAACTTGCCCAAGGTCGCTCCGCAGGAGCTTGCGCCACCGCGTTCCACACGTGCTAGCCTGAGATATCTAAATCTCTGAATGTCAACTCCCAGCCCGGGGCTTGAACCATAGTCCGTTGCAACCAACAGAAGAATGCCGCTCTCGCTTACCGGTGTAGCTAACTAGGCCAGTTACACACACACACACACACACACACGCGCGCGCGCGCGCGCGCACGCACACACGCACACACACATACATGTAGGCTACGTGCACACCCACGCACGCACAGACACACGCATATATATACAAATATAATTTATATAATATACATGTATATAATCCCTAATGATCAACACAAAGAAAAACTAAAATAATTATTGTTTTGTCCTCAAATGGACACACTTGCAATTATTAGCATTCAAAGGAAACTATTGAACAATTGGAACAACAATTATATCCTTTAATTCATATGTCTTGGCGGGATAATAACCATATAAACTATGGCAGCAGTACAAAAGATATTATGACAGAAATTTGATGCACCTCACAGCATGTTGAAAAAAGATAAGGATAAGGCCTATGAAGCAACAGATGGAAACAAGATGACAAAACACATCTCAGTAAACGGACGACAAAGCAGATCAATGTGAAAACAGGATGAGACAGAAACACCACGGTAGAAAAATGAACTGGAATGCGGAAAATCGCAGGGATTTGAAACTCTAAAGAAATTAGAAATAATGATTATGAGATAAATTTCGTCTTTCATTTCAAAAACCTATACACGTGAAACTAACTACTTAAATGTCACTTTACTTCAATGCAGGCCTATAGGCCTAATAGTCGCAAGAATCCGGTTTTCGCAAACCGTCAAAATCTTGTATACCATTAACTAAAATTTAAATACTTCCATAATTATCAGCAACTTCTATATCACAATGCACACACTTACATCATACACGTACGAATTTATACATATATGCGATGATAATGATAAAAATTGTAGTAACAAATAATAATGATAATAACAATAATTGACGCCTTTACATCTATGTTTCAGCGCATACCGTTTTGCAAGAACCACACACAATTCAAGAAAATATCGTCAGGACTGGTCCCTGTAGTCTAAGTGAGTAACTACATGTATATACTGCTTTGTTGTTTTATAGCCTAACTAAGCAATTGATGCCTGCCCCAACCCATCATTTAAGTTATATTGATACAATGCGAGCGAATATATTCTAAAATTATTGAAATACTCGGGTACGATTTGTATCTATGCAACATACAACCGGCTGCATACAAATGAGTTGCTATTAATTGGAAGACAATGTCGGGGATTTGACGCTGTTTCCTTTCTCAGACCGCGGGAAAGAACGCGGAGGAGGAAAAAGGGAATCTGAGGACATAGGAGGAAGCGTAGAGGAAGAGGGAGGAGTGTGCGTGGAAGAGGAAAACGAGGAGGAAATTGAGGATGATGAAGAGGAGAACGAACAAGAGGAAGAAGAAAAAGAAAAGGAGGGAGAATGAGGAGGAAGAGGAGGATGAGAAGGAAGAGGAGGAGAAGGAGGAGACGAATGAAAAAGCTTATGACGGGAAAATTGATGCGTCAAAAGGAAATAAAAACTAGACCAACGAACGGCCAACAGTTCACGTTATAATGCCACCTAAATTGCCATTATTAAAGCAGGCTTTACGATAATTATCACAACACTATAATTGTATAGTATCAAACCAGGTTCTAACGGCTTTATATGCATGGAACTAAAATGCATATCGCATCCGGAAATTTTCTGGCAATTTAGCAGATCTTGTCAAAGATTCCATAAATGCCAAATGAGTTTTCCAAAAATTGAGAAAATTTTTATTCGCATTCTGCCACAAGCACCGCTACATCGTCAAGCACACTGTAGTTTACATCAGAAGCAATAGATACAGCAACAGCAGCAACAAAAGCAACAACTGCTACTGCTTCTGCCGATGCTAGAGTTTACTATTACTAACACGACCAACACTAATAGTAATTCTAATGCTAATACTACCACTCGTAGTAGTGTTAGACTAGTAATGGTAGTAGTAGGTGGTAGTAGCAGCAGCAGCAGTAGTAGTAGGCTAGTTGCTGTTGCTGTAGCAGTAGTAGATCAGAAATAGTTGTAGACGTATAGCAGTATAGTATTATAGTCTAGTAACAGGCATAATGTGGTCATAAATAATAAAGTATCGTTGTAAAGAAAGCATCCATTTGAAAAGGTGTATAAAATGAACAGCAAATATAATTGCTTTTAAATAAGAGGCGTTGAACATGGTCTTTAACCACCCAGACACTCTAGTGTCTGATTTTGAAAAGAGCAAAATTGCGGAGAAAATTATCGAACTCGCTGTTCAATGTTTGGAACACCGCACAAATTATTACACAGCGCACAACAATATGACTATTTTGAAGCATACGCAACAATTTTCCATTCTCGCAGTTGCTACATCGATACTCCTTGGCACACCATCCATTGCTCTGGTTATTATCTAATGTACGACTGTACGCCGTACAGAACAATCTCGCCGTATCAACCGCCAGAGGACCCGGGTCGGCCATTCCAACAGCCGCTAGGGGCTCGACTTATTTAATAGCAAGACGGCCTGTTTTTCCTCACCGGCCGCTAGAGGCACTCGTGTTCGGATGATCCAATGGTTGATACAATTGGGGAGGGGGAGCTCGGATGCCCGTGAAATATGTCGACTAACGTCTCGATAGAGATTTCACGGATACAACCTAACCTCCCCCAACCCCAACCCACCCCAACCCCACCCCAACCCCATCCCAACCCCACCCCAACCCCACCCAACCCCACCCCAACCCCACCCCAACCCCACCCTCACCCGCTCTCCAGACCCGCCATCCACGCTCTGACCCAGCTATACAAAACTACTGTAGGTGCATTGCAGATGGACAAGGAAGGAGCACACAGACTAGTTGTCTAGGAGCTGCGCTGACACACACGGTTCGCCATCTTCCATGATTTAATACAGCAGCCGATATGTGCTTCGTCAAATATCTTCGTCATTCCTGTCTCAAAGGCAATATATAAATAATTATGACATCACGAAATTGCTTTTCGTTTGTTTCTTATTATACTTATTTATTATTCGTATTCAGTTTCAACAAGCTTCTTAGTACTTACAAATACAATTCTTGTCTGACAATCTATGTCCTGGGCACGACGTTAGACTGCATCCATCCTCCGCCACAGGGAACCAACAACGTCCCTGTGCCGGTCCTAAGCCCGGACAAAGGAGAAAGGTTTGCCAGATGGGTGGCGATACACTGGCAGGAAAAGACCACGACGATTCAAATCCGCAAAAACCGCGACACAAGTGACAGAGCGACCCAGATGCTTCAAGGTGTCATGATGTGGAGCAGACATGCACAGGTCGGTCAAGACAGACTAGTGGAGAGAGTCGGTGGAGAGAGCGTGGGACACATGTGGGCATTGTCCCAGGTTGTCCTTCATGCCTCTCTTGTAAAAGACTCTTCAATCAGACAAGGCGGTCTAGCTGCTCCAAGTTGTTTATGGTATGGATCAGACCTGCTGACCAGACCGGTTGAGGCTGGGCAGCATGACGCGAGACAGACTCAGACAGAGAGTGGCGTCGGACTCTTACGGGCATTGAGCCCAATGATATTGATGATGATGAATCTAGTAATCCAGCATCGTTCAGCGAGCGCGTATAAAGTTCTTAACATCTGCAGCAAACACACTCCACTCTTGTGTCTCTTATGGCATCCATGCAACCAACACACATTTTCTCTGGACATCTGAAGTCCAATTATTGCTTTGCAGACTCATGCAGTGAACCGAACAAGAGCAGCTGCATCTAGAGCTGTTGTGTAAAGCCCGTGTATCCTTTGTATCCTGTGTATCTGTGCATTCCTTGACATGTCTTAGATAATTTGTCATCGCTCCAGTGTAGTATTCTCAGAGGTACTGCTCCAGCAACATGACAATACTAGACGTCACCAACTGATTTGTGTAACTAGCAACATGGGGGGAGGGGCCATATAAATCATAATATGAAAATTGGAAGCGGGATCGATTCCCGCGTAGACCCTTGAAAATGACTCAACCTTCCATTCGCTAAGTGGCGATGGTAAAATGATTAGCAGGACATACTTTTCATGACGGGCGAAGCAGTGACAAACAGTTAGGTTCGACTCCCGTTAGATTTATTACCGTCTGTCACTACAACGTCATGCAATCTTGATGCATATTTTGTTTGAATCAATAACGAGGAATATCATTATCATGTGCTTCTACCACTGGACAATTTTCTAAAGAATGGTGATTTAAAAAACAAACTAGACTTCAAATTGGCTTCAAAATAGTCAGATCAACATGATATCGATGACTTTCAAACAGCACATCTCATACTTCTACATAGCAACGCTTTTTTAACGTGCCGTTGTACACAAAATGTGCAGTTCTAAATGGATTTGTGTAGTTGTAGAAGGACTTCTGTACAGTTAAAACTAGCAAAAGGGTCATTGTCCTCCGATCCGAAGTAGCCTAATTTACCATGGATTATGGGAAGGAAAAGAAGGAGTTGTGTAGTTCTAAAAATTTCTTAAAAACAGCCCTGCTGCCGTTATTCTCAGTCGCTTACTCTGCGGTAAGCTGCAACTCAAGACGGCAGAAAACCTCTTTTTTTATCTCGGAACATGCATCACAATGTAAAGGCCATCGGTCAGAGACTTGGCAGCAGCAGCAGCAGCAGCAGCAGCAGCAGCAGCAGCAACGCCGATGGACATTGTTTATTATTAACGAAAGTTTCGTCCAACATCCGCGTTCATAAGTCTCACAGCGAACGCGGTGTTCACTCTGCCACATAAATAGTAAGTGAAAGGTTGTTCATCAGAAGAGAGTATGATGTTTTGCCTTGGATGGTGTGCAACTGCGTCTAGAAGGACAAACAGACAGACAGACAGACAGGCAGACAGGCAGGCAGACAGACATCCACGCAGAATTGTATTGTTCTACCTAGGCTATTAGTTTGAAGAAAATTATTTTTCACTGCATTGGCCATTGAGATATTATTTTAGATCTCATGAAGCCAAATAATTCTGCGGGCGTCATAAATACGACGATTAACAATAGAATCTATTGCTTTTGACACAGTCATTCGGGAACTTAATTAATAGATCTCTTATGGTAAGTTAGAATCAACCAACAGAATTATAGTAAATCACAATGTTCTATAGCGATTTACTTAGTGACACTTTTTCAGCAATGGAGTGCTGTGTGACCAATATTTAGTTTTCTACAGTCAAGCAGGAGCTTATTAGCCGAGATATCGAAGAATCAAAGCTGGACCTTATTATCTTCTGAGTTGTAATTCATATAATAATTATTATTCATTTAATATGATTGAACGAAAGAAAGCTTCAGGATTTTATTGAATGATGATGATGATGCGAAACTACGGTTTGGCTAAGTGGATTGATGCACCACGGGCAGATGAACGAATGGAGCAAATCGTCGTACGGGTCGAAGTGACCAATTTAGAATGTCTTATCGGGATTCGAACCCTGCACTACGCTGGAAGAGGAAGAACATCGTGACGCAATGGAAAGAATCCATCTGGCGGGAGAAAGAGCGACATCTAGGGACAGCAATCTACATCTGGCATCAAGCCAACTATTCATCATCGTGTAGATAAGGTAGAGGAAATATTTTCCCAAAGAGACCCTGTCTCCTGATGCTGGTTGCTGTTGTTGTTCAATGCTCAGACAACTGCTTTGATCAGCAATGCAACGCGTGCAACAGCAGCTTACAGAACAATAGCAACAACCACAACAAAGACAATCGTACAACAATCACGGTCCTTGTCACAAGTGATGACGATGAAAATAACAAATACTTTATGACGCATAAAAATTATTATTGTTCAGTAGTTAGTAATAATTAAGACTATGTATGCGAGAAAGTGAGAGATAAAGAAAAATAGAAACTGAGAGAGGGGCGGATACAAAGTGAGGGCGGGAGACGCAGACAGTGCAAGAGAGAGAATAAAACAGGGAGACAGAGCAGGATAGAAAATATGAGAGAGAGAGAGAGAGAGAGAGAGAGAGGCAGAGAGAGAGAGAGAGAGGCAGAGACAGAGATAGAGACAGAGACAGAGACAGAGATACAGAGAGAGACAGAGATACAGAGAGAGACAGAGATACAGAGAGAGACAGAGAAACAGAAAGACAGAGAGACACAGACAGATAGCATGACAGAAGTTGTAAGAGAGACAAACAGAGACAGGCATAGACAGAGACAGAGACAGAGTCAGAGAGATGCCGAACGACAATATCGACCGTGGTGGTATGTATCGCTTCTAAATGGGAATGCTTGATTTATGGTGCACTATAATATCCGATTCTATTAATATACTTGTATACCGAAGCTTTTCATATTTCTTACTTTACTTCCTGAATGCCGTCCAACCGACTAAATTCATAAACCAATGGCATTCGTAAGCCGCGGATTTTAACTATTTCTGTGAATGCCTGTCCGTCTGTCTGTCTGTTTACTTGTCTGTCTATCTGTGTGTTATTTTTCGTCGGTATTAAATGTTTGTGTTTCTGTTGCGTGTGTGTATGCATCTGTGCTGCTGTGGTATATACTTAGTTCTCAATAAAGGACATGGCAAATGCCTTTATAAGCAGTCTGGATGATTGCCTGAGATGACAAACAACTCAAACAGTTTTGCTGTTTGATGTGTGCGGGAAGTAGGGAGGGATCGGTTTGAAGAAATGCCAAACTGTGCAGAATGGAAATTCGATCACATTTTTTCAGTGCTAAAAATTCTGCACTGGCTTCCAGTACGCTTAAAGATAGGCTGACGCTTTTATAGATCGACTTACAATAGCAAAATAATAACAATAGTAACAATAACAGCAATAACAATGGCAGTAATAATGATAACAGGCCTTAACAATGACGATGACGACGAGGATGATGATAAAAATAATTATGCTGATGCTGATTATAATAATAATGATAATGATAATGATAATAACACTAACAATAATAATAATGATAATAATAATGATGATGATGATGATGATGATGATGATGATGATGATGATGATGATGATGATGATATACTCCTTGGCACAACATCCATGTGCAGGGCCGGATTAAAAAATGTGGGGGCCCTGTTCGAAAAATGTTGGGATTTTCGCCCAAAAAATCTGATGACCTTTTTAAGTGTCGTTTGGTCGAAATTTCTTTAGAATATACCGATTTTTCCCTGCTAAAATAGCTGACGAAATTTTTTAGTCCTTTGGTCAAAATTTGTTTAGAACATACGAAATTTATCTTCAAGAAAAATTTGTTTTCGCATGTGTGGGGGCCCCTGAAGTGTGGGGGCCCCTGTTCGGCTGACCATGTTGAACATGCCTTAATCCGGCCCTGTCCATGTGTCGTTTGTATTTGAGACACTTGATTGAATCAACAGCTGTGACCTGCTTTTCATCACGAAGTAGTTGATGCGCTATAGCTGTCTCGGTCGCAAAAGACCGGCGAGACGAGAGAAAATGGCTGTGTCATTTTTCAGCGTATTGTCATCATAATGCAACGCTTCAACGCCATTGCCTTTCAATCGACCTTTGCCCCCCCCCCCCCAGATACTGATGAGTTCTATGGACGTCCTATGATACTTTTTCATTCGTTTACTTTATCTCGGTATATTCATTCATTCATCCATTCATTCGGATATTTATATAGCGCTCCTTCAAGTAAAAAACTACTCAGAGGTGCTCCCGACTCCAGCGCACCCAAACAAGAACAGAATATACATGCATGAATGACTTCAAGGCTGTCAATCCACCAAGTCCACCACTACGTCGTAATTTCATCTTATAACATGCATTGACCAAGTCTATTATTAACATAAACAGTCTTTGTACTCACTCTATATATAACTGAATTCCGGATGGGCCTTTAGATTGCATTATTTTTTGCAAGCATTCTTTACTTTCACGGTCCCCATCCACAGTACATGTGGATTGTTCCGGACTCGCTCGATCACGTGGACACGCTTCAGCGAACACAATGTACATGCATGTCTTTTATAGACATCGATCTTCTGCTGCTGCAACCGGTGGTTGCGGATGCCAGACGATAAGCTGATGCATGACAGATTGATGGTCCAGCTGCAGCAACAGATGTAGGCATGTGTATACACTCTGAGATATAATTATGTATCGTCCAATTCTCGCTGCTGCTGCATGTATTCTGGATTGTGATCGCCGCGAGCTAAGCTTATCGAGCCGAAAAAGACACGAGTTGGGGAATGAAGATATGCGTTGAAATAATCTGGGGGTGGGGGGTGAAGTGGGTGGGGGTGAGGTGGGTGGGGGGATAGAAATGGCGAAGGTATCTGTAGATGACCTCATCTTGTACTTTAAATGGCAACGGCATCAACAGCATGCATAGATCTATATCTAAGGACACACATAATTATATGGTGGATGGCGTCCCATACAGTCGATCATAACCGTTGTTGGCATCCATGCATTTTTTTCAGATATAGAAACTGTCGAGTAAGTATAGACCTATGGTGAATAGTGTTGAATGCTGCAATCGACAAGACTGCAGACTATAATCTGCAATCATCATCATCGATCAGAATCTATATATCAGTATTCAGACACAACACATCGCATATGTGTTGTGTTCATTGGCATTAGGCCTATATGTTTGTCGATTATTATGCTGATTGGTGACCAGGCTGCAGAAGTGTTTGTATAGTAATTTGTTGTTTTGATTCACAAGTTTTTTAACGAAGCACTTTAGCAAGTAGGCCCTAAGTCATCGGCCATCAGAGTCAATCCTCTTGTTGGAGTAAGCGTATACACATACAGGGGTTGCAGGCTTATGTTAGCAGTATGCAGGGTGACATAGGCGTATACGAGGCGGGGGTCCAGAGGGCAAATGCCCCCAAATGTTGGGCAAGTCTGTTTTTCGGGCAAGCAGACCCGGGGAAATAGTAAAATAGACAGTATTTTCACGACATTTCAACCCGATGACTAAAAAAGGTCCACTTTTTTGGTCTGGAAAAAAATTCCCACCGCGAGATTTCAACCCACGAAGTCATTTATTCCGGATTTATTTGTCGGTCAGAAGTAAAATCTTGACCCCCCCCCCCCCACTGCTGAAATCTCCCGTACGCCTATGCAGGGTGACCACTCAAGGACTCCCATAATAATCTATATAGCTTCAAAGGTCGTCTGGTCATGCTATCCGTTTCAGTGTTTGGATTCCTTCGTATACACGATATACATGCAGGGGACTTTGTTTACGCTCGTGATAAGACCCATGCCTGGTGACCTGGTCGTGTAATAGGCCTATACATTTTGCCATATATAGGAAACATCGTTTCAATTAAGCATAAGCAAATGCATGCATCGCAGTTGTAGTCGGCATAATTCATCGACCGACCATCGTTCGTGCAATCTTCTGCAGGCGAGATTTGACTTTATGAACCGAAGCAAAGATATAGTTGCAATCGACTGAGAGGAGCGACGTTGTGAGAAAATAGTAATCAACAGTGTTGTATACGAGACAACGCTATAGATACAAGTCGCAAGAGAGAAGAGCAGCTTTGAAATACTCCTAATTAAATTCATATCAGCTGCGAAATGTGGGAATCCCTGCAGCAATCCTACATAAATAAACGACAACTGATATGGTGTATAAAACTGTAGCATATATATATGTGTATATAACTATATACATGTATAATTGTATGTAGTTCAGATGTATATATTATAGGTCAATAATAAGGCAAACAAATAAATAGACATGGAAGATTATATTTATGACTTATACGCTTGCATAGTTTGTCTATCATTTATGTGCTCGTTATTTCATTTAAACATAATTTGATGATGTTATCTACAGTATATTGCGTGTGCCATAACTATTATATACATTGTGTATAAGCCTATATATATAAACATATATATATATAAAATTGTATATATAGGGCCTATAGCCAAACCAATGCTTAATACATCGGTCAGAAAATGTACATCGTGTAACTATGGCCTATTATATCCAACTTAATGCATATAATTTGCTATTAAAAAGACGTATATTTATGGAAGAACATACCTGCAAATATTCTATGTATCATTGCATCCATGTAGGAGTACTGGAGTAGGCCCTATATTTGATATAAAATTTAGATATGAACGTGACCATGCATGCAATCATATGGTCTATATATTATGTTCACAAATAGGATTGTTATAAATATGGAAAGTGCTGTAGGTAGACTATATACAGAGACATACACAGACATAGAGAGAAAGAGACAGACGGCGTTATATAGAAAGATGTAGAGAGGAAGAGAGAAGGGAAAAGTAGAATGAGGGAGGCATAAAAGTGGGTTTAGAGCTGGTAGCTGCTATAGTGTACAGCGGGATGACTATATAAGTAAGTAAGTAAGTAAGTAATTTAGTACATAAGTAAGTAAGTAGGTAAGTGGGCAGCTAAGTAAGTAAGTAAGTAGAAAGTATATTTTATTGTTTACCCTTCCTTCAACCAACTACTAACCACACTGTGCCGATGCATGAAAGACCTAAAACATCGTGAATGAATCCTGCATGCCCATCATATAATTACTCATCATTGTTGTAATTACCTTTTCCGTGCATGCTATAAGGAATCTGCTGCAGCGATTATTCTGTTGTCGGCTAATAGAGGTCGCACGGTATATGATGATCTGTCAGTTTTATGGGAGGTAACAGTTATTCGTTCAGAAACAATAACCAGAAATGGTAAGGGGATTTATGGATGGGATTTCTGTACGAAGAAAGTTACCTTTAGGACTATATATACAGGTATTACAGGCATTGTTCCAACTGCAGGCTGTAAGACAAAGGACAACTATCTTGTATAGGCTATGTATACATAATACATATAAGATTGGCTGCGTTAGTGTGATTCGTTGTCATGGTGGCTGACGGCTCGCACTGTAGCATTGCGCTTGCACTCATTCGCCAACACTGTCTTGCTACAAAACATGATGGTAATAATTACAAGAGTTCTACGACTCTTAGCAATTATAGTAGACTCAATTCTCAATTCAGATCATTTGCCTGCACATGCAGGTATCTCCCTGGAATTGACTTCTACTATCAGTTCACTCACTATATGTCATCCTCTCTGCATTGTAGCCTTTCCTCATCTTTGCCTTTTCTCTTTCTCGTTGCGCGCACTGGAAGCGCTTCCGAAAGGCTCCTGTTGCGAGAAGCGCTACATAAATGGTCACATACAACACAAAAGAGTACAATGCAATACCATACAATGTAATACAATACAACACAATACAATAAATACAATACAACACGATACAGTACAATACAATAAATACAATACAATGCAATACAATACGATGCAGTACGATGCAATACAATACAATTATTCACGTAATAGACTGTTCCCATGCTGTATGTTGCGACGGTAAACATTTGCAACTCCTCAGTCGGGCACATAGTCAAAAAGCCAGACAGCAATTTCGTGGGAGTTCAGTTTTTGTTGGCTCCATTGGATGTGATCCTATTTATATACATTTTAGCTTTAGATTACAGTAATTCATTCATATCGTGGAGGGCGAAGGGGTCAAATCCGAAAAACCGCCGCCTTAATACTCCTCCCATGGTCGGGCAGCCGGAGTTATCAGTTCTGAATTCATAAGCCTTCCCATAGTCCTGCTTTCCCTTCTCTCTCTCCCAACGCATCTCTCTCTCTCTCTCTCTCTCTTTCTCTCTCTCGCTCTCTCTCTCTCTCTCTCTCTCTCTCTCTCTCTCTCTCTGTCTGTCTGTCTGTCTCTCTCACTCTCTCTCTCCCTCTCCCACGCATCTCTCTCGGTGCGAGAGTGATGTGGAGTGAGAGAGAAATGTCTGTGTGTGTGTGTCTGTCTGTCTGTATGTCTCTCTATCTATCTCTGGTCTACAGACAACAAAGAGCATGCATCTTAAGACACACACAGACTTATTATATTTCGAGCATCTAAATATATTTTATATACACATATTTTGAGCTTATGAGCGTCGTTTGTCATTTTTGTTTTTCGCATTATAAGCTTACATGTAAAGTATTTTATGCGCACAAAACAAACACCGCATATATGTATATATATATATATGATGTGCGAGTTATGTATACGAATCTATCTGTGTTTGTATGAGTATGTATATAGATCTATGTCAGTAATTTACTGTATTGTCAATACATTGACAAATTATGTTGAGGCGCTACGTAATCACCATAGACGCCGCCATGGGAGCCGGGAACCAGTCTATGCGACGGTTAACATCGAGCGCCATCGACCATAGATATGTACATGTATATATATATATATATAGTACATATCAATGCCATCGACCATAAACAAAGCAGCGGATTCTGCAATCTGCAGTTGCAGTAAGCAGTCTATTAGACTATGAAGACGCTATGGCATGCACGAGGGCAAGAAACCATGCAGTAAAACAGTCTCAGTTGGAGACTGCTTTACTGGACTGTGTATAGGCCAGGAGCGGATCCAGAGGAAGGGGGTCAATCCGGCCAAGCCCCCCCCCAATTAGAAATACCCATGTATCGTGGCTCCCCCATTTGGTTTGAACAAACTTATATCTGGTATATTTCCAAGGAATTGGACTTAATGAGTAAAAAAATCATCAACTTTTTTGGCGGATACGAAAGAACAAATTTTCAGACCCAAGGTCCAGAATTTTTGCCCCCCCTCCAAAGTTTCTGTATCCGCCCTTGGTATAGGCTACTTGTGTATATGTGCATGCGTGTGTGCGTGTGTGCATGTGTGCAGGCATGCATGCATGTATGCACAGAGTGCACGTACACGCTCTCATACACACTTACACACATAATTATTCAGACGCATATTCACAAAGGAGGACATCAAGAGAAGGATCGGTCTAGCATGTGCGGTATTTGGTACACTGGGCAAAATGTGGAGGACAAAGAGCATCTCGATCAAAACCAAGATGAAACTCTATGAAACCTTAGTGGTACCAGTACTGATGTATGGTTCAGAGTGCTGGTGTCTGCGTAGAGAAGACGAGAGAAGATTGCTGGTGGCTGAAATGGGTTGGCTGAGGAGAATCAAGGGCAGGAGCAGGCGAGAGAGAATCAGGAACGAGAAGACAAGAGAGGAGCTGGGCGCAGAAGAAACGGTAGTGGAAAAAATCAGGAAAAGACGGCTCAGATGGTTCGGTCATGTGGAGCGCATGGAGGGAAAAAGACTACCACTCGCGGCCCTGCACGGGCATATAGAAGGAGAGAGAAGCAGAGGAAGACAACCAAAGACTTGGATGGACAACGTCAGAGAGGATCTGAAGATGATGGATATCAGTATGCCAAGAGCAAAGGATCTCATCAGAAATAGACAAGTCTGGAGAAGTCATGTGAAAGCCTCATCGTCGTCGCATGACTGACGGAAGGGAGAAAGAAGAAGAAGAAGATATTCACAAATTATGTAACTCTAACTTCATGAATTTCTTTTATAGAAGCGGTGTGCGTAGAACTAAACTTTGCAGATTAGAAGCCTTTATCTCTGGCCTGACAAATCTACGTTTCAGCACCAGCACCAGCATCATCATCATCATCATCATCATCATCATCATCATCATCATCATCATCATCATCATCATCATCAACCGTTGCCTTCGCTCATGTAGTATGGCAACTCACTCACAATCAAACCATACGTGGTATAATTTATACATGTATGTATATTCTGACTTGGAAGGTGGGCAAGGACTGTCCATAAAATGATTACGTAGGCACCACATGGGTTCCATGAAATCTACGAGTTGCAACTGTTGCCACAAGAGATAGAACAAATATTGTTTTTGCGAACGTAATAATTATATGAATGGGTCCCCAGCCATCATCTTTGCAACCAAAAGACGGTGCATGCAGAAACCCCCTCCTCCAGGAAATAGACTTACTTATCTGCTCTTTATAGGGTTTCAATTTCTTAGTTTTCTTAGAATCTCTGTACGCTTCCATGCAATTCAAACTTCCAATTACCACCTTGAAAATTACACGTTGAAATAAATATGAAGCCGTCAATTCTTCCGTAAAAGGTCAACCGCCTGCTTATAATCATATATATATATATATATATATATATATATATATATATATATATATATATATATATATATATATATGCATAACATTTACAATATCTATATAAAGTATATATATATGGTGATAGAACAAGCGGATCGTTTTCGGTCACTATAGAAACACATCCCGGCAATGATGTTACACATTACACGCTGGAAGCGCTACTGAATGCTACCGATTGCTGTGACCGGCGCTATAGAAATTACTAATTAGTAATTACATTACATTACATTACTTCCTCTTCTTTTTCTTCTTCTTCTTCTTCTTCTTTTGGTTCTCTGATCCTAGGCAGGTTCGGCTGTCCAGTGTCGCCACTCTTCCCTCCGCTGGGCCTTCTCCTTTAGTTTTTGTATCCAATCCTCGTATGTGCTTCTCTGACCAGTTCTTCTATATTATATGTTGAATAAAAGAGGTGATAGAGGGCAGCCCTGTCTCACTCCTCTGCCCACCTTTCCTGGTTCTGAGTACTCTTCGTCGATTCTTATTCATTACATTACACAACGCCAATAAGTTTTTTGATTAGCGAGGCGCTGGCTTCCACGAATACGCGACTGATACAACATTGATATACGCGGCAGATAATCTCTGCTATATTCGCAATGATTCCGCATGCATGTCTTCTATTCATCTCCAACAACACTGACGGGTCTTCTGGAAAAAGTTTTATCCTTCCTGACTCGGTATTTCTCAGTCGAGAACAGGTTTTGTCGCGAGATTGCTGATACTTGTTCTCATGACATGAACGGCAAAATCACAACAGAATTCGCAAATGGCGGGGATGTCAAAGGCTACTGCTGTAATGCTGTATACATGACACAATTGACACAATGTGAGTGACTGAATGTTTGAGTAAAGGAGTGTGTGAATGAATGGATGAATGAATAAACAAAACGAACAAGGGAGTGACTGGAAGGGTGCATGAGTCAACGAGTATACGTAAATGAAAAGGGAAATGAACGAGGCGAATGTATGACGAAGTGAGTGAGTGAGTGAGTGAGAAATTGAGGCGGTGAGTCAATGAGTGTGTGAATGAATGGATGAATAAGGAAAACGAACGAGGGAGTGGCTGAGAGAGTGAGTCGATGACTACGTAGATGAATATGAGTCTGAAGAAGAGTGAATGAGTGAGTAACTGAGCCAATGAGCGAGTGAGTGAATGAGTGAGTGAGTGAGTAGAGAGTACAAACCTCGCTCGAGATTGAAGTCGACAATGAGTCTGCCGATGTGAATCAGTTGCGTCTTAAGTATTGAGCTGTTCGTCGACACTTGCTGGAATTCCTTCGAACAGAAAAACATTGAAAACATAATCTATTCGTTACATACATGTACATAATAATTTACTATGTGGTTATGCATGTGAACATTTAGAGATGGCACATGTAGGCATGCGTACGTACATGTACATGTATAAGCGCATTGACGATATAGAGCATTGCAAGCAATGTATCTCTTATCTAGAGGCACTGTGTACTGTTTCTGCCCTTTGTCTTACAAGACTTTTCTTTTCCAGGGGTTCTTCGCGCAGGGAGCGCCTCTGATTAGGTTGCATTGTGAGAGACGCTTTTTAAATCCGTAAATAGAATAGAATAGATTCAATAGAAGAGCAACATACATGTAATGTGTGAGTAAGCATGCTTGGACTCTTGTGGTGCAACGGTATGCTCTGTGTCTTGTAGCTGAAGGATGATAGCAACCATGGATAATTTGCTTTCCCGCAATGCAATTGCTTATAAGAGGAAGGCAACAGGAAACCACCATCTTATCTCACCCCGTCCAGGGTAGTAAAAAAGCCATCGGCTTTACCTTCGGTCAGAAACTTCACCACTGTTTGCACTCTAATAGTGCCAGTCCTAAGCCTGGATAACGGAGAAGGGCGACATAATCATCTTTGCAATGTCATGCAGTTCGTTAAACAGCAACAAGCCTTCGAATAGAGAGCTTATAATCATCATGCATGTGTGTGTGTGCATGTAGGCCCTATATGTATTTCTATGCATATACTGTATATGTCTATATATATATGTCTACATGTGTGTGTCTGTGTGCCCATATACAGAGACCAATGCGCAGTAAAGCTAGACCAACATCCAACATCTCCGAAGTTGCCTCTTCCATATTGTTTTCATAGATCGCCTGGGAATAAGATGGTTCCCCTGTTTAGCTTTACGACTACAATTAATAAACCTTCTTATAATAAAGGTCCACCTACATGTATATCGACAAAATATGCGTAAATAAAAATGCAATAAAGAAGATATGGATGTCCAAATATTTGTCCATATCAATCTACTTTATTTATGTCTCCATTTCTATAGCGCCCCTTGAAGAATCTACTCAGAGGCGCTCCCGACTGCAGTGCGGAAACTGCATCTGAGTTTCACGCCGAAACGCACGAGCAATTGCATGTGAAGGACTTGCTCAAGGTCCCTGTATACGCGGCGGCTTGAGGGTGGATTAGAACCTGGAACCTGGCTGCAAGGCATCGAATATTACCACTTCACCACCATGTCCCACAATGTACGTAATGGATTAAACAGATATATAGAAATAATTGTTTTATTTACTATATATAATTGGACTTTGAGTAACAACGAACAAGGACAATTGAACCCGTGCATACATTTAGGTATTACAGTGTTTGTATAATAACAATCTATAGGAAAGCGCCTGGTAACCATCAGTGTCGGCTGGGTAACGGATGCTTTCCAAGGAGCAAAGGGTCGATGGTATAATAATGGACTGGGGACAGTGGAAGCTGATGCAGAAGAGAAAAGGGGAAAGGCAAAATAATGAAGAAGAAGCCTTCAAGAAAGAAGCGGTGATGAATGCCAGTCATTTTTTTTATCAGCTCAACGATGCTGTCACCTTTGACATTTTCAATATAGCGCCTCTGAGTAGATATCTTGAAGAGGCGCTATATAAATTCTCAGAATGAATGAATATAAAAAACGAACGGATATGATGACGTAAACCGTGGCCACAGTATATATAATTATAGTATATATACCTTTTATATGTATTATATATACTATACATAATATATATACAAAAATGGATTTGAATGAGAGTATACTGAGGCAGAAACTACAGAATTTGATGCATTGCATGCAAAGAACCAATATAAACCAATGAATGGCGGGTTCTGGAACAAATTGGCACAGAACGTTTTAAGCAACATTCAAACAAGGAATTAAATGAAATACTTTGGTCACATGCATCATGAGGAAAAGTGGAAACTGTTTGGAAAAAAGAGACAGGCTAATGCAGGGCACAACGGCTGGCTCGAGAGCACGTGGAAGACCACGGACAACCTGGATATTGAAAACATTATGTCTTGGATAGGTTTGACTATATATGATTGAACTACTGAGGACGACAGAGGAAAGATACACTTGGTATGGACAACCTTCGAATCGAAGACGGCTAAAGACAACAAGACAATACATATATATGATATACATGTGTGTATATATATACGATATACATGTATTATATACACATATTTATGCAGGGAACGCAATGTTATGTATGGCCGATATCGATTCTGAAGAGAAAGAGAAGTCGATAAGAGCCAGAAAGTGTACAAACATGCAGGTCCAGGAAAGCCATTAGGTAAAACTGTGGGATCCCGGATCCGGAATATTAAAAAGCAACAAACTCAGCTGCATGTATGTATAGTCCATAATTAGCGCATTCTTGATTTGTGTTGTGATAAAAAATATTAACTATTTTCACATATTTTTTTACTATGAGCATTTATTATTTTGTTAAATCATCAAAACAAATTAATAAGCAAGGGTAAACTAATAGTCATGCATTACCTCTTCTATAGAACGGCATAATTTGTTTCTCTGCCCAAAAATTATGAAGAGTGTATACTGCATAGCCGATATAATCTAAGAGGAGTGGCATTCATCTGGTGCCTTGGGTATAACAGGCATAGCGTTTGAACGGTGTGAGATATCATCATATTTTTTTACCTCAAAATGTGTGTGTAAATGAACCCCCTACAGATATACATACAATGTCAACATTTCATTCTATATACGAAACAAGTTTGAGATGCAAAAAACTTAGGATTGGGTGATAAGTTAACCATCCCCTTGGTAGCCGGAGGGTTAATGCCTTCGTCAGACGCTTACCAGTTCACAAAGACCATCTATATAAATAAAAATGAAACTTTCCAATAGTGCGGTCACAATCACGCCCAAAGTTACGCACCGATTGTTTTGAAAATTTACCAAACCTTCCATTCCAATAGCACAGTGTCAGAACATTTTTTTCTCCGAAAAAACCCCAATCGTTTCCACAAAAAGTGAACTTTGCAATCCGTTCGACCGCCATTTGCAAATTCAACAAAACAGCAGGGCTGCCAGATTTTAGACACAGCAGACGAAACATGAATGAGGTCGCGTGCTGTGACGTCATAAGCGAGTCGCAAATTAATTTTCGCTGTCAGGAATGGACGGTGTGACGGAGGAAAGGAGCGAAGGAAGCGGGACGATGAGGGTGGGGAGGGAGTGGAGTGGGAGGTGGAGGGAAGAGGGACGTGGAGGGGGAGGTGGAGGGGAGTTGGAGGTGGAGGTGGAGGGGAGGGGAGGGGAGGAGAGGGGGAGGGGAGGGGAGGGGAGGGGGAGGGGGAGGAGGAGGGGAGGGGGAGGCGGAGGGACAGGGACAGGAACAGGGACAGGGGAGGGGGAAGGTTTTTTCTGCCACAGCAACGCGTGGCTGGGTACAGCTAGTTTTCTATATATGTAGTGATGATGATGGTTCACTGCCCGTAGGCAGGTTCTATGGCTCTCGCCACCCGGGGATGAGATGAGTGAAGTGGTGTCCCGTTGCCTTTCCCACAGACAATGATGGATAAGCAACTTGCCCAAGGTCGCTTGCGCCTCTGCATCCCACACGTGCTAGCCCGAGATATCTAAATCTCTGAATGTCAACTCCCAGCCCGAGGCTTGAACCGCAGTCCGTTGCAACCAACAGACGTATGCCGCTCTCGCTTACCGGTGTAGATAACTAGGCTAGTAAATATAGTATACAATGTCAAAAAATAATGGATCATTGTTTGCAGTGTCCGAACCAAAGTTTTTGCATTTGGTTTATAAATATTACAGCATATCAATCTGTTATCTTCTGTTTGGAAATTCCAACTCAATTCACTCACTCTTTCTTCCTGTCTCTCTATGTCTGTCTCTCTCTCTCTGTTTTGTCTGTCTGTCTGTGTGTCTCTCTCTCTCTCTGTGTCTCTCTATGTGTGTCTCTCTCTCTCTGACAAACATTTCGTGGTTTGAATTGCAATAAAATCAGGCACGGCTATCGACAACATCATTTTCCTCTGCATCCATGCAGTGCTGTATACAACGGATTGCAGCTTTGTAAGGCGACCTTGCAACGGCGCCATATAAATTGTCGTAATTATTATTATTATTGGTGTCTCGTTCAACAACCAATCGACTCGCATCACGCAATTACATTTTTTTCATTGGTCTTGTTTACAGCGAAGCGCATCAAGGGTTAATCATGTTTCGAGTGATGACGTCATTTCGAGTCGAATCGAACACTTCAGTACGATTCGTGTTTTCATAATCCAAATATCGCAGTTTTACAGCAGGCTCCTATTAGAATAGATATCCACCTAGGCCCCCTAGGGTAAGACAAATGATCATAATATTCTAATAATTTTATTATCATCATCATCATCATCATCATCATCATCATCATCACCACCTCCACCACCACCACCACCACCACCACCATCATCATCATCATCATCATCATCATCATCATCATCATCATCATCATCATCATCATCATCATCATCATCATCATCATCATCATCACCCTCATCATCATCATCATCATCATCATCATCATCATCATCATCATCATCATCATCATCATCATCATCATCATCATCATCATCATCATCATCATCATCATCATCATCATCATCATCATCATCATCATCATCATCATCATCATCATCATCATCATCATTATGATCATCGTCATCACAATCATCGTTTTTTCAAACGATGATGAGGTTTACCAAGCAGACACGAAGTCTTTGTTTAAAAAATACAAAAATAATCATGCTTAAAAGACCTACAACCTGCAGTGATTGAGCATCATAGTAATGACGAAAGTGTCAGCATGCGCATTCCAAAATGCGGAGATGGTGATGAAGACAGGCAATAGGAGAGGCAGATAGACACAGAAAGACAGACACAGGAAGATAGATACAGACAGACATAGAAAGATAGACACAAACAGACAGACACAAGAAGCCAGACACAGAAAGACAGACACAGGAAGATAGATACAGACAGACATAGGAAGATAGACACAGACAGACAGACACAGACAGACACAGGAAGAGGTAGAAGAACACACGGAGATATGCCGGGGGCGGCGTCGGCGGTGGATGTGTATAATCAGGCGGATAATACATGGCTAAATTAAATTCCCCATCATCACGTGATCATCACCTGATAGCGACATCTTGGGACGATCGTCTGCTCCTCATTTGCATATCAGAATTCTGCTTGATGGTTATGCATGCGTCAGAAGAACTACGCCCTTATTATATAATATAATATAATATAATATAATATGATATGATATGATACGATACGATACGATACGATACGATACGATACGATACGATACAATACAATACAATATAATATAATATAATATAATATAATATAATATAATATAATATAATATAATATAATACAATATAATATTATTATTGGCTGCAGCGCCGAACTGACCGCAAAGAGCCGAGAGTCAGTTTTCTCGATATGTTTCGGATTTTATTCCCACACTTCGTCCTCTTCCTACTTCCCTTATCCTTTAAGTAATCCCAAATTCTCACATTTCTTTTTCTCATCTTGCATCATCTTCGTGGGCTTTATTTACCCGTTAATCCTCTCAAAAGTTCTCTTCCTC
This sequence comes from Lumbricus rubellus, assembly GCA_945859605.1. Lineage (NCBI taxonomy): Eukaryota > Metazoa > Annelida > Clitellata > Crassiclitellata > Lumbricidae > Lumbricus > Lumbricus rubellus. The sequence goes on along the minus strand of OX243816.1, from coordinate 19,324,680 downwards.
CTCCTCATTCTCTTCTTATTCCACGTCCTTAAGTATCTTCCTCTCGCCAACTCTTCACGTTGTTGCCCGATAGGCCTATCTATCTGCCAACATAGGCTAACCATCATTATTACATGTACATGTAGCCTACATGTATATCCGATTATTCATCATCATCATCATTCGCCATGAGCCGTAGGCTATGCTCGTAGGTGTCCAATGTCAACTTTGTCTTCTTCTTCCAATAGCCTCCGATTATTATTTGACTTTAATTTTCGCTGCTTCCTGTTCGAGTGTTCGCTATTTCTTTCAACCGACTGCCGGAACAGTTTCAACATAACGATCATTAAATTTTTTGTATTCAACCATAACAGAAATTGTTGTGCACGGGGTCTAACTCACGGGCGTCCTCAGAAATCAAAGACAAGAGTAGGCTAACCAACCTATATAAGCAAGACAAAACCAGCCTGCACACCACATGCAAGCGCACACCAGCCCATAATATAGGCAAGACGAAACCAGACTATCTTGTATCTACATATATACTGGACTAAACGAGACTATCTACATATATATACTGGACTAAACGAGACTATCTACATATATACTGGACTAAACGAGACTATCTACATATATACTGGACTAAACGAGACTATCTACATATATACTGGACTAAACGAGACTATCTACATATATACTGGACTAAACGAGACTATCTACAGGGTGCGCCAAAAAAAGACCCCCCCTAGATTTTTTGCCAATATCTTGGCAAAAATTAAGAATTTTCGAATGAAATTTTACAGGCTTATAGACAATTCATATTTACATATGATGGCCAGATTTCATCAAAATATTTCAAACAGAACAAAAGTTATGCCACTTTTAGGGAGGTCACCCCCCGTTTTTTGACGTTTCAAAAACGAAACGCAATTTATTTAGGTTTTTCGCGAATATCTTGGCCAAAAATAAAAATATCGAAATGAAATTTTACAGTCTTATAGCCAATACATATCTACACATGGTGGCCGGATTTCATCACAATATTTAATACTGAACAAAAGTTATGCCACTTTTAGTGAGACCACCCACCGTTTTTTGACGTTTCAAAAACGAAACGCAACAAAAAGTGACAAAAAACGATTCTTTAAGTCTCATCGCAAATAACTGTTGTCAAATGAACTTGGTAGTGCTTCACAACTTGTGTTCAATGTGCCCACAACCAGTGCCAAAACTTCTTTTGAGTCTCTTTGCAAAGTTCTTGATGGACCCATGATTAGTCTGACAGATTCGTTATTTACCAATTTGATCGTCATCTTGCTAAGTGACTTCTCAGTGACGTGCAGCTACGCTGGTACCCTATTTATTTTTTAAATAGTAATAATAATGATCATCTGTCAATATCAAGGCTATATGATAATAATTATTTGAGATGAGACTTAATAAAATCGTGTTTTTGCTGCGTTACATCTTTAAATTGTCAAAAATTGGGGGGTGGTCTCACTAAAAGTGGTATAACTTTTGTTATTTTGGAAATATTTTGATGAAATCTGACCATCATATGCAGATATGAATTGTCTTTAAGCCTGTAAAATTTCATTTCGATATTCGTACTTTTGGCCAAGATATTAGCCAGAATAATTAGATCGGATTTTTATTACTTTTTGTTGCGTCGCGTTTTTGAATCGTCAAAAAACGGTGGGTGGCCTCACTAAAAGTGGCATAACTTTTGTTCTGTTTAAAATATTTTTATGAAATCTGGCCATCATGTGTAAATATGAATTGTCTTTAAGACAGTACAATTTCTTCTTAAAATTCTTACTTTTGGTCAAGATATTGGCAAAAATCTTAGGGGGGGTCTTTTTTTTTGGCGCACCCTGTACATGTATACTGAACTAAACGAGACTGGACCGGAACAGACATGGACCATCGGGGGGACGAGATAACAACACTCGACTAGATTTGATCAGAACCACAACAATACTGTATCGTTGTTGTTCGTAAACTTCAGCCGCAGCAGCTGCAGACTGCAACACTTATTCCGGCTTAGCTGAACCGAACCACCGACAGCGTATCAATGGCCGCCAGGGGAAACCTCCTTCTCCTCTTCCTCCACGTCCTCTTCCTCCTCCTCCTGCTACTCCTCCTCTCCTCCTTCTCTCCTCCTCCTCATTCCCTTCCTCTTTTGCCTTCTCCTCTTACTCCTCCTCCTCGTACCGTAGTAATCCTCCTCCTTTCCTCCTTTTCTATTCCTCCTCATCTTCCTCTTCTTTTCCTACACCTCCTCCTCCTCCTCCTAGTCCTACTCCTCCTTTCCTCCTTTTCATCTTCCTCCTCATCTTCCTCCTTTTCTTTTTCCTCCTCCTCCTCCTCTTCCTTCTCCAAGTCCTACTCCTCCTTTCCTCATTTTCCTCTTCCTCCTCATCTTCCTCCTTTTCTTTTTCCTCCTCCACCTCCTCTTCCTCCTCCGCCTCCTATTCCTTCTCCGAGTCCTCCTTCTTCTTTCCTCCTTTCCTCTTCCTCCACATCTTCCTCCTCATCTTCCTCCTGCTCCTCCTCCTCCTACTCCTCCTTCTTCTTCTTCTTCCTCCTTCTCCTCCTCCTTCTTCTCCTCCTCCCCTTCCTCCTCCCGACCCAGTCCACCACCGGCTGCCGACTGCCAAGCGCCGTCCGTTGACTGGAGGGGCCCGGCTGACCAAACGGATGGGAGAGGGAGTACCCCAGGGAATGGAAAAGATTGCGTCTGCCATGCGCCATACATGTACTAGACATTCGACCGACCTAAAGTATCGTCTGGAACAAATAGACATTAATGTTGTCAGACATGATAAGAACAATGACAATGTGGTAAGAACAATGATAATGTGGTAAGAACATTGATAATGTGGCAAGAACGATGTAAATATGATAAGAACAATGGAAATGCGGTAAGAACTATGATGTTGTGGTAGAAACTTTGATAATGTGGCAAGAACATTGATACTGTGGTAGGAACGATGATGATGTGATAAGAACGATGATGATGTGATAAGAACGATGATGATGTGATAAGAACGATGATGATGTGATAAGAACGATGATGATGTGATAAGAACGATGATGATGTGGTAAGAACAATGATGATGTGGTAAGAACGATGATAATCTCGTCAGATTCCGTGGCGAATGGCCTTTTATAAATAGAAGACAGTGATTGGCGTCTGTCATGTTTACCTTCCAGGCTTTCCGTATACATAGTGAATACATTCATAAATTGTTAAGATTCGTAAACTGCATGAATAAGCTATAATTTAAGAATTTATATCCAGTTGTGCCAAACTAAAAAAGGTGTCTATACAATCATAGTCCTTCATTATAACACTGTCGTCATCAAAATTTGCCATTAGGAACTAACGAGGCCTTGGACACAGACTTACATGTATGTATACCGGAGCGAGTTGGACGAACAGCCATAGCAGTATATATAATATTACACAATTACATGAAATATACATATACATATACTTATACACATGCACATACATAATATATATGTACACGCATGCGATGTGTTATCGTCGTTGGCTTTGGTTTATTGGCGACTGATGGTGAATTTGATTTACAACGCTGATTCGTAGGAGGATGAATCAAAGAGAGAAAAAACAACAACATTCATCTTGTTGATTTATGCCATCAGAATCAGATGAAAAATGTATGCATTTCGAGGGAATGGCAGCATTGCTGGGTATACATGTACATCGGTGGGAAGGGATGGGAAGAGAATCCATGGCGGGGTCCACGGGGGGGGGGGGGGTAATAATATGGGGGAGAGGTTGCGGTGGTGTGGAATGAGAAAGTGCTATGGAAACAAGGGTGAGGAACTTCTGGTAGGCTGCATTGGTATACAGGTGAGGGCAAATAGAGGTGGCGATGGGATCATTGCCGTGAAGTGAGGAGGAATAGAAGGTGTGAGAATGGGTGGAAAGGAATGGAGCTGGGTGGATAGACGGCTTGGGTAATTTCGAATGGATGATAATTGGTGGCTGGATGTGGGTGTGGAGACTGAGAACAGGAATGGGTGAACAGCGAGTGGGCACGGTTTGAGAAGGATGAGACTGTACGACTGTACGTATGTATGTATATGCATTGTATTGTATGTACATACAGAAAGTTAGTATGTACGTATAACAGTATAAGTAGATCCATTTTAATCGCAGTTTTCGGGAGGCTGCTATACAAGCAGTGTATCGTGTTTTGACGCCTTGACTGCCTTAGAAGAGTGGTCTTCCCGGGTTTAAACGTATATATATATTATATATATATATATAAAAATAAAATTATATATAGCATATAAGGATGTGCAATGCGCACGTCTATTATTTCATGCAAGTTATTTTAAGTATTAAGTGTATATATAATATATTATGTGCATAATTGAGTGCGTTGTCTTCATTTGGAGATGTCAATTTAAGAGCCGCACTGCAATTAACTGAGTGGTCTGACGTACGTCGCAGGAGGAGCCAGAGATGTTCCTTTCATCTTCCGTCCTACGTGGAAACCTACACCCGCATGATGCCAAGCGATGTGCACCTTCAAGACATTTTGTTAGCACTGATGTCAGCAGATACAAGCATGTCAACGACAGGAAGGATAGAAGGAAGGAAGGAAGGAAAGATGGAAATATGGGAGGAAGAGACGTGTGTGAAGACAAGTAGCTGGATAAATGGATGGATAGATGGATGGATTTATTGAATGATAAATGGATTAAGCGATGGAGAGGGATGGACGGATTGGCACAGAGACAGATGAAGGTTGTGAAAAATGAACGATGGAATGAAGGGGAGGGTGGGGTGGGGTGGAGGGTTGGGTGGGGCAAATAGGTAGACAGAAATATGATCGATGCGATGGATTTCACAGACAAGGGCGGAAATAAAAAAGAGACGAAATAAATAAGTAAATCACTCAAAATTAAACAGGACAGCCCGTTAAATTGTACAACTACTCGGAGAACGCCCGAGGAGAGTAGTAGAGACAGAGATAGAGACGGAGACAGAGACAGAGAGAGACAGGCAGAAAGAGAAACAGAGAGACAGACAGACATAGACACAGACAGAGAGACAGACAGAGACAGACAGACAGACAGAAACGGCTGGTGGTGCTTTAGAGCAGACAGGGCAATTGAAGAAGACCGTTTGGCCGACGGTCGAAGGTTCGTTCCTCGACCGAGAAGAAGAAGAAGAAGAAGAAGAAGAAGAAGAAGAATTTCGTAAATGGATTCTTATTGTGTTAGACGCCAGAGCACGTGACATGACCAAATAGAACCAGGCCAATATGACACACACACGCATGCACACACACGCACGCACACACACACACACATGCAGGCACACACACACATGCAGGCACACACACACATGCAGGCACACACACACACACACACTCATATACTCACACAAACGTGTGGGAGCGGTATTTCGATGACATGCGAATATGTATATATATAGAGAGGTTGCTGTCTACTGATATTACAGACTTGCTATGATAACACAATCTAACCGATTAATTAAACATAGATATGTAAGCGATTGGGTTATTTTCAAGGGGAAGATTCCTTGATAATTATAATCTTTTTAGAGGCATGTATACGTTTGTGGTGTACGGACCATTGCTCATAGGCTGATTGCTCATAGGCTTATTGCTCATATGTCCTAGAGCCGTTTGTATGTATTAGCGACTTCACTTTGTTAACTTAGGTATATGATTTTTAAAAAGCCAGACACAGATATGGCACACCACTCGTATTTCTATAGTAGTGGTCCATTTAATATTCATATAATAGATTCTTATGCACACAATCATTATGTGCCTCCTATTGGGTTTAGTTATTATCTCGGCGCAACTTTCTCGTCTGAATAACTTAGCTGACTTTAGATCGAATAACAGATCAGTGTTGGCAAATAGAAAACTCCACCATAAGACCAATGTAATCAAGCAGGCAACTTTTGTGTCTGATGGTCTGTGATTGAAGAAGACGTTTATTCGCAGACCTTTTAATGGACTTAAGAAGAGTGATGTACTTGTCTACAAATGTCGTGTTTGTCTTCATGCGTGGTCGTCTTCGTCAAGCAAAGCTTCATCCAAATTGACGTCAGTTGTTTGTAGTCCATGCATGCCAGGTTACTTTTCAAACAATGACCGAGCATCCGGATCAGAACGTCATGGTTTTCAGAAAGAGTGGGAGATTCCTGCGTGACGCTACAGTTACACAAGGTACTAACCGTGCTGAAACCACGAGCAAACAATAAGCCTATATACGTTTGAGGAGTTGGGTCGTTCAGTTTTCTGGTAAAGTTTCAAGTCTACGTCGACTCACGGTAACGATCAACTTCAGCAAAACGTATTTATGGTTGTACCCTATTTTTCATTCTTGATACCATAAGTGCAGGTCCTATAATTTAATAATTATAACCTGCTTTTTTCATTCTAAAAGATTATAGTTATTATGTATCTTGACTTATACTAAGAATGGTTAGGTCTACATAGGCCTACAAATCAGCAATCCTAAAAACCTTTTATTGTCCTAAAAACAGTTTTTGTTTCCGAGTAATTTTAGAAATAGATATCTGGAGTAAGAAAGCAGACAAGACAGTGTAGGCCAGCGATTCCCAAAGTGGGTTCCGCCGAACCCAAGGCTTCCACGGGGTGGGCGCAGGGGTTCTGCGAAAAGATGGTCAAATGCTTTCTTACTACGAATGCTGATAATAATTGTATACGAACTCATTCAAATTAGGCGAAAACAAATTAGGCAAAAACCAGCTAACTCTTCTGACGAAGACCACGCACATCTTATTGACATTGTTCTAATGCACATGAAGCAGAATTCCAATCAACCTTCACTGATCAGTGTCTGGAAAGGGATAGCTATAAAATACTCCCCAGTAACTAAAGTGAGTTTTGCCATTTGTCCCGTAAAATTGTACGAAACTACATTCTCATATTTTACTGACACAGAAGCAAGATAGGCCTATAGGCCTAGAAATCGACAAAATGATGCAGCTGACTATAAGAATCCAGCTTTCAAGCATCAAGCCAGTTATAGACAAAATACACGAGAAGAAACAAGCGCGGTTCGCATTCTAATTTCATGTACTTCCAATATTGTTATCCACGAATCGTCGTTTTCAAGACATAGGGATTTAATTTTTCTTATTAGAAAAATAAACTCCCTCTGTGTGTTTGTATGGACTAGCACATAGGCTACTTAAAATATAGGCTTATGGTTTAATATTTGTCAATTTCAAACGCAAATTAACCCCAGGTTTGTTTTTGATAGCAAGAATAGTTTCATCCATATATGACGTGCTGAAAGGAATCACAAAATTTAAAGCTCGATAAGAAATTAATCCTTAGGCCAAATCAGCTCTCTGCTATTTGAGCTCGTCATAGCCTACTATAATTATGCTGAGAACTTCTGACTTTGGTACATTCAACCATTTATGCATTATTTGTTTCGAAATTAATTATGGCGATTGGCCTAAATATAAATATGTTGCATGCACTGTAGACCTATAGTAGGCTATGTTAGTCTATACTCTAAATATATGTTGTGAAATAAATAAATGACGATGATCACAGTTAGTCTGTTACATGGTGCGACCTTAAAATCATTGCTAATCAAAGAAAGATGGACATAGAGTCCATAAGCTCAAAGAAAATTTATGTTGCTGGAATGTTTCGCGTAGCCTACCCCTTACCGGCGCTTGGCGTACCCTAGGAGTACGCGTGCCACCGTTTGAGAACCTCTGTTATAGACACTCTAATAGAAAACATCACCGAACGACTACAATGCTGATCATTGCTGGCTATTGTATTCAATAATTGTGGACACCATAATAGTAGACGTAGGCTTTTCATATAACAGTTTGCCATGACCTAATTGGGTCAAGACAGCTGTTCTGTCACCAGCTTTGCTTGACAAAACAGTTGATGACTCATCATGCTGACTCATCATAATTACGGCTGTCAGAGCTGAATATTACTCATCATAACCACTGTGTAACTTCCCATGACTCCAGAGAAAAGCGTCGTTAGATGTCACATAGTAAATCGTATAAGATGATTAAGTTATAAAATATATAGCGCCAAGCGTGTTTCTAAGCATTTTCGTTATAAGTAAGTCTCAGCTGAATTTAAGATATATGCTACGCAAAAGAATGCACTGTCGCACAAATGCTTGCTTCGAATTCAAACGTGGCGCGTTTCTCAGCATTTTCATCATAGTTATTATTGTATTGTATTGTACTGTATTTAAACATTTATAAAGCGCCTCTAGTAGGGTGAACCGTTCAGAGGCGCTCCCAGTGCGCAAGGCCCCGGGAGAAGAAACAAGTTTTGAGAAGAGACAAAGCAGAGGAGAGACTACCAGAAAGAAGTGTAGAGCGAACAGAAGGAGAAAGGGCATTCCAAAGAGAAGGACCAATTGAGACAAATGATCGAGATATCAAAGCTCGAGGGTACGTACCATACGTATTCTATTTTTTGAAAGGTACGTAGGCCTACGTATTTTAACGTACCCTATTTTAGGGTACGTACCAATAAATAAAATACGTTAACCACGTCATTGCTCATTATAAGAATGTACAATTTAATTTAAGGAAACAATCACAACCCAGCATAGGGCATAGTAAATTGCTGCAATGCTATATTGACAATATTGTAGGCCTACGTTTATCCAGCATACATTGCACTTAATGCACTAATGTCAGTCAGTCGGCTCAGTTCTGCTGCAGCACTTCAAAGGTGTGTTCTTATGCGATTGCCTGATCAAACCCAGAACTGTTTGTCGAAAAAATTGCATTCAATCAAAGAATTCTTTTCGCATTTTTCAAAACTTTCACGTGCGTTCATTCCTTCCCATGTTCTCTGGGCATCGCTGAATCGCTGACTGATGCGTAGGCTATACAGACGTACTGCAACTTTCGAGTTACAGCAATTTGCAAACCAGTGACGTGTACTTAGCTCTCGTCAGAAAGACAGTACAATTTGCATTAACACTCGAGTGCCCAAGGTATTTTTTGGTACACGAAGGCCCAAAAGGGGGGGGTCCGCGCGGACCCCAGCGTTTTATGTTAATATCTTGAGAAGGGATTGGAATATCGTCACAGAATTTAGTTCTATGTGATCCCAAATGAATTTCCAATCGATTGGTGTATCTTATATGACAATAACACCACCTGGTGTTAAATAATAGTGTAAAATCTCGTGATACACATTTTACGCTTGCTTGCGTTATTGACCAAAGGAAGCCCAGCGTTTTCATGCCAATATCTTGAGAAGGGATTGGAATATCGTTATAGAATTTATTTCAATGTAATCCCAAATAAATTTGCAATCGATTGATGTATCTCATAGCCCAATAACACCACCTGGTGTAAACTAATAGTGTAAAAATCTCGTAATACATATGTTATGCTTGCATGCTTGCGTTATTCATCGAAGGAAAGCCTATACGTCCGGCGCGGACCCCAGCGTGTTCATGTTAATATCTTGAGAAGGAATTGGAGTATCGTTATATAATTTAGTTGTAAGTAATCCCAACTAAATTTGCAATCGATTGATATATATTATATCACAATAGCACCACCTGGTATAAAATAATAGTTATTGACCAGTAACCATGCGCTTGTATGAATATCAGCCGCATATCATGGGGTACCCTTAGTATATGCTGTGGTTGTGGGGTGCAGGGTTGGACAATACTCACGCAAAATATACCAATCTATGCCCAAATGGTTGCTCTAGGAATACCTAAAAGCATTTATGCAGATCCCTAGCCTTTAAAAAGTTATCCGGGAAAAACAGGCCTGGGGTCCGGTCGGACCCCCCCTTGGGCACTCGAGGGTTAAATTAATTATAACCGAAGAATTTATCAAATTAAATTTTCTGCTACGCTACCGGAAGTACCGGTTTCAATGACGCATAGGCCTACAGTCAGTTGACGTCAGATTATACGTAGCCTACATGTAGGCTATGGGTCGCCGAGTAAACCATGAATAAAATTTTCGTGTATGGTACCGTACGTACCATACGCGTATTCTATTTTTTGAAAGGTACGTACGTATTTTAACGTATTCAATTTTAGGGTACGCGTACCCTCGAGCTATGCGAGATATTAAGACCTATGCTACGCAAACGAAGGCTCTGCTGCACAAATGCTTGGTTCGAAGTCAAACTAGATGTGTCTGTTTTGAATGCTACTGATGATGCATGCGTTGTAGTGCTGATTGTGATTCTGAGGAGGGGCGGGAGGTGTGGGTTTGTCAGATATCTATACCCATCATTGTGAAATACGCTGAGATTGGTGGAGGGGTGATATACTGACCAAAGTGACCATAAAAAGCTAAGAGTTTATGTCTGTTGTGTATTATATGAGGATGCAAAATACCATTAGCCATTGTGATGAAAAGATGCTGAATCATGTCTTTTGCTCCCTTCTTGCCATTCTTTGGGAGAAGTGGGGAAGGGAGAGGCGTAAATACGCTAATTTAGGGCTGATCATGCTACAGCGGGTGAGTCATGGGAAGTTACACAGTGGCTATGATGAGTAATATTCAGCTCTGACAGCCGTAATTATGATGAGTCAGCATGATGAGTCATCAACTGCTTTGTCAAGCAAAGCTGGTGACAGAACAGCTGTCTTGACCCAATTAGGTCATGGGGTCATTGAGTGCAAACTGTTCTGTCGATAGCCTACGTCTGCTACTCACTATAGGTCTACATAATTTTATAATTCGCATTTCACACTGAATACCATTCGAGGCGCCAATTGAGCTATTTAGTTTATTCTACCTGGTTTCAGAAATGGAAGACAGTGTGTCAGCATTCATCTTCGCTTGCTGTCGATTGATTCCGAAGGTCAACACTGACGTTTATCAATCCATACATGACGACAACTCACAATCTAATGTATTTTATAGCCTTGCATGTGGCAGCACTGCTGAGTTCTTCATACAACCGCTACATCCATGCATTGGTGACATAGATAGGCTGTTGTTGAATACGAAACAACTCGTCTTTACCGATGAAAATCCAGTATTGCCAAACGACCTGCGTTATGTTGGCGACAGTAGTAGTTAATTGGATAACCTGGCATATTTTCTATTTGAGCTAATAAACAAATTAAATAGGGTTAAAAGCAGTTAAATTCTTTTGGATAAGCTTTGGTTAAACAGCGAGCAATGAGCGTTTTAGATAGCCCATCACCTAGGATTATAATTATACCGAAGCATGCAGCAGGCATCGGCGTTCGTATGCCTCACCAGTAATATAATTAAGCGTCTGGCATGCGATCAGCAGGGCTAAGGTCGTAAGAATACTGCTGAAAAGTCTCTAGCTAATATATTTAGTGCGATGAATGAATAAACGAATATCTCGAGGTAATCGGTATTGGTTAGGAAAACTATGCTACTACCGGTTGAATTGTTATTCGCAGCTCCCGTACCCCCTCCGCCCGCAATTTGCATGTAATTCAACCCATTTCTATACAGGTAGACGTTAGATACAGCAACAGTGCACACCTGCTACCTATTAAAAGCCACGCAGCAACCGGCCTATAACATCGTTGACACTTCACACAGAGCACAATACGATAGATCTTATGACACGCGGTGCAATGCGATAAAGTCTTATCCTACGCGGTGCAATTTGTTGAAAAATCGTCCTTCACCTCTGAATCTGTCCCCAAACTTCCGGTTATGTCCCCAAACTTCCGGTTCTGTCCCCAAGATAAATTTTTGTCCCGAGATAGGCAACTTTACAGGACAAGAAGACAAAAAAAAATTTTCTAACTTTTTTTTCTAACTTTTTTTTCTAGGTTTTTTTTTCTAAGTTTTTTTCCTAGGTTTTTTTTCTAACTTTTTTTTCTAGGTTTTTTTTTTTTTTTTTTTCCTAGGTTTTTTTTCTAACTTTTTTTCTAGGTTTTTTTTTCTAGGTTTTTTTTTTTTTTTTTTTTTTTTTTTTTTTTTTTTTTTTTTTTTTTCCTAGGTTTTTCTTTCTTTTTTTTTTTTTTTAGTCATCCGTTCCAAAAAGTCAAGAATTTTGTTTTCTCGAATGTCTTTTTCTTCTTAGAACAGGCTGCGAATGTACATTAGAACTTGTTATTACAGCGTGTTGTTATTCATAGAGAAGTAATGATTGCACAAGGGCTGTAGTAGTAAATCAGTTTGCTAATAGTAGTAGTAAATTCACAATGACATCAAGTCTTTATTATCAATCCATGAATTGAATGAATCATCATAGCCTAACCATTTAACCAAAGACCGATCTCCTCTTTTCCTTATAATCTTTTCTATTTTAAATGTATCTTGCGTTGTCGATTGCAGTTCAGCTTCATAAAATGTCCCTTGTATTTGTTCTCCATTATAATCTGATATTTTATAGGTTATAGGGTCTGTGTATTGAATGTGTGTTATAGTAAAAATTTCCTGTGTCCACCTTTGAGTGAAACCTTTCTCGAATGTCTTTTTCTTCTTAGAAATTCTTACTTTATCTCCTACCGAAAATTTAGGTTTAACAGTTTCAGGTACAGCGTCGCCGTATAAATTCATCCACACAACCCATTCGTTTGCTTTGATACTCGCTTTAACAGGAGTCATTTTAATGGAAGAATGTCTTGTGTTGTTGTATAAATTAACCATATTATCTAAAACATCGATATATCTCTGAGTTGAATTTGCTGTAAAATATTTAAACATTTTCTCTTTCACTGTTCTGTTAAATCTTTCTACGACACAGCTTTTCTCTTCGTTCTCAGTTGAGTACAACTGCATACCTAGTGATTTTACCTGTTTATTATAGAATTCAGATCCCCGGTCCACCCAAAGTTTTTCACCGCTTCTTTTACTCGTATTAAATATTTTAACGAAAGCATCTGCCACAGATTTCCCAGTTTTATCTTTTATCGGAACAATCCATCCATACTTAGAGAAAATATCAATAACGCTTAACAAATATTTCACACCAGAATTAAATTTAGCAAAAGCCTGCATATCAATTAAGTCAGCCGCCCAAATTCTGTCCACTCCCTGAACATAAACCACTCGCTTCCTAAATTTTCTGACTATTGGTTTATGTAATTCGTCAGCAAGCTGGTCTGTCCATTTCAGACTCTTTTTTTTAATCCCATTCCAAAATGGGTTTTCGTCGATAAAATTGGTTTTACTATAGATCTTTCAACTCGTTCGCGGAAAGTAGGATTAGATATATTATTTAATTCATCTATCATAGCTCTGTCAGCGACGTTTCTCCCTGCTGTATCAGTATGTTTAGCGTAAGCCAAATCATGACGATAAGCTGCCTCATCAACTCTGTCTACTGGTTTACTCCAGTCTTTTGGCGTCCCGTCAGGGTTTAAACGCAAATCCAATCGAGTACCTGGACCCGTGAAAGAATGTCCTGGAAGATGTAGTTCACCAGGGTACTTTGCCCATGGAAGTTTAATGTTAGAAGTAGCAGAATTTAGAGCTGAAACCAAATCACCTCCTTGTGCTATAGTAGAGGGTATTTTAGTAAACTGAGTTTTTCTAGCGCCACATTCAACGCATACACATCTAAGCATAGGTCTACCATTTTTACTGACGACTCGTTGAATATCTTTGGATTCAGTTTTTCGTTTACACTTAACACAATACTCCATTTTAATATAATATAATTAAAATGGAAGTCCAAGACCTATCCTGGAATGAAGATTCATCTAAACGCTTCAACAGTCCTCTCTTACCAAGAAGTATCAGAGGTTTGATCGTAGGTAAGTCTCAATGCGGTAAAACAACTTTACTACTTAATCTATTACTGAGACCTGGTTGGTTAGATTACGATAACTTGCAAATCTTTGGCAAATCGCTTTTTCAACCGGAATATAAGATACTTAAGAAAGCATTCGAAGAGAAATTACCAAAGGAAGCGATTATAAGACTTTTTGATAACCGAGATGAGATAATGAAATTAAATGTATCTCCATCGTCCGTTGTTGAGGAGATGTCTAAAATAGGGTGACCATACGTCCCGGTTTTCCGGGACATGTCCCGGTTTTTTGTGGTGCGTCCCGGTGTCCCGACGACTTAGGCAAAAAGGCAGAATTGTCCCGGTTTTTGACAAGAAGGAAACGTGGATCTTGAAAACGTTAGTTTTATGTACATGTAAATCACAGAACAAAGTGTAATTTGTAACACAGAAAGTCGTTTACATGGATTTATTTGGAATAATTAGGCCTACATCTTTAGTAGGCTAGTGAGTTGAGTTAATAAATTTACAGAATCATCATAGTATTACGAGAAAGTTTTCGCAATGGGGTGGGGGGGCTACAATTTCAATGGCGGTGCCAGATCTAGCCCTATATCGACTTCCAAGGATTCGGCAGTGCGCGCCGGGTTCATAATGGGAGTTCGACCTCTCATGACAGCACTGAAATAGAGCAATGTCTTTCGACAACTTAAAATGCTGTCATTGTAATATGGAAATTCAAAAAAAATTGGGATGATTAGGAACACATTATCCAAGACCCTTCCCTGGTCGGCGCTGAACGCCTTGGCAGTCGGCCACCGGAGGCTGCTGTGCTCCCCAGAAACCTTAAATCTTCTCTAGTTAAACAATAGATTACCCAATGTGCACCAATTGAGAGAGAGAGTTCTCAATTATAAGAGTACTGCACTAAGTGCACTGATGACAAGGGCGGAGACAGAAATTTTCGAACGAGGGGGAACATTTTTGGTCTCATGAAGGGGAAAATTCGTTGGTCTTTTACCGGAAAAACCGATGAACTGATGACCTTTTTTAGTCGTCTAGAAACTCTAGATTCTAGGACGAAAATGTAACTGAGCCTATAGGGCTAGGCCTAATAGCCCAGTAGTTAAGGAATTATATGCCTACAAAATGTTGTTTTCCTAAAAGCGTCCCGGTTCCTGATGGCCAGAAAATGGTCACCCTAGTCTAAAAACATGGATAAGAAATCTGATATAGACTGTAAATTCTTTGAAACTTCGGAAGATGTTCCAGATCCACGAGACTTAAGTCGAGATAAAAAGAATCTCATGATTTTCGACGACTTACAATTAGAACGACAAAATAAATGTGAATCGTATTATATAAGAGGTAGGCATAGTAATGTAGACTGCTTTTACCTTGCACAAAATTATTTCAAACTTCCTAGACAAACTATCCGAGAGAATGCCAACTTTATATGTTTGTTCCCTCAAGACCTCAAGAATATTAATCATATATACAGCGATCATATAGGTGTAGATGATATGACTATAGAAGAATTTAGAAAACTATGCAAAACTGCGTGGGATGAAACGCATGGTTTTGTGGTTATAGACCTCACTAGCAAAACAAATAAGGGCAGGTACAGATCTGGTTTAGATACATTTTACATTAAATAAAAGCAATAATAAAATGATAACAAATTTAAGATTTTATATTCTAGGTTTAAAAATAGCTATCTAAAATGGAAACCCTTCTTGACGAAATTTTATCTAATACTCAAACGATTGCACGTAACACAGAGGCTAAGGAATCTTTTTGCATTTTGTTGAGCGAAAGGAGCACACGAATTCGAACGAAATTTAATCCACTAATCGAACTGGACAGAAGTAAAAAATATGAAATGGCTCTTGTTAATCTTGAAACTTACTACAGTTTTCGCAATATAGATGAAACAAATAATAAGTTCGTATTTTCGTCAGATAACGGTGTAACGTGGGAAGGTTTAGACATTCCAACGGGCTGCTATGAAATCGAAGACTTAAATGAATACATACAGAGAATTCTGAAGGAAGAAGGTCATGGCCAATGTATAAAGTTGCAACCAAATAACAATACTTTGAAGGCGGTTTTGGAAATTGATGAGAACTATAAAGTTGATTTTACTGTAGAAAATTCAATTAGTACCGTTCTAGGATTTCAGAGTCGTGTATACTCCGAAGGATATAACGAATCCGAGCACATAGTCGATATAAACAGCGTGAATAGTTTACGAGTTACCAGTGATATAATAGGATCATCGTATGCCAACGGAACTACAGAGAACATAATTTATTCTTTCTTTCCATCGGTCGGGCCTGGTTACAAGATAATCGAATCTCCTCATAATCTCGTTTATCTTCCAATAACGCTATACTCTATTTCATCGATGGAAACAAAACTAATAGACCAAAATGGAAAACTTATTAATTTAAGAGGTGAGGAATTGTCGATACGATTTCACATAAGAGAGGTTTAATTTAAAGTTTATATTTAATATAAAATGAGCGCTTACGCGAAGGTCAAGGTAAATATTTCTGAAGGACAAAAGGATAAAATTAAGCGAGCTGCTCAAGCAGGAACAGGAGTGAGTATAAGACTTTCTCATGGAGATATAACTGGTGAGCATTTATTAGCTCTAAACCAGAGGCAAATTAACAAGATAACGAAAGCTTATCAGAATGGAACTGGTGTGACAATTAAAATGGGTAAAAAGCAATTAGAAGACAATGCGAGAGTCGAAGGCGGATTTATTGGCGCTATTCTACCGTTTTTAGCTACGGCGGTAAAATTTCTTCTGTCTAGTGTTCTTCCGAGTTTAGCCACAGGAGCCTTAACAGGATTGGGTTCTGCAGCTGGTTCCAAAATTGTCGATAAAATAAGTGGATCTTCGATCTCACATGGATCTGGCGTGCTCTACGTTAAGAAAGGAGGAATATGCTGTAAGATAAGGCCTGCTGGGGAAGGTCTTATTCTATCTCCGTGGAAAAAGGGTAGTTCGATATCGGGGTCTGGTCTGTTTATGAAAAGAGGGGCAGGATATATCAGCGGTGAAGGTCTTATACTTGGTCCCAATTCACCATTTAAAAATATTCCTATTCTTGGAATGTTACTTTAAAAAACCACTTATATAAATGTCTGGATACGGTCACCCAATACACAAATTTATCACCAAACGGAAGCCTCGTGTGAGTTCGATAATTTGGATGCCTAAAGTGGTTACTCACGCTCCTGCAAGACAACGAGCAGGCGACAGATATGAGATTTTTGCTCAGCAAGCGATAACGATTGAACCAAAGACAAATATTACAGTAGAAGTAGGCCTTGGAGTCCGAATGACCAGAGGAATGTGTCTAGTCTCTCTCAGACAGAAGTTGAAACAACTCAGACTTAGTCTTCAAGATGGTACAGTCCTAGAGGACGCAGAAGATATAATAATTACAATTCAAAACAACTCCGATTCACCAGTTACTATAAATGAAAAAGAATCCATTTGTTACGTTAATTACTACGATGCATAACGTGTATGTTTTATATTTACGTTTTAAACATTATAATAAAAAATGTCGCTACTGAAAATTAGCGATCCTGCAAAGAGAGATTTTATTATCGAAGAGTTTTTAAAAACGAAAAAAAATATTAAACAAAACTTTCTCTCAGAGAGAATAGATGATCTTGGGCTTCAACGAGAATTAACGAAAATCTACAAACCAATAGTCGACTCTCAATCAGCAATTTCAAAAGAACAAAACGCTTTGCTGTCGACAATAAAAGATAATTCTGCAGCAACATCACTAGCTCTAAAATCACTTCCAGATTCGTTAAAAACCATTCAATTTCCTCAGTATCCATCCATAGAGGCGTATGACGATGATCCGGTTCAAGACGTTAGAACCTTAGAATTAGGGGATATAGCAACTAAATACCTATCACAATACGCTTCCAATAAAAACCTCGCAGACACAACATTTGGAATAAGGTCCAATGATGGAAAATTTTATATCGGCGACACCGAAATCTCAATCGAAGTAGATGATATTACAGTTGGAAACAAGACTTACAACGGAACTCCGGGTCTTTGGGAATTAGTAACCATGACTAATCCAAACAGATCAATTTTTGATGGTCATGATCTCAGAGCTTACGAAGAGATTCTAATTAATACGAATGCCATGCGTCAACCGAACAATCCAAACAAACCTAAGTCGTCTAGAAGCGCGAAATACAACGAGATAATACGACCGATATGGAGTAAACAAACGCAGAAGAAAGGAAGCGGAGTAATTACTATTCCTTCAGATCCAAATGAATTAGTAAAACAATTAGAGTTACGAATGTATAGCTACAAAGCGGGAAATACAGGTGTAAGAAATGAAATTGTAGGTATGACGGACGAGTTACTAAGACAAGGAGTGATAACCAAAGATGAATATAAAAAGTTAATCATCTAATTAAAAATTAATGATATAGAAATGCTGGTCGTTGCGAAAAGAAGTTATAAAAAAGTACACGTTGTCGGTGGAGCAGGAATATTCGATTCCATTGCAGGATTTCTCAAAAGACTAGTGACATCGAATGCAGCCAAACAAATTGCGAGCACAGCTGTCAAAGAGATTGGGGGTGTTGCTAAGGATAAGGCGATCGACGTTGGAAAACGATTACTCAATAAGATACTCCCTACAGCTCCAGCTCAGCAGCCGATAACTCAGGAAACTAAAGTCATTCTAGCTAGATTACTCGGGTCGAATCCGCAAATGACGGGAGGAGCTATTAGAATTCAAGATCTCGTAAAACGCTTAAACGGAGGTGGTTTGAAAATTGCTTAAATCTATTTTCTTATTTAAAAATATATGTATAATAAAATGCAATCCGATATTCTAAGATTCACAGAGCAACCATTGATCGATGAAGGTATCGAGCGATACGAATGGCATGAGTACGAACCTGTAGCGAGAACTAATCTTAACAGTTCTGGGGAAATAAGAATAAATATTGAATTACAAGACTTATACAGTCACCCAGCAGAGTCATACTTGCAATTCGAAGGAAGACTAATTAAAACCGATGACACCGCATACGTTAATGCCGATGCAATCGCTCTTACGAATAATGGGCTTTTGCATCTATTCAGTCAAATATCCTATCAGTTATCTAATCAAGAAATCGAAACGCTATTTCATCCGGGTCAAGCTACAACGATGCTCGGTTTACTTACGTATCCAAACGATTTTCAGCTGACTCAAGGCTTAAATCAGCTGTGGTATAAAGACACTGGAGCGACAGCTGTTATTGCGGACAACCACGGATTTGCCACTAGACAAGGCTTTCTCATTCGCAAGCCAAACACAAAGGGAATGTTCAGCTTCATTGTTCCGTTGAAGCATATTTTCGGATTTTGCGATGATTACGACAAGATTATTTACGGCTTTAAACAGACGCTGACTTTAGTTCGTAAAGCTGACGATGATGCCATATTCCGAGATAACGCTGCAGCTGCTGGAAAAGTTGCGATAAACAAGATTTCATGGTTTATTCCACACGTCATTCCTTCTGATATGGAACGAATGCAGTTGTATAAGACGATTGAATCGAAATTAACGTTGCCAGTTGCGTATAGAGCTCGTCAATGCGACACGATAACAGTTCCTCAGTCGACGAGTTTCAGCTGGAGATTAAGCGTTAAAACTTCACCTGAGAAACCTAGATATATAATCGTAGGATTTCAGACGGACCGTAGCGGTAATCAGGAAAGTAATCCATCGCTATTTAATCACTGCGATCTCAAGAACATTTATGTGATGATGAATCAAGAAAGATATCCAGCTGTAGATCATAACCTGTCGTTTCCTAATCAACAATTCTCCAGAGCGTATAGAGACGCGTCCTCCTTTAGTCAAAAATTCTATGGTATGGATAAGTTGATTACGCAAAGCAATATAACACCTGTAGATTATAAAGAATTATATCCGCTGTTCGTGTTCGATGTAAGCAAACAATCCGAGCGTTTGAAATCGTCAGTCGTTGATATTCAGATTAAGGCTCTTTTCAATGCAGCAGTGCCAGCCGACACCGAAGCGTATGCTGTCGTAATTTCAGATAGGTTGCTGCAGTTCCAATCGGATGGTCAGAAAATGAGTGTAGTGTATGGAAAATTGATTTAAAGAATACTTATATATTATGAAGCTACCAGAGCTTAGAATGTTAGCCAATCAGAACAATGTTACTGGCACTTCACATCTCAGCAAACCTCAACTTATAGCTGTATTGATCGAAAAGAAAATTCTTCCGACAGACTACACGGCTATGCCATTTCGACATGACACGTTGAGTAGTATCAGGAAGCAACCGAGAAGAGTAGATATTATAGATCGAGAGACTGGCGTTGTTACCTCGTATCCATCGGTGTATAAAGCCGCTAAGGCGTATGGTCAGAGTGCTGGCATCATAGCTTATCATAACGGAAATGTCTGGAGAGATAGATACGAAATTAAAGTGTATGAGAGATAGATAGTGTATTAATATTTTTGCGTGGTAAGATAAAATGTATTTAAAGAAAAGTAGTTTAAGAAATATGGACCATGTTGAACAATTGCTTGATTCACCGGTTCCTGACATTAAGGTTCCAACGCCTACACCTAGAAAGTACAAACCAGTAGTGCCTACGAGAACATACAAAAATAAGGTTAGATCCAAAATAAATGATTTTGCGGATTGGTTACTTAGTTACGTGCCTGAACGAGCAGTTAATGAAAAACTTGAGTCGTTGAAGTCAACTGTTTCCAGGATATTTGATAAAAATAAAATTCTAGAAACGGCGTCAGCTATTAAAGGATTCACCAAGCAATATACAATGGCTGGAATTAATGGAATGGATGCCTCGTCGTTTCTTGATTTAGCCAGACCGCAGGTAGTTAATCTATTGTCCAGTAATCGTCAGACAAAGACTAATTTAAATCTTACTTGTACTATGGAACGAGTAGATATGAAATCTGGAGAAGTAAATTCTGAGAATATACCATTCGTTTCTAAGACAGAAGTTATTTTAAAAGCAACCGACGTGAACGAAATATACAGCAGAAAAAAGGATAAGATCATGGAGTCTATTGCTAGTTTTCAGATGCGAGGAAGTAATTGGAGATTTAAAGCTGTTGTAAAATTAGATATCAATACGGTAAAATATACACCCTTAAGAGGTAGTTCTTACATTCCACTTCCCGACTTCTTAGCTAATAAAAAGGCTATTATAAATATGAAAAACGAAGACGAAGAATGCTTCAAATGGTGTATTACCAGAGCTTTGAACCCTATAGAAAAAAACCCACAGGTAATAACTAAGACTTTGAAAGAACAATCGAAAAAACTTAATTGGAGTGGTATTGAGTTTCCAGTTGCTGCTGATGCTAATGTGATAGGTAAATTTGAGAGAAATAATAATATTAATGTTAATGTATTTGGTTACGAAAAAGAAGTATACCCGCTTTATCTGTCTAAGTCTGAAAGTAGTATTGATCTACTACTTATATCTGATGGAGAAAGGAAACATTATTGCTGGATAAAGAATTTTAACAGATTGATGACATTGGGGACTCATTCGATGCATTATTGTAAAAGATGTATGAGTGGTTACACAACGATAGAAGCGCTTAAGAAACACAGCGAGTACTGCTCTCAACATAACGCACAAAAAATAGAAATGCCAGAACCAGGAACAATGTTAAGTTTTAAAAATTATAACAGATCTATGAGGGTTCCGTTTATTGTCTACGCTGATTTCGAGTCTTTTGTGAAGCCAATAGCCACTTGCCAACCAAATCCAGAGTTTTCGTACACTAATAAATATCAAAAGCATATTCCTAGCTCCTTTTGTTACTACATAAAATGCTTCGATGATAGCGTATATTCACAAGATCCTGTGACGTTTACAGCTGAAAGCGAAGATGATGATGTTGGTCAAATATTTGTCGATAAACTCGAGGAGAATATAAAACGAATATATAATCAGTTTAAATTTCCCAAGAAGATGATATTTACCGAAGAGGACAAGAAGTGTTTTGATGCAGCTACTATATGTCATATCTGCGAAGGAACGTTGGGCGAAGACCGAGTGAGAGATCACTGCCATCTTAGCGGTAAATTTAGAGGGGCTGCTCATAACAGTTGTAATATAAACTATAAATGTCCAAAGTTCTTTCCCGTAGTGTTTCATAATCTTTCCGGGTACGATTGTCATCTGTTCATTAAGAAACTGAGAGGAGAGAAAATTAACTGCATACCTAATAACGAGGAAAAGTATATATCTTTTAGCAGAGATGTCGTAGTTGTTAAGTTTGTAAAAGATGGAAAAGAAATACTAGTACGACGAGAACTGCGTTTTATCGACAGCTTTAGATTTATGGCTTCTACTCTCGACGCCTTATCGAAGAATCTTCACAAAGACCAATGTAGAAATATTGGGAAACGATATACAGGAAAGAAGCTCGATCTTTTGCTAAGAAAAGGCATATATCCCTATGACTACATCGATTCATTTACTAGATTTAATGAAACGGAACTACCACCAAAATCCGCTTTCTATTCTAGGCTAAATGACTCTAATATTAGCGATGAAGACTACGAGCATGCAAAAACGGTATGGAAAGAATTTGGATGTAAAACATTCAGAGAATATCACGATTTGTACAACGTTTCGGATGTTCTGCTACTTGCCGACGTTTTCGAAAACTTTAGAGATGTGTGTATGAAGAACTATACGCTTGACCCTGCATGGTATTTTACATCTCCTGGCTTAGCCTGGGATGCCGCTTTAAAATTGACAGACGTGAAATTGGAGTTATTGAGTGATTACGATATGATTCTGATTATTAGGCAAGGGATAAGAGGAGGAGTGAGCACAATATCAAATCGTTACGGGAAAGCGAATAATAAATATATGAGCGATTTCAATAGCAACGAAAATTCTACATTTATTACTTACCTGGATGCGAATAATCTATATGGATGGGCTATGATTAAACCTTTACCTACTCACGGGTTCAAATGGATGAGTGAAGGTGATTTAAATAATTGGAGAAGTATTCCATGCATATTGGAAGTTGATTTGGAATACCCTAAAGAGTTACACGACCAGCATAACGATTATCCGTTAGCTCCTGAAAGCATTGAGATTGACAAAGTCATAAAGTTAATTCCAAACTTAAACGATAAAAAGAAGTATGTGCTACACTACGATAATCTGAAGCTGTATGAGAGTTTAGGTTTGAAAATAACAAAAGTGCATAGAGGTATACTATTCCAAGAAAGTGATTGGTTGAAAAAGTACATCGATTTAAATACAGCTCTTAGAACGAAAGCTACTAATGACTTTGAGAAAGACTTTTTCAAATTAATGAATAACAGTGTTTTTGGTAAAACTTGTGAGAACATTGAAAATCGTGTTGATGTAAGGTTAGTGTGTCAAGAGAAGGAGGCTATTAAATTAGCCGCTAAACCCAATTACGAGAGTTGTACTATTTTCGATGAAAACCTAATAGCCGTTCACATGAAAAGAACTAAATTGTACTATAATAAACCTATCTATCTTGGCATGTGTATATTAGACTTGAGCAAAACTTTAATGTATGATTTCAATTATAGCTACATCAAGACCAAGTACGGAGATAGGGCCAAGCTTTTATTCACCGACACAGATTCTTTGGCATACGAAATTAAAACTGAAGACTTTTACTCAGATATCGCACAAGATATTAAAGCTCGATTCGATACGAGTGAATACTCGAAAGATCATCCATCTGGTATTGAGGTTGGAGTAAATAAGAAAGTTATAGGCATGTTCAAGGACGAGGCAGCGGGTAAACAAATCGAAGAATTTGTCGGTTTGAGGTCGAAGTTGTACTCTTACAAGATGGCTGCTGGAGATGAGCACAAGAAATGTAAAGGTATTAAGAAGAATGTTGTCCAGAAAACTATTACTCACGAAGATTATAAAGACTGCTTATTTACCAAAAAAGAACAACAACGAACGATGAATGTTATTAGATCTTATCATCACGATATTTATACGGAAGAAATTAATAAAGTTGCATTATCTGCAGATGACGATAAACGGGTAATAATGGAGGATAGCATTCATACTTTAGCATATGGTCACTATTTGATGAAAACTATTTAAAGAAAAAATATATATATAATGGAAGTCTCCAAAGTTTGTACCAAATGTAAGATGGAAAAAAGCTTAAGCGAATTTCATAGAGATAAATCAAATAGGAGTGGGCATTATTCTAGTTGTAAAACGTGTAAAAATATCAAAGGGAAGGAACTTAGACAAAAATACTCGATACTAGAGACTAGGGAAATAAAAGATAAAAAAGTTTGCGGTCGATGTAAGAAAGAAAAGAATATAGTAGATTATGTAAAAAATAGATACTGTAAAGATGGGAGAGATAATGAATGTAAGGAATGTAAATATAAATATAATCACGCATATTCTGAAGCTCGAAAGAAATATGACCCAGGCTTTAAACTACTCAAAAGTATGAGGACCAGGCTGGGCGACGCATTAAAAGGCAAATCGAAGTCACAAACGACGAGGCAACTTATCGGTGTCGACTTTGAAATATTTACTAAATGGATCGAATTTCAATTAGAAGAAGGAATGAGTATGGAAAATCACGGTTCGGTTTGGCATGTCGATCATGTTTTACCAATATCATCGTTCAACTTGCTAGATGAAGAAGAACTTATTAAAGCTATGAATTGGAAAAATATACGTCCGTTGCTAGCACTTAAAAATATCCAAAAATCAAACAAAATAGATCGCTGGCTGTATGTAGTGCAGGAAGTAAAATCGAATTACTTTTTAAAACATTTAGATGAAATATAAAATGAGTTCTGCAACTGTGAAAAACATCGATGTCGAAGGCGTAGTTCTTCCAAATCATCCGTTAACGAATTTTGAATTATTGGATGCCGCGAAGAAGCTGAATATTCCGAATTTTAGAGGCGTTTTCGTGCGAGACGAGCTGCCGAATAAACCTAGACGGATTGAATGTGGGATATTGAATCTAGACGATTCTAAAGGAACCGGTCAGCATTGGTGCGCTTTCTTAAAGAGCGGTAATGAGAAAATATATTTCGATAGTTACGGCCTTCCTCCCCCTCTGGAACTGATAAAGTATTTACGCCGTCCAGTGTTATATAACAGCGAACGTATACAGCCGGATAACGAAGTGTTTTGCGGCCATTTATGTTTGTATGTGATGAAGATGGTGAGTGACGGAATTAATTTTCAAAAAGTTATAAATGGCTTGCATTAAAAATTATTTTATATATATAAAATGCCTGTTGATAAATTTGGTCATACTGATGTTGGTTCATCACAAAGAGTAATCGCTGGTGGTGTTACTCTTAGCCAAATAAATGCTAGTTTTCTTCGATTGGATGGAACAAACCCCGCGACTGGAAATCTAAAAATGGGTGGTCACAAAATTAAAGGACTGCCTACAACGAAGCCTTTGACAGCAGGAATGGATGAAGCCTTAAGTCGAGGTCAAGCTATTGATTTGATAACAAATCACGACGATTCTCCGTCCAACGATAATCATTTGACGAATAAGAAATACGTTGATGAACAAGTTACATTGAAGGTGTCTAAGACTGGTGATACAATGACTGGCGACCTATTCTTAAGCAGCATCGGTAGGGATCTTTCGCGGGCGATGGGATGTAAGGATTTGGATGGAAATAAATATTTTAATATATTTTTAGGAAATACAACGAATAAAATAGAAGGTCGAATAAACCAACCAATTATATTAGAATCGACGGACGGATTTCGTTTTAAATTAAATAATGAAACCATCTTAGAGATGGTTAAGTCGATGCAATACAATCTTTCATCTCAAATAAATGTGCATACAACCATCTTTATGCATGATGGTTACATTACAGGTCTACACGAACCCAACAGCGCCAGCGATGCAGCTACGAAGCAGTATGTAGATTGTAGATTCTATCTCAATCGGTCCCGCACTTAGCATTCATTCATTCACTCGTCAAGCCATAGACGCTAAAACTCACACAAGAGTTTCTTTCGATAATGTAAGATTCAAAACCGATGCTGGCATAAGTACGAGACTGACTCGTGTCACTCCCGGAAAAGCCGGATACTATTTGGTTTCGACGTACATAGAATTTTGTGACAGTAATACCGCTCATGGTAACGTCTACCTGTATAGAAATGGGTTGAATTACATGCAAATTGCGGGCGGAGGGGGTACGGGAGCTGCGAATAACAATTCAACCGGTAGTAGCATAGTTTTCCTAACCAATACCGATTACCTCGAGATATTCGTTTATTCATTCATCGCACTAAATATATTAGCTAGAGACTTTTCAGCAGTATTCTTACGACCTTAGCCCTGCTGATCGCATGCCAGACGCTTAATTATATTACTGGTGAGGTATACGAACGCCGATGCCTGCTGCATGCTTCGGTATAATTATAATCCTAGGTGATGGGCTATCTAAAACGCTCATTGCTCGCTGTTTAACCAAAGCTTATCCAAAAGAATTTAACTGCTTTTAACCCTATTTAATTTGTTTATTAGCTCAAATAGAAAATATGCCAGGTTATCCAATTAACTACTACTGGCGACAGAGTTTGTTGCTTCTCGATTGAATCATACCATGACTATCCATCTTTTGTACGACTTCGACATTTCGGACATTTGATGTACAATTGGTCCCGTAAAAGATTTGACTTTATTGCAGGTTCTTCTTCTGATCGACCACTGTTTAACACAAAAGTTCCATGGCCGCTTGAAGAAAAACTAAGTGGTAACCGTGTGAGTTCTATGGTTGGTCCGGCAATGAAGTGCAGCGGCACAATTTGTGGTTCATCTGATGGTGTTGTTTCCATGTGGTGCCCACAGTGGCCAGACGAAGCCAAAGACTGGCCACTCCGATGTCGCAAATATGGTTGGCCCACGGCTGTCAACATTCATGATATAGTACAAAATGGTTGTCATGTTGTGTTTGCAAAACATCGTGCATGCAGAGATGATATACACCAATGCAGATTATCATTTTCAGTTGCGGAGGTCATTTTACTTCAGAGCTGGAACACAACCCAGCAGATTGTCTATCATATGCTGAGATTCTTTGCCAAGAAAGAACTGATGAAAAAGGATTGTCCGAAAGAAGATGAAGTTCTATGTTCTTACCATTTAAAGACGTTGATGTTGTGGTCTTGTGAACAGAAATCGTCGGAATGGTGGATTTTCTCGTCTGTTATTGAAGTATGCTGCGATTTGTTACAAAAACTTGTAATATGGCTGAAACAGCAGAGTTGCCCTAACTATTTTATTCCGAGAGCAAATTTGTTTTCTGAACATTTTGACCAGAAGAAGGTCGACGATACCCTAAAAAAATTAACCTATTTTTGCAATTCCGAAGTTTTGAGTTTTTGGTTTGTGGAGCATTATGGGCCTATGCAGTTAGTTTTCACTTCTGTAGTCAATAAAAGATGCACTCAATGCGTCTCAAAGGGTTTAAAAAGATATCTATTGCTCGTCTGTGATGTCTTAAAAGCATCTGAGCCTGAATCTGTAGACCTTTATTTCTCGCTAAGATTCTTTTACGGTGTTCGTGGAGCGAAGCGTTATGCAAAGGGAACGATCCATTTGTGCAACTGTAGTAAATTTATTTCGAGGACTGCTTCGGGTTTTTGCGACATAAATCACTTTCCGCCAGCAAAGGAGATTGAGTCATATTTTTGTTTTTATAGATCGATGCTGCTTAAATTGTGCGCTGCCAATTTATTAGTCTGCAATGAAGTGAATTTTGATAGTGATGGGTTCTTTGAAATAACCAGACAACTATCGGTTAGACAAAAGATAATACAATCCAAGCACCACAACTTTCCAATACCACTTGAAGTTGAAACTTCTAAGTCTCTTATAAGTAGAAGTCGTTTGTTACTTTTGAAGGCACAGTGTCTTATGGAGAATTTAGATGGATCAAATTATGGTCCAGAATTTAAGCTTCTGTCGCAGATATTGTCGCGACTGGGATACCCAGGCGCTACGGATTTGATTTCTGGTTGCCACATATATATTTTGGATCCGTTATGGTATTTTCAGGGTCCGATATAAAATATATTATATCAATTTTTGAGCTGCATTCGGTGACCTAGATAATATTGGTGACCTAGATTTTAATGCTGAGATCGTGCTCGACACGATTTTAAGGCCGTGACGTAAGCGGTCGCCATAGCTACCAGGTTATTGATCGCTTCTTGCATACGCTCAGCGAATGGAGGGTCGGCCGAAAAGGAGGAAGAGGAGTCGGCCGATATGACAGGCGCAGCGCCTGAGCAGTACAGATACACAGATAGGCAGACGGACGGAGCAATACGCCCTGCTGGCCGCTGTCATTGAATGCATGTGTGGTATTTTTTCCTTCACGCTGTACGAGGTGACCTGGTCTATTTTTAGCACGGTTGACTCAGTGCAACTCGTGCGTACGTGTCAGAGCAAGAGGAAGAGAGAGAAAGACAGTGAGCTGCAGACAGACGCTTAGAGGGAGATAGGTGGTCGCAGCTGCATAGGAATTCAGCGCGCTTTATCTGATCACGCGGTACATGCGTGATCACGGCTCGTGCAGTGCCTTCTGCGCATGCGCCAGCGTCCCCCCTAGGAAGGTGATATAAGAGAAACGCGCTGCTCGGAGGCAGATTCACGACGTACTTTGACGAAGATAGACGTGTAGCTCTGGAGAGCAAGTTACAAAATCGGAGTTTGATTATTTTAGAAACGTGAAAGTTATTTAAGTCGGCGTGGTTTTCGACGTCTGAGTTATTGCGTTGTTACGTTTGTTCTTCACGGATTCTGTACAAGAATTCTAGAAACCGGCAAGGAGCTGTTTGCATTGCGGTTTTGTGTTACGAGCGAATCGTCAGCGACGTGGTTCTGTTTCGCATCTTCGTAAAGGAGTTAAGTCTTTTGTTCTGGTTTTCGATCTTTCTCTCGTTTGGAGCGAAACCGCTCAGGTTTCCGGAATTTCTTCTGTCGTCGAAATCTTCTGCGCAGTTAGCCTACGGGCGTCAATCTGTTATTAAAATATTTTGCCGTGGATTCCCTGTTTTCGACGTGTCAACTCGGCCTTACCGTCCTGTCAGCGTCGATTGTTGCGGATTCCTCTGAGTCACTTATCGTCGACGCACGTCCTGGATTCGACGCTCCATCTGCGCCTTTCCTCGCATAACGTCGGCCTTGTCCTGTGTCTCTAGTAGAAGGTACAGTTTTGCTGGGGTTTTCAATACAAAACTAAATTGATCTTTTGGGCAGAGAAATTAAGATTGGCATCTAAGTACAAAATTGGGGATTCATTTTGTCTGCTCCGATTGAAGTCTGTTTGAATTGTGTTGCATATTATTATCAGTTGCTTTAAACTGTAAGCTGTTGATTAGCATTGTGAATAATTATTAAATGTTTCTGATAATAATAAGATCCATTGATTAAACTTTCGGATTTACTTCTTGCTAGCGTTAGGATTTGACATAACCAAAACTTGTATAGCGCCATGGATAGAAGCGGAGCATCAACGCCCTCGCAGCCATCTAGACCACCATCTGCGTTGGAAATAGGCATTTTACTAGAGGCCATACAAACAAATTCTAAGTCCTCCCAAGAAGCCATGACGTCTATGCAGGCAACTATGCAAATGAATGCTAGGTCCACACAAGATGCAATACAAAATAATGATAGAAATACCCAGGAGGCCATTGCCGTGGTACAAAGCAATGTTGAAGAGGCAATTTCCGTGGTACAAAGTAATGTAGAAGAGGCTCTTTCTTCTGTCAGGACTGAGTTTCAAGCCAACGCTATAAATACACAAGAGGCAATTGCCTCGGTACAAGATGGCGTTAGGGAAGCGCTGACGGAAGTCGTCGCGCGTATAGAACGTTTAGAAACGACGCCCAGGGCATCTCCGAAGCCGGTTGCAGGTTCGAACCCAGGAGCAATATTTCCCTTTGGTACCACCGCGGATAGACCTTACCACTCAGCCATCGGCCTGGGAAGAGCTTCGGGGGCTAGGCCTAAGGACCTTTCACTTCCGGTTAACCCCGGAATCCTGCGCCGGAGTGAAAGACTGGCCAGTAAGGCCCCAGTTTCATACGGAGAGCTAAGAGGTCGAGATACCTGGCCATCCCGAACCCGACGGGATTCGAACCCCGAAGCTACCGCCTCCCTTCCTCCGTCTATATCTCTGAACTACGACCTGCAACCGCACGCGGCCCTCTCACACGTTGGACCGGAAGTGGCGACTCCGGGAGTGTACGCGGGGGTGGGCGTTACAATTGGTCCCAGTCAGTGGGGTCGATTTAGTTCTAGAGATTTGGACGAGGAGGAGGAAACGGAAAATGTCGGAATAAGAGAAACTGCATTATCTTTTGAAAGAAGGAAGGAAAGGGAATTTGCTGATAATGTTGAAATTATGTCTGATGATGGTAGTGTAGACATTGAAGTTAGCAAAATAATGGAATCTAGACCTAAAACTGTGAAAATAATTGATAAAAGAATGCAAGCAGCACAGCAATCGGAGTCTAGAAATTTTGAAATAAATAAACCGATCGCAAATAAATTATTGTGGGAGGGGGGTGATAAGGTCAACCCAGTTCCTTTGGCCTCTTCTTCGCCCTCTCGCGTGGATTATCCTCGACCTGATCCGCAATGGAGAATGCATGAATCGTTCGTGCATGCGGATCAGCCAAGAACGGAAGTGATGGCAAATCGGATCGACGCGTTCCAATCAACGTCGGGAATGCCGATCTACCACTCCATGCCGACTTCGACCATGGTTGGTCGAGACTACGCTCGACCCGATCTTCGACCCGACTTTCGACCTGGTCCATTGCCTACTGCCGCGGTCGACGGGATGCAACCGAGCGCTCGTCTTGAGCATCCGTACATGTCATGGATGCCTGCTTCGACCTACGCTTCGAACTACGCTCCGAACGCGCTCTACAACAGCATCGACAACCGGGTCTGGCTCGACCCGCTTCGCTGTCTCGACCCACCGCGTCCCAGCGACGTCGCTTTTACTCGGTGGCCAACCGTCGTGGAGTCGGCAAAGATGAACTCATGTCTCGGCGCCCAGAATTTTGGATTTAGTCGTGACACAGAATTGCCTCGTCAAACGCTGCTGAAACCGACATATCTGGGGAAAAGCGAAATAACAGGCGATGGTACAGCGACGATGTCTGCGGTTGGTGAAATGAAGGTGCTGCCGCCTGTCAACGCTTACGTCGGTCCTATCAGATCCGTTCCCATGACATCAGTTGCGACACAGACCACACCTGGTGACTGGGAACTTCCGATGAGTAGCATTCGTGGAACAAGCAAGGAACCGGAACCGACCCCCTCTACGACAGTTAAAGCGGCTGAGGTCAAATCGTCGTCGGCTTGGCCTCCTAGACAAAAGCAATGGACGAAACTCGGTTCTTTCAGCGGAAGGACCGATGTGGAGGTGTTCTTGCGCAAATTCGCCGTCTGCGCAAGGAACAACGGTTGGACGGACGAAGAGAAATTAGACCAACTGGTCGTTTCCTTGGTGGAACCGGCGACCCATTTACTGGCCGAATCTGACAGCTTGGATACATGGACGGCGTTGGTCCAGCGACTTCGAGAACGGTACGGTAGCGCCGAGCAGCAGACCCTGTTCCAGACGCAACTTAGCACCCGAAAGCAGAAAAGTGACGAAGACATGGGAGTATTAATTGATGACGTTCGACTTTTGTCTTCGCGAGCGTATCCTGGTGCTTCGACAGCTCACCGTGAAGCCATTGCCATTCGGGCATTCGTGGATGCCTTGAGCGACCGAAATCTCGCGCTGAAGACCCGTGAGCGAGAACCTAAATCGCTCGATGAAGCCTACAAGGTAGCTATGAGATTGGATAGCTATCAGAAAGCAGAAGTCGGTGGCCATGAACAGCACGAACGACGACATGGACGGGTCAACGCCGTTAAAGAAAACGAGGATCCGATAGTGGTAGACCTGAAACGGCAGATGGAGAAGATGAATGGAGAAATAGAGCAATTAAAGAAAGGGCAACAACCGGTGTCGGCGCCTCAATACAGAGACAATATTCGCGGGTCGTGGAGAGATCAGAACGGTTCAAACGGAAATGGTTGGTCGAACGGTAACGGAAATAACTGGCGGAATAACCAACGCTGTTCGATCTGTAATAGAACAGGCCATTGGAGCTCCGTCTGCTGGTACCGACAGGCGGCGGGACCGGAAGTTGGACGATCAGAGCGAAGATGTTACGAATGTCACCGGATTACAAATCATGTCGCGCGGGACTGTCCATTCCGACAACGGCAGCAGAATCCACCTGGCGACAATCCCGATCGACCGGTGGGCGATAATCAGGACAACCCTAGCACTGGTCGTGTGTTCGCCGTACGTGCGCCCACCCCAGATCATCTCCAGGACCGGTTGGATCGGTGGGAACAGTACGCACCACTGGAGGGGCGCCGCTGGGTCAGTATGAGCGACAAAGCTCCTCGGTTGAAGTCTTGTCCGCTACCCGATGGGTAGAACTGACGGTCAACTGACTGACCTTTGTGGTAACCGCATAATGGCGGAGATTCTGAATGCAGAAGTATCTGTAACAATTTTTAGTTCAATTGTGATGAAAATGAGTTAATTTTACATGTAATGGTTTTTACATGTGTGGGTTACGGTGTAAATACTGTAATGTGCATGGTAGGTTGACTGAACTGTGTGTGGCATTGCACAGATTAATATTTGTATTGTATTGCATTGCATTATAAAGATGGCAGTTTGAATATTGCATCAGATGATATATATTGTGTGGCGCTATATAAATAGTTGGCGCTTTATGAATGATTTTTGACCTGAGGGGATATATTAGAATGATTAAGATTGCTCATTTTTAATTAGCTATGATGGTAATAATAATGATAGGCCTATCCTCCTGATAGGCTGATGTTGAGATATTGTGAGG
This sequence comes from Lumbricus rubellus, assembly GCA_945859605.1. Classification (NCBI taxonomy): domain Eukaryota; kingdom Metazoa; phylum Annelida; class Clitellata; order Crassiclitellata; family Lumbricidae; genus Lumbricus; species Lumbricus rubellus. The sequence continues at coordinate 19,291,899 of OX243816.1, read as the reverse complement.
CAAGAATAATAATAACAGATTCACTCAGTAAATTGGATGCAGCAGTAGGCCTACATAAGATTTTTAATTAGTCGTGAGCATAGCAGATATATAATAATAAATGATAGAGGCATTATTGATGATTTAAAATGGCGCTATATAAAAATTCTAGAGGCCCTTAGTGTCTTATTGTAGCAGCAGAAGAAATATATATATAGTTTGCATTGATTATATTAAGACATAAGCCTATATGTTCTGTTTTGCTCAGCTGTTGTGATTGCATAGTACAAGGCGCTATAATTATATAAACATATTTTAAGCCTAGGGTACACGCGATTATAATATTAAATTGTAGGCTTATATCCCGAAGGGCGCTATATAAGTAAATTATAGGCTTAAGGTAGGCCTATAGATGATAATAATATACTGTGATTAACGGCTGATGAGCTCATATAATTTTTAGACGAAGATGTTTATAATAATATAGCAGGCTTGAATGACTTTAACGTGCATAGGCCTATATATATATATATGTTGCTCGTTCAGACATAATAAAAGGAATTAGCCTCTGGATAGACTGAAGTAGATAATATTATATTATTTTGTTTGGCTTATATAGGCCTAATTAAAATATATCGGCCGGAGCCCTACATAACAGCTGTACTGACTCTGGTTGTGTATTAAACCGGTAGGAGGAGGATTATAAATATATAATATCTGCTAATAATAATACTGAGGTTTAAGCGTCCATATATACATTGATAGGCTGTGGAGAAATTGCTGCATTTTTTTGGAATTATTTAGCCGTGTAAGGTTGTCAATAATTTTGTGGACGGTCTGATGATTGAAGTTGAAGGCCTATTGATATTGACGGCTGAGTGTATTGTATATTAATATTGTGGCGGTTTATATTACTAACTGTAGAACTGGTAGCCTATAATTCCGCAGGATAATTTAATATTAATATTATTATTAATCGGTCTGCAAGGGTTTTAATGCGATGCAGGAATGACCTAAGTTTCAGTTTGTTTATATGGACTGGTGTGTATATATATTGTGGTTATGCGACTTTAATGTGTACGCTGTGTACGTATCTATATTTGGACCAGCGTACGTGTCAATGAGTAAAGGCGACCTCTAGTCAGTTGCACGTGTGACTTAAAATTGTGTCAGCCTTGGCTAAACGCTTGCTGTTCTCACGTCGCCGTGTATCGATACGGCGGAGGGAGGCGGCGTCGGCGAGAGACGCTCAGACGCTTCAAAGAAGCCGGTGACGTGGGTCAATGATGATTTTCCCACGATAGTGACTTCGTGTGGGTGGTCTCATGGACTGTGCATTGGATTAATGATAAAGTGACTGAAGGAAAGAAGGATGACCTAGATTCATTATATTCATGCTAAGCTGACGGTGATTAATTTATGTATGGACTATATATGTAGATAGACCAACGTGGCCTATTATAAGTTCTTGCATAGGCAATATGCTATATGTAGCCTATAATTATTATATGTGGTTACGCTGTCTCGTAAACGACGTTTACAGCGTAATATTGTACTTGAGCGTAAGTTGCAGTAGGCCTATATTAATTTGACCTAATTAAGCTTATGTTACCGTAAGTGTTCTGTGCAATGGGCTGATGAGTCTTTTAATGTAAATTAGGCTTTCTGCAACCGATACATGGCACGCATAGAATATAAACTTAGTGTTACAGCCTATTAGGCCTATATTGTGCAGGGCTGTTTGTACACATTGTTTGTAGGGCTTATAACGTAGGCCTAATATGTCGCTTATTTTATCCTCAGTTACTAAATAGGATTAATGAAGAATATTATATTAATATTATATCTAGGCCTATTGTTAAATTGGAGTTATGCGAGCTTTCGATGGTAAATTTGGATAGTGGCAGACACAGTTATATTTAGCTACGAGTTAGGCCTACTTAGAGACAGAAGCTGTGTACTCAGAGAGTCTCTCTGGCGTTATAGGCTGAGTTGAAATCTAGACGGAGTTCTGCTCTGATATGATAGCAGTGTGGTTTCGTTAGATAATTATCTGCCTTTTAGTGATATTAGTGAGTATGAAACTCAGATGACTTGTTATAACAATGACGTGGCTTGACTCAAGGTGAAGCTGATCGGTTATACCACAGCGATAAACCTACAGGGGTCTGGCCTAGTATGACGTCATGGGTGATATAATATGGTATAATGTAGGCCTAATCGTGTGACTGGTCTAACTGCTGTCTGTGATTTAGGTTGAGGTTTGCCATTGAATTCCCTTCATAAAAACTGGACGGATGAAAGTTTGTGATAAATACAGGCCTATATATATATATATGTATAAGTAGGCCTACTTATAAGGAGCCATATAAACATAACCTTTGGCGTTATGGATATTGAAATGACAATTTTCGCTGAATTGTAAATCAGTGATGACCGTTTTCACTTAAATTTGCGCAGTGACTTTTATTGAGAGTGAACTGGCAATCCGGTTGACTGTCTAATGCTTATTGATTAACGCTGTTCGATTCTGCTGTTATAATTGTGCATTGCATATTTTTGATTAATGCAATTAATTTTGAACTTTTAATGTTAAAATCGGAGTAGCCTATAGCCTTACAGAGAATTTCAGGCTCCATTTGTCCAATTAAATGGAGCCGGAAATTCGGGGGATGGCCGGTGAGAGTGTCGCGACTGGGATACCCAGGCGCTACGGATTTGATTTCTGGTTGCCACATATATATTTTGGATCCGTTATGGTATTTTCAGGGTCCGATATAAAATATATTATATCAATTTTTGAGCTGCATTCGGTGACCTAGATAATATTGGTGACCTAGATTTTAATGCTGAGATCGTGCTCGACACGATTTTAAGGCCGTGACGTAAGCGGTCGCCATAGCTACCAGGTTATTGATCGCTTCTTGCATACGCTCAGCGAATGGAGGGTCGGCCGAAAAGGAGGAAGAGGAGTCGGCCGATATGACAGGCGCAGCGCCTGAGCAGTACAGATACACAGATAGGCAGACGGACGGAGCAATACGCCCTGCTGGCCGCTGTCATTGAATGCATGTGTGGTATTTTTTCCTTCACGCTGTACGAGGTGACCTGGTCTATTTTTAGCACGGTTGACTCAGTGCAACTCGTGCGTACGTGTCAGAGCAAGAGGAAGAGAGAGAAAGACAGTGAGCTGCAGACAGACGCTTAGAGGGAGATAGGTGGTCGCAGCTGCATAGGAATTCAGCGCGCTTTATCTGATCACGCGGTACATGCGTGATCACGGCTCGTGCAGTGCCTTCTGCGCATGCGCCAGCGTCCCCCCTAGGAAGGTGATATAAGAGAAACGCGCTGCTCGGAGGCAGATTCACGACGTACTTTGACGAAGATAGACGTGTAGCTCTGGAGAGCAAGTTACAAAATCGGAGTTTGATTATTTTAGAAACGTGAAAGTTATTTAAGTCGGCGTGGTTTTCGACGTCTGAGTTATTGCGTTGTTACGTTTGTTCTTCACGGATTCTGTACAAGAATTCTAGAAACCGGCAAGGAGCTGTTTGCATTGCGGTTTTGTGTTACGAGCGAATCGTCAGCGACGTGGTTCTGTTTCGCATCTTCGTAAAGGAGTTAAGTCTTTTGTTCTGGTTTTCGATCTTTCTCTCGTTTGGAGCGAAACCGCTCAGGTTTCCGGAATTTCTTCTGTCGTCGAAATCTTCTGCGCAGTTAGCCTACGGGCGTCAATCTGTTATTAAAATATTTTGCCGTGGATTCCCTGTTTTCGACGTGTCAACTCGGCCTTACCGTCCTGTCAGCGTCGATTGTTGCGGATTCCTCTGAGTCACTTATCGTCGACGCACGTCCTGGATTCGACGCTCCATCTGCGCCTTTCCTCGCATAACGTCGGCCTTGTCCTGTGTCTCTAGTAGAAGGTACAGTTTTGCTGGGGTTTTCAATACAAAACTAAATTGATCTTTTGGGCAGAGAAATTAAGATTGGCATCTAAGTACAAAATTGGGGATTCATTTTGTCTGCTCCGATTGAAGTCTGTTTGAATTGTGTTGCATATTATTATCAGTTGCTTTAAACTGTAAGCTGTTGATTAGCATTGTGAATAATTATTAAATGTTTCTGATAATAATAAGATCCATTGATTAAACTTTCGGATTTACTTCTTGCTAGCGTTAGGATTTGACATAACCAAAACTTGTATAGCGCCATGGATAGAAGCGGAGCATCAACGCCCTCGCAGCCATCTAGACCACCATCTGCGTTGGAAATAGGCATTTTACTAGAGGCCATACAAACAAATTCTAAGTCCTCCCAAGAAGCCATGACGTCTATGCAGGCAACTATGCAAATGAATGCTAGGTCCACACAAGATGCAATACAAAATAATGATAGAAATACCCAGGAGGCCATTGCCGTGGTACAAAGCAATGTTGAAGAGGCAATTTCCGTGGTACAAAGTAATGTAGAAGAGGCTCTTTCTTCTGTCAGGACTGAGTTTCAAGCCAACGCTATAAATACACAAGAGGCAATTGCCTCGGTACAAGATGGCGTTAGGGAAGCGCTGACGGAAGTCGTCGCGCGTATAGAACGTTTAGAAACGACGCCCAGGGCATCTCCGAAGCCGGTTGCAGGTTCGAACCCAGGAGCAATATTTCCCTTTGGTACCACCGCGGATAGACCTTACCACTCAGCCATCGGCCTGGGAAGAGCTTCGGGGGCTAGGCCTAAGGACCTTTCACTTCCGGTTAACCCCGGAATCCTGCGCCGGAGTGAAAGACTGGCCAGTAAGGCCCCAGTTTCATACGGAGAGCTAAGAGGTCGAGATACCTGGCCATCCCGAACCCGACGGGATTCGAACCCCGAAGCTACCGCCTCCCTTCCTCCGTCTATATCTCTGAACTACGACCTGCAACCGCACGCGGCCCTCTCACACGTTGGACCGGAAGTGGCGACTCCGGGAGTGTACGCGGGGGTGGGCGTTACAATATCAGGAATTATTCTCAGGAAAGCATTAGGAAGTGAAGATTGTGAGGCCAACACTCTCGGCAGGGCGATTTTGGCCTACATTGCGGGTATTCATTTTGCCTTATCAGAATACAAAACTGCCATTGACATATGCTCAAGACTCATATCAAATCAAACGCACCTGAAAGCGAATACAGAAACACTAAATGGAAGTTGTCTGTTGTACATTGAAGACATTGCTGAAATGGTTGGATTTTATCTCATTTTCATACATATTATAGACGATTTGATCTACGGCAGGAGATTGGTTCTTCTTGATCTGCGTATTACACCAGAGGTGTTTGCCCGTTATTTAGCAATATTGTCAATTAGAAGAACAACTCGGTCTTTTGGACTCGATAACATTTTACAAACTCCAACACTTCCGTTAGATGCAATCTTGATCACCATGACAAGTAGAAAATGTTCCAGAGTAGGTTTCGTAAGAAATTCAGTTGTGGCTTACTCCTTGAATCCTAGATCAGATACTGTAAATAAATTGACAGCATCCAAAGAAAGATGTCCGCCAAATAAAGACAGCATTATCAAATTGCTGATGGATATTTCATTACAAAATATGACATCATTTTACATAGCGATCTCCCAAGACTTTGGCATAAATTCCAGCCCCGTTGACTGCTACCGTGCTGCGTATCGATACAAGTGTCATAAATATTCCAATGTTTTGCATTTGTGTGAACAAATCCTTAATGAGCCAGACATAGAGAAACACTTGAAGAAACTTGCATTTGCAAATGTAATGGTGTTACCACCGCTTGACTCTTATTTCGACAGGCACATCCAACATTTGGTTGGAGTGCACACACTTGTCTGCTACTTATCGCCATTGAATGAAGATTTGTGTAAAATTGGAAACACTTCTGAATGGACGTTCGATAAATTTTTTGCCCGAATAATTTATTCTGAGAAGAGTTTTCTTTCTGAAGCTCTTCGCGAAGTTTATACCATCAAACGCCATTATTTCCTTGGAAGATATTTCTTGGCAAGATACTTGAAAGTGAGATGTCTGATCGACTGCTGTAACTCACACTCGGCAATGATGTTAGAATTTGAGAAACTCAAACCCAGTCTTCCTTTTGAGCATACCATACATTGTTTTCTTCGACAATATATTCGACGGCTTCAATGAAGTGTAAACAAAAATGCCGTGCATGCTGAAATAATAATGTGGTAATAGTAATATGGTATCGACAAGACTTTCAGTTTAGTTTTGTTAAAACATTCGGCATCGTTGTCTGGTTTCTGCTGAGTTTGTTGTTGCTAACCAATAATTATGCTAAGAAAATCGTACACTATAGTTACGCCTACGAGGCTATGACTGATGATTATAGGGTCTAATGAGTGCGAGCATGTCTAGCTTAGGATGTTCTGCACTGCGAAGGCATTTTGCAGGTTCCATGTTGATCTGGACCTATTAATTTTGATAGAGCTACTGTACAGAGTGCTCTTAGACGTTATGCAAAAAGGCCGAGTACGTGCCTTGTAGCGATTGTCGTGCAGGTGCGCAAGTTATCGAACAATAAGCTGGAATTCAATTATTCAAAACAGTCCTTAAAGCCTGGAAGTCAGTTTCAGCCGTTGAACATCTGATCACGTTCTTCGATTTCGGTAGGTGCACGCTCTGCCTGGGAGGGTTTTCCTGGTTGACTCTCTCACTTGACAAATGACAGCTCTCCTTTGGAAGACTCAAAATGTCGTTTCTCCTTCTTCCCCTTCTCTGGGTGTTGAACTGCACTGAGCCAGCGACAATCCTTCACTTGCCAGGCCGAAGTGGTTCTCCGCGGATAGCACGAGTGTCTGAGCGAGGTGTCTACGCACCTCTGGGTTCGAACCCTCCGTATGCAGTATTTGTGTCTGCATAACTTTTTACAAGCACTCTTTCAAATCCTTAAGTTGAGAGGCCATATCAACTTGGCGCTGCATAAGTGTTACAAATGAAGAAGGATTCTGATCAAGAACTCATCAAATAATTCAATTCGATATTGCTATTTGAAACACTTATCATTATAATCGAAAGGAAAAATACAATTAATGTAGCATCTTTTTGGAATCGACATACATGTGATTGCACAGACCTACTGGCTACAAGATCTTAATTAAAGTTCAACCTCCAAAACAAATTAGCCTACATCGTCAACACTCCATCATTGAAGTTCGGACCTAAAGATGAAGTTATCCAATAGCCAGCCAATGGAATTTAAGCAAACGGAGATGTTCTGCGTGTGTTCCGTGTTCGAATATATGAAAATGTTCAAAAGTACATGTTTTTAAGCAACGATTCCAGAAATACAATAGCAGCTGTGAAAAACAAAGGGATAAGTTTGGAATTGTCGAACAACGAAAGAAGAAGGTTAAGGCCAAGATTCTGGATCTGTACGACAATAATTTATAGAGTCATGCTGGCACATTCAATGCCTTCTTCTATGTCAAGGCTTAATTGGCTCTAGGCGATGTTTGCTGCGGATGTACCTTAAAATGGTCTTAAGTTCTGGACTGATCTCAATACGACTGATTTAGGTGTTGCAGAAGCTGGGGTCCCTTAAACATTTCTGATATCTCGCAGAAGAAATTGTGCCATTCTTATTGATCTTCAATCAATGGTTTCTGTATCGGAAAACCACAAATCGCTCGCCAACTTCTGACAGTGAGACAGACAGAACCACTGGAAACCCCAATTTTACTTTAGTAGTCTATTTCCGCTGTGGAAATGCATTCACAAAACTGATTCATTTGATTACCAAAAATTCAGTGCTTATTGTTCAACCTACTTAATATTGAAAGTGATTGTCTAAGCTTGGGCTACAGTAATACCAGTGCACAAAGGAAAACTTGTGAGAATTTCCAGCAATCAGCCTTATATTTGTTCGTGTATGAAAAGGCGATGAAACGTATAACAAACTTTGTAAATACAGACATATAGGATGAATAACATCGACAGTTTATTAATTATTTTACAGGTGGTTGAAGCAGACTTCCAGATTTTAAGTATTAAGGAAACTTTTGAACCAGCGCATGTAACACTAGTTCGGTTAGGTCGTGGGGGAGTGGGAGTGGAATTGCAATGCCAGTTTGTGGAGAGCGTCACATAATTTTGTCAATTGATATTAGTTTCATATTCCGACCAATGCATAATGAAAACACATTATTTTTCATGTATTATTGTAACCCGGAATATGTATTTTAACCGAAAAAAGTGGTTCTTGCTAAAACTTCATCGTGCTGGTATATAATATAAAATAGAAATCCTCAAATTTGGTTTTTTTAGACTTGTTTGTACGAGACGCATGGAAAAATGTCCACGGTGCAAAGAATTTTAAACTTTTTTTGAACACCCTAATTCATCTACTCCACTTGCACTCTGTAGGATGGGGGAGGCCATGGCCGCATGGAAAACTCGATCACAAACGTCCACGCATCTTCCACAGCACTCAGTAGCGATGGCAAAAGAGAGAAATTATATACCACGAGAAGTCGAGAACACAAACTAGGTCACGTTAGAATTCCGATCGAAAACAATCGTCAAGAAAAGAAGCAAGTAGCCAACTAATAATTATTGTTAAAAAGCGACCAACTAATTGATCGGAAATGACAAGTTGGGAAATCAGCGATCCCTTCTCGACCCCCTCCGCTCCCCCATTTGCGTCAAACGATCTTTGGTCCCCATCACAAGGGCAGTGGCGCAACTAGGGGGTGCTGGGGGGTGCCTGAGCACCCCCCAGGCTAAAAAGGTGACCCACGCAATTTTTCCAAATCCGATGAGTTTTTTTGGTGCGTGGGGGGGGGGTAGGGGTCATTCGGTCTTTAAGATTACACAATCAAGCAAGTTCCTTTGGCACTCGCTACTTCGCACCATCGGCGCTTACAATAATAATTCTGAGCACCCCCAGGAAAATTTTCTGGTTGCGCCCCTGCACAAGGGTATAGGCCTATATTTAAATGTATATACATGCCACATGTATACGTGAAGCGCAAGACATAGAGCATAGATAGACCGACATGCTCAGAGAAAGAAAACGGATGTGCAGGCTGGCAGACATAGGTGAACAGATTAATTTTGGAGACAGGCAGGAAAACAGAAGAAAAGACTGCTACATGGACAGAATGAGAATTGTTGGGGGTTGCCGGGTTGAATCCTCCCTTCCCTATATTGCTTGTGTAGTAAAGTCCTCATTGCCCACTCCAAAAAATTAAGTTCACATAAATCAACGTCTGACCCTTGCAGTTATTTTTCCACAATTCTCATACTGCATAATTATGTAATATTTAGCAGAACAATAGTAAATAGAGAAAGTGAGAGACAAGTATAGTAATAGACCGATAGAGAGGGAGAGAGAGAGAGCGCGCGCGCAAGCGAGCGAGAGAGACAGACAGACAGACAGAGAGAGACAGAGAGAGACAGAGAGAGACAGAGACAGAGACAGAGAGAAAGAGAAAGAGAAAGAGAGAGAGAGTCTCTTCTTTTGTTCTCCACTTCTCCTCCCCGTCCTCTCCTCTTCCTCAGAATACCAATCTCTCCCAATCGTCTTTCATCTCCCCCCCCCCATGCAATGTCTTCATCATATGCTCCATCTTTCCCAATCAACCCACCTTCTCCATTTCTTCCCCCGATCTTTCCCCTACGTCTCCTTTATGGTCATAAGAACGTAGCTGGAAACGACCCCATACATCTGCGGCTCAACTCGTTTTACGTGATTGTTTTTATGTATATTATAAGAATGTGCTACTCTCCTCAGCCTCCAGCCCTCCACATGTATCTGCTTACCAAGGACATATATGAAATTCACTCACACGCGCGCACACACCCACGCCAACACATAAACACACACTCAGACACACACACATACAGACACACAGACACACGCACACACAAAACGCACAGATTCTCTCTCATTCTCTCTCTGTCTTTGTCTCTCTGTCTTACTGTCTCTGTCTCTGTCTCTGTCTGTCTGTTTCTCTCTCACACGCAAACACACACACATACACACACATATATGTCCACATGTTTATAAACACACACATATATATATACGGTATATATATATATCGTGTTTATGGACTCATAAATTTGATTGTGCTCTATATATACATGTTACTGGGGGTGGGGTATTTTATGAGTTATATCATAATACGAAGAATTCCATGTGTTGTATGCTTGGCAAAAAGAATTAAGGTCAAACAGGAGTTCGCTGCAGACATTTCTTGATAACTTTCCTTCAAAATTTCTTGCTTCAGTTTGCCGTATTCGTGCATGCTGCCTCACATTTATCGTCCTATAATTGTAACTGTAATTTGTAACTTCTATTGCGCCGCCTTGTCTGAGGCACAAAACATCAAACGATGGCACCCCGAAACCAAACCGTAACGAGGACAATATCCGGAGGACCAGTCCGTAAGACAGTTTACGGTGCTCAGCCATTTTGAAAGTAGTAGGTAAGTTTCTAGTTGAGAACAAAGTGAAAATAAGCGCCTAAGCAAAATGGACACAGGCTTACATATAGGGCCTACAGTATAGTCTAAGCAAGTAAGTAAGTAAGTATTATTTATTACTCCATTTGCAAAATGCACAATGGAACATGAAACTTCATTGTAATACATGGAATAATATTACTAATGATTATTGGTAATAAATGGTACCGGCATAAATACTATCACAAGTTCAAAGAAATGACTAAATACATGTATAATAGGGTCAAACAAGTCTTCTGTGCAGCATTCTAAATGTTATGTTCAGTCATGGAGACATTATTTTACCATGCAATTCTATTTCAGGTTTGACCGTAGAACGACAAATGCATGACTTGGATGTATTATAATTGTTGTTGAGAATATTTACTATTCGTACCCTAGTTTTAAACCATACTACTACTGGAAATAATATCACTGTTGTTGTTGGTGAAATGGGGCCATCATCGTATAAAGTGATGGTACAACTTTAAATTTGCAAGGTATAATAGGCCCTATAAGCCGAACCCGCGGGCATGACAACTAAATTGCCTTCATCTTAAACTGATCCACGCAATTATTCTGCATAGTCATTGGAATGTAAGTAATTTGATTTAAACATGAAGCTGCGATACTTCTTTGGTTGCTTCTGGCTATTTTTTTTGTCAGCGCGGTTGTTGTTGTTGACCTACAGAAATTTGTGAAATCAGATTAGCATTTATGAAAAATAATGAGTTATTTTCAAGCCAATGCTTTCGAAAATAGGTCTATGCGCGCTTAGTTGAATAAGCTCTGTGCATTGTAGGCTATACGAGCAACGCTGCCTGCACAGTGTACATTGAACATTGTCACTCAATTAGTTATAATCTTCAAATCTTGTATGTGCTCCGCTACTACAACCATGCTCAGTGGCGTAGACAAGGGTGGTTTAGGGAGGGGTTAAACCCCAATTGCCTTAGGAAAAAGTTTCTAAAAAGGCTGCTTATCCACTTAAATAAGAAAAACGAAACAATTGTTTGTAGTAACAATTGTTTTTCTTACTTTATTCCCTTTTGTTACTTTATTCCCTTTTTTATTTACTGCAATACTGTTGGGTTGGTGTCAGTAAGGGCATCCGGTCAGGCCACAACCCAGGCCATACCCCCCATAATAAATTCCTGGCAACGCCACTGACCAATGACCATGCTGGAAATCTTTCAAGACAAATAGGAAAATCATATTGCTGAGAAACTTTGTTGTCTTAAGAGTGTATACCGTAGTTATTTGGAAATGACAAAGTGTCTTCTGCCGATTTATCATGAGCAGTGTTCTTCTTAGTCACTCTACCGTGTCAACGTTATTGCATTCAGAAAAGTAGCCTATTATGTTTGTGTGCATTAGCGTGTGTACTGTGTACTGTGTGTAGGCCTATGTGTTTGTCCGTATGTGTGTCTCCATTGAGGGTGCATTATTTATTTTCGACCCGGTATAGAAGTCAAATATTTAGTAAAAACCAATTTTAAAAACCAATTTTATGAAAGTTGGCCTTTTACTTGGCGCTCGATTGGCTCTGTAACCGCTCACGCCAGTAAACTGTTCTGTAGCCTACTTTTGTCCAAAGATGCCGCACATAAATATATTATATTATTATGGCCAAATCGATGTAGCCCAATATGATTCATGTGCATAGAAATAGCACTTGATTACGTATACTGTGTGCTCCAGTATATACATAACTAAAACCTAAATATGTGGTGTACATAAACAAGAGATACATAGCAGTATGCAATCACACTGTATAATAACGTCCTTCCATCTGTCTTCCTGACTCTCCGTTTACCCGTCTGTATATGCCTGTTTGTCTATTTTTCTGACTACTCCTTTGCTTATTTTTTTCTTTACGCATGATATACATGTATATATTTATTATATACATTCATCCACATACATCTTCATGTATCCATAGGCTCTATAGATCTTTATATACATCTTTATATATAATTATACATCTTTATATATTGTATATATAATAATTATATATACAATATATAAAGATGCATATATATATATATGTAAAAAAACGTGATGCAGGCATTCTTGGACGGCAATGTGTCTGACCTCTGTTGTAAAAGATGTTGGTCGGTATACATGTAGGCTTATGACGTATGGTCGAATGAAGAAGCATCAGGTGGTCCTACTCCTCCGACCGACCGACCGACCGACCGCCCGACCGCTCAGACCCACCGGTGTAATATAGCAAATCTCGTGATAATGAGAATTGCATGATCAATGGAAGGCCTTCGAGAGGTAAGGGAATTTTAAACGCACACCTCTCATAGCCGTGCACGGTTAAAACGCACCGAGTGCGAAGATATAATTATTTATATAATTATAATTATAATTTATATAATTATAATTATAATTTATATAGTTATAATTATAATTTATATAATTATAATTATAACTTATATAATTATAATTATAATTTATATAGTTATAATTATAATTTATATAATTATAATTTATATAGTTATAATTATAATTTATATAATTATAATTATAATTTATATAATTATTATGGTCGATGAAAGTTGAGAAATTGAATGGGAATAGGAACGGCGATGGTTAGAATAATTAGGACGAAAACATTGAAATAGGAATTTAGCCAAGTGTAGTACAGAGAATGTATACATATAAATGAGAATGCATTGGAAATGGAAAAGAATTACGAATAAAAGTAAGAATGGAAGTGGAAGTATTGGAAAGTATTTGTATGTGCACTTGTTATAGCGCCCGTTCAATCTCTCTACTCAGAGGCGCTCCCGATGCAGAGCGGACACTGCATCGGAGTTTCACGCCGAAGCGCTGAGCAATTGTGAGTGAAGGACTTGCCCAAGGTCCTTACGCGGGGAGGTGGATTCGAACCTCGGACCTTCCGGCTCCAAGGCAACGACGCCACCACTAGACCACCGCGCCCCACATAATAGTACATTGTAGCCTATACGTACTATTATAATGGTATTATGGTATAAACTGGTTTTAGTGAAGGTGTGCAAAAATCTTGGCGAACTTTGTGTTGGTCGTCTATAATGAGTGAGACTGAGACAATGTCTATTGCATGTCCGTTGCCAGCGCTCTATTTTTTCTCTCCCTCTTTCTCTTTCTCTTTCTCTCTCTCTCTCTCTCTCTCTCTCTCTCTCTCTCTCTCTCCCACACACTCTCTCCCTCCCTCTCTCCCTCTCCCTGTCTCTCTCGCTCTCTTTCTCTCTCTCTCTCTCTCTCTCTCTCTCTCTCTCTCCCTGTCTCTCTCTCCCTGTCTCTCTCTGTTTGTCTGTCTCTTCTCTCCCTCTACTTCTCCTGCATGACGCTTTGCATCCAGGGACTTCATTGCCGATTTCCCTGTGCAGTTGGAAAATCTTCGTCTAGATTACACAAGTCGCTGACTGGAAATACAAAGTCGAGTATAAACACCGTCCGAAATAAAATCCTGGTTACGGCCTTGCTCACACATACAGCTACTAGCTGGGGTACCCGGCGTTGCCCGTGAATTTTGCATGTATACAGCTATTCTATTCATTAGCTTACCTTCTACCTTATCTCTTCACATCTCACCTAATGCAGTTTGACCTCACTTTCCTGCGTTCCACATCCAATGCGATTCTTCAGGCGACGCGTTATACTCGTTCACCCAACGACCGCTGATATAGCGCCCACCGCCGTCGTATCGTGCCGCCACCATCGTCGTCATATTGCGACCGTTGAGCCAATTATAATTACTACGTCTTCTTGCTTAGGAAACGAGATCTCGACCAGCAGAGACCGCGAGACTACAGGCACCGCGAGTATAAGTCCAGCCATACATCAAAGTCCGATATCAACTTTGTCAGATACAAAAGACCTCGTCGTATATACACGACGTTTGAAAAGGCGCCGTATAAATAGCCAGAAAAGTACATACTTTGACGCGTACACATGCACATACACACGTGCTTTCACGCATACACATGCACATACACACGTGCATGCACGCATACATGCACGCGTACATGCATTAGTGGATGCGCCGCTGGTTTGAGCGATGGTTAAGCATGATTGAGCCTGGTAGACGTACATGTAGACATGGATGAATGAACGGATGACTGTTTGTAGAATATGACGGCAAATTGCTCCAGTTTAGCCCTTCATCCTTCTATTCGTAACAAAGATATTCCGCAACATCCTCTTCAATATCCTGATGTATTGCATGGATGTGGTTTTATAAATAAATATACGCATTCGTATATCCATCTCCTCAAACTCAGGACCTCGCTTCCACGCAAGGCTGAAAGTGAACCGCGAGTCTATTCGGGTCTGCGATCCAATATTTTTTACCTACCTTTGCCGGGTCTTAGCCGGGTCGTATGTTTAACATTAAAAAAGGCCTTGCACGGGAACGTAGAGGGAGAGAGAAGCAGAGGAAGACAACCAAAAACCTGGATGGACAACGTCAGGGAAGACCTGAAAGAGATGAAAATTGACATGTCAAGAGCAAAGGATCTCATCAGAAACAGAGAAATTTTGAGAAGTCATATGGGAACCTCATCGTCGTCACTCGACTGACGGAAGAGAATAAAGAAGAAGAAGCAGATGTTTAACATTTAGGCTTAAAACTCGGTAACCCTACCAATTCTCAAATGTTTTAGATCCTCATACAACGAATACTATAAAGGTCAAAAGATTTTAAAGATCTATTTATAGAATTTATTCGCACTTTCCAGACAACGACCAAAAACCCGGTTCATTTGTCAAACCGCTTTCAGTCCTCACTCCTCAGCGCTATTTCGAAGAAGTTTATATTGAGATGTATTATAATAGGCTAATTAATTATATACACTGCAAAACAGCGACGTAAATTCTTAACTCATAAACTGTATACGTTAAACTAATTTTTCTTAAGTAAGCTTATCCTGTAACAGTTGTGTTTTACTGCATGCTTACTACAGTAAATAAATTCATGGGTCGAAATGCAAACAAGGTGAAAGTAGTGAGAGCAATTAGCGAGATTTACGGCTGTTTTAAAACGAAACAACCGCCGCTCATGCATGACTGTAGCATCACGTGACTGAGACTGTGCGTCCCACAGCGCATGCGTCAACACCGCAGTAAACGTCATCGCAGGGTATAGCAGACGATCGCACCAGCTGTGAGCTAAGGCGCAGGTGACGCCGGAAGTGACGTGTGAAGGAGAAAGACGGCGAACAAAGAAGAGGAGACGAAGGAGAAGACGTTGTGGGGAACCAGCGGCGGCGACGGCCACTTGGGGCGCAGAGAACCAGTCTCCTTAAGACGCTGCCGGAAAAGCATTGGAATGTTTCACGCGGCTGCAGCAGACTCAATGCTTGCACTCCATGCGGATCTAATTCCCGAGGAGAAGCTAACCAGAAAGCCAGCAGATGTTGCATGCGGTCTCTGTTGAATGTATCGAATATTCATTCGTTTATTCGCTCGTTCATTCGTTCGTTCGTTAGTTCATTCGTTCATTCATTCATTCATTCATTCATTCATTCATTCATTCATTCAGTCAGTCAGTCAGTCAGTCATTCATTCGTTCATTAATTCATTCATTCATTCATTCAACCAATTATTCATCCGTTCAATCATTCTTCATTCATTCATTCATTCATTTAGCCAACAATTCAATAATTCGAATTAATTAATTCCGTCTATTTAATATATAGAATTCATTCCGCTGTTCAGTCAGTCAATCTTTTCGCTGTTCCTTAATTTAGTCGTTCATTGCTCCGAAAGTTGATAAAGTTTGGTTTCTGGACGACTATGTGACCGGGAACGTGTGTTCTACATGGCAGCACTTTGTCTAATAACGCAATAAGCCAACCTAATACCTGGCCTTACGTAGACTAGACATTACTTTTAAGAGCAAGTGCTTCTTTACAACCGCTTTCTTCTTGTTCTTGCCCTCAAAGGATGCTCGCATTCTTAAAACGGCACCGAATGCAAGTTCTCCATTTAACCCGAAAAGTAATGATCTCTTTGGAGTCACTAGTAGACTTAAAGTGTCTGAACGTGAATGGCCTAAACGAGATTAGATGGGTTATATTATGTTACTTTATATAAGAAATTACATTAGGCCTACATTTTATGTGTATGTATATATATATATATATATATATTATATATATATATATATTATGGAGATGGAGCGCAATACGACTAGCATAGATAGCAGTATACGTTGTATAATTATTACTTATAATGTACATAAAACAATTGCAATGCGTAGCAAAACATAGCCTGACTAACCACAATTAACTTCTAGACCTAATCGTCAAATTATGTAGCGCCATGTATACCTAGAAACTCGTCGCTCCCAACCTGACGACAAAACCACACGAGAATTGTTTCTGAAACGCCAACATAGGAAGATAAATGACGGGAGGTTCAGGTCACAGGTCGCTAACAACCTTCTTCTTCTTCTTCTTCCACACAAAATATGAACAGACTGCAGAGAAGATTCTACGATGCTAAGAGTCCTGAGTGGCGCGTCTATTCCAGGTCACGAGAGTTCGACTGCAGAGTAAATAACTCTACGGCCAAGCCTATGCAAAAAATAATAATAGTATTAATAATAATAGTCTAATAATAATAATAATAATAATAATAATAATAATAATAATAAAAATAATATAAATATTAATAATAATAATAATAATAATAATAATAATAATAATAATAATAATAATAATAATAATAATAATAATAATAACAAAGCACTACGTGGGAGACGAGAACCTCTACCCTAATTTTATTCTTTTACACTTTTACAGCCCGAGGGATCCTTACTACCTCGGGCGAAAAAAATAATAATAAATAAGCTTAATAATGATGATGATGATGATAATACTAATAACAATAATAATAACAATAATAACAATAATAATAATAATAATAAAAATAATAATAAAATTAAAATTAAAGTAATAGTAATAACTAGTGTACCCGGGCCCTGGACAGTTTGCCCCCGTCCCCCCTCTCGGCGGGCCTGATTTTATATATAGTATTTTTGAGTTCTATTTCTTGTCAACTGTTCATTTGTTCGTCTGTTTCTCGTTCAGACGAAGGCTGTTATTTAGTTTCATTGATCATGAGGGATTTCTTCTAAATAGGGTGATAAAAATTACAAATAATGCCATTTAACGTTTCCGCCAAAAGGCTTTCACAGCACATTCGGATGATTCGACACGCACGACATCCGCAAGTCCACTGTCCATGCAGACACAACTAACAAAGTCTAGACATACTTCCCCTAATTTTTGAAATCATAACGTATTACTTTCCGTCAGGACTATACTACTACTACTGCTGCTGCTGCTGCTGCTACTGCTGCTGCTGCTGCTACTGCTACTGCTACTGCTACTGCTACTGCTACTACTACTACTACTACTACTACTACTACTACTGCTACTGCTACTGCTACTGCTACTACTACTACTACTACTACTACTACTACTACTACTACTACTACTACTACTACTATTATTATTATTATTCCTTAACGCTGCGCTGCATTTAATGCCAATAATATAATACAGAATGTAATGTAGCGACATGAAACTACATTACACCGTCCTGGTTGCAAAGCTATGATGGCTCAGTTGCCGAGTAGCCTCTGTGAATTGATTGATAGGTCGGTCAGCTGGTAATAACATCTTCCGTCCTCAGTCACCGTCCTCTGCCTCTCCCCGTCACCCCCTCCCCCTCCACCCCACCTCACTCGTCTCCCGGTCACCCTTCCCCCCCATATATTGTCAGAGACCGTCAACGTCTCCCATATGGAAATCGACATGGAATATTTTTCTGATGCTCCAGTTAAACTTCCATGGAAACGACGCCGCCTCGCTCCATCTCTGCTTACAGAGGCGACAAATGAATTGGAAGGAGCGGACGGAGTGGGAGGGGGTTGAGGGTATGGAGGAGGGTGTGGGAGAGGGTGTGGGGGAGATGGAAGAAGAAGAATTGGACGAGGATGAAGGAGATTGGTGCGTGCTCAGTCAACCGGAAAACTGGAAGACATTCGAATGGGATCGACGGGTGCGAGGAGGAGTGTCAGAAGGATAAGTAACGAAGTGTTCGTCAGGTCAGTATATATTATATGACTCTTTGTCTCTTTGTCTCTGTCTGTCTCTTTGTCTTTCTGGATGTCTATCTATTTGTATGTGTGCTTGTGTGTATGAATGAACGTGTGCAACTGTGTATGGAATAGAATATGTTGCCAATCTCTTTCGTTATGTATGTATGTATGTATGTATGTATGTATGTATGTATGTATGTATGTATGTATGTATGTATGTATGTATGTATGTATGTATGTATGTATGTATGTATGTATGTATGTATGTATGTATGTATGTATGTATGTATGTATGTATGTATGTATGTATGTATGTATGTATGTATGTATGTATGTATGTATGTATGTATGTATGTATGTATGTATGTATGTATGTATGTTTGTATGTATGTATGTATGTATGTATGTATGTATGTATGTATGTATGTATGTATGTATGTATGCTGTATGTTTATATATATATATATACGTAGAATAGAATATTCTTCAATGAAATCTATTGCATAACGGTACAACATTTTGGTTTGCAGAAGCATAAGCATACAAAGAAAACGAAGTCTGCAATTGAGTCCCATTTTGTTAGTCTGTCCGTCCGTCTGCTTCTTTGTCCGTCTGTCTGTCCGTTCATCTGTCCATCTGTTTGCATGTCTGCCTGTCTGTCTGTCTGTTTGCAGGAGTGTCTGTTTACCCACCTAACAAGCCAGCCCGCCCATCTCTCTAACTAGGTTTAACATTCAATCCATTCTCGCCTTCCGCGCATTCTATCACGTTGTCAATAGCGCTCGTTTCCACTACCATCCTCCTTCTTCAGCTCCCGTCTGCAGCCACCCTCTCCATCCAGCGGTCTCCACTTGCCTCCTCCCACCCTTCCACCTACCTCTATCCATCTCTCCCTTCTCTTCCATTTGTCACTATCTCTTCCCCCTTCCCTTCTTCCTCTTGGCCTTTGCTCGTTTGTCCTCAGCTAATTTTCTTGTTTCCGTTCCTTTGCTGCAGCGTAATCCTCACCTGCTCGCACAGCTCAAGTTACCGCAGCTTCTTCTTCTGCTTTCAGTTCTTGTCTCTGCTTCTTCTCTTGCTTATCGCTTCTTCTTCTTTCCTTCATTCATTTGTCATCGGCTTCTGTAACTGTTCCTCTGCAATTTGCGAAAGTGGAACCGGTGAAGCGATAAAACTTGAATCCAACGGAAAACCATGTCTGAACTTGCTGCTGCGATTCTGTCTGTATAAGGGCAAATTGTTCGCGTATACTTGTCTATGTAACCAAGTGGTAGAATTTTAATGTAAGAATAAACTGCGAATCTCCGTGCCCAAGGGGCCTCTGGTGGAAATCATCAATTGAGTGTTGGAATCGAAGTTGGGCAGTATAAGTCAGAGATGGGTGGGTATAACTGGGCAACCAATCGATTTAATTCTAAGAGTCTGATTCTAATTGATTTTTAATTCTAATCAGTTTAATTCTAATAGATCCTAATTCTAATAGATTCTTATTCTAATAGATTCTAATTCTGATCGATTTAATTTTAATCAATTTAATTCTAATCGATTTAATTCTAATCGATTTAATTCTAATCGATTTAATTCTAATCGATTTAATTCTAATCGATTTAATTCTAATCGATTTAATTCTAATCGATTTAATTCTAATCGTTTTAATTCTAATCGATATAATTCTAATCGAACTACTATAGACCTATAAGCACATTGAGTCGATGTTATCTAAGAAAATTAACCTGCAAGGCCCGTGGCTCATTCGGTTAAATTGCACCGTGTCTAAACAGCTTGCAAACTTTAAACGAAACTCGGTTTTAACAAAAATTATAAACTGTCATAAACCAAAGTTTAAGCCTATTGCGTGTTTTTCAATGCTAGGCAAACTAATTGTATGCATAATATTATTATCATAATTGAATTTTACGTGAGAACTACATTGTGGCCCGAAATACACAGTTTATATTGTATAGGCTATAATTTTTATTATACTTGTATAGGCCTACCGAATATATATAGAAAAGCGGCATTGAAGTAAGTTGTCACGAACGATTACTTACTACACCCGTTGCGATTGCCTTTTTCCATGAAACTCGGCTGGCGTCATAATTCTCAAATATGACGTCATCTCAAAATGATTTAGCTGCGTTTTGTTTTATCGTCGGTTTCGGGATCACTGGTCATCATTAAATTTTCTGCCAAAGTTCAAAGAGAAGACGACGAAGAAAAACGACGAAAACGATAAAAACGAAGCAAAGTAGCCTACGACGAAGATGGCGAAGAAAAAGAAAGACCAACAATTCTCGAACCGAGCGCCAGTCGATCATCGAAGTGAAAAAGAATTTATTCGTAATATGTGAGTGGCAGATTTTTTCGCAAAAGGATCAAAAATAATAATCGATCATTAACTAAAGAATTATAGTCAAATATGAAATATTATAATGAAATGCGAAATTAACTTGATGCAGATTCTTAGAAATGCATATGAAAGCAAAGTAGAAAAAAGTAGGTCTTCTAGGTGAAAAATTATAACATTTTATTTTACGGTTGGTCTTTTTTTGCAACATCTATATATATATATATATATATATATATTAAGCTGTTCACGAATTTGGCTTGCTAAATATTCACCTATACCTCGCGCATTAAGACCTACAATAAAAGCGTCAAATTTGCCTCTTAATAAAAGTTAGGCCTAAAATTCGTTGGCCATTTTTCTGCCATTGCCTCTCTCTGTCGTAAACAGTAACTGTTGCCATAGCAACAGTGACCGATGGACGAAACACACGCGTCATCTCCAGCATAGATTTCCCCAAAGAAGTCTAACCTTAATTCATGACGTCATTTACATTTTTGGACCATAGACGTCATTCTTGTAGCTGTTTATGACGTCATGCATGTAGTATTTGGTCGCACACATTAGACCTATTGATTATCGATTCCGCAAATTGGAGAGACACGTTGTGAGTTGTGACCTTACATGTACAATTGTACATGGACGCTGCTCTGTCTTATTTCGTTTAGACACAGGAAACCATTCGGAAGCAAGATGAAAATTACCTGAAGACGTAGCGCAACCATGGTCTTGAAGTTGGGTGGGACTTGAATCATCTGATGGAAATTTCGAGTCGGAGGAAAGGCAAGCGTCAAACGCACGAAGCCGCGATTAGGCCTACTCATGAAGGCAAGAATCGATTTGTTCATTCATTTATCCGATTATACTTTATATTGATCTATTAATTATTCTTCTTGTTCGTCCATTTAGGCTATCCATTCATCTATCCATTCATTCATCTATTCATTCATCTATTCATTCATCTATCCATCCGGCTATCGGTTGGATCAATTAGCCAACAAACGAGGCACTCACAAGCAGGATCATCTTGTACACCTATACTTTATTTCTTGCTACAATGACAATACATAAATCATCTGTCATAACATGTATTATATTATATTCGTGGGTTTTCTGTGTTGCCTTAGGAACCACTACATGACTGTCTGAAAGGATTGACCTGGTCTGAGGGGGATTGTCAGGAGTGACGGTTGTGTGGCTCTGTGTTGTTTTTGTTCTTGTTGTGTGTTTGTAGTTTATTTGTATTAGTACCTGCCGGGCCTCTGGCGTGGCGTAAAACCCCGTAAGCTCCTCGCAAAGGCAGGAGGGCTCCTGGCGCGGACGCTACGGCTTAAAATCCCGCAAACCCATTATTATTAATTTTAAATTTATTATTTTTATTTCTGTGCTGTGCGTTTTTGAGCCGAGGGATGAGAAGGAGGGTGATAAATGGGCGATATGATCAGAGAAATGTGGTGGACGTGGAGACTTGCAAGTGACGTGGAGCCATGCAGATCGCATGCAGTGGGACATCAACAATTCAACATCGAAACACTGCATCAAGAGGACAACCTCAACTCACTCGACAACGATCGCGGCTGACGCTGATTCGTCGTGGCACAAAAACTCTTCAATATATTCGAAACTGAAACCGTTTTGCTAATACAATCGAGTTGGGAGTTGGACTCTGTAATAAAAAAATCAGTCAGTTATTATTTTGCTTTTCTGTGTTGTGTCGTTCTTACTGTTGTCAGCTTTTAATGTCGCACTGCCATCGTATAGTCTATCGAAGTAGGTGAGCAAGTAAGAAGGAACCAAAGTTCTGATAAGCAGTTTGCCGAATCTCTACAGCCTGTCCCCGATCTTTGACTGTAATTCTCTACTGGGAATATCAACACGAGTAGTAACGTCCAGGACTTTTTAAAAGGAAATTTTATAACTGCACAACCCCCTCTTTCCCTTCTCAGCTTCCATGGTAAATTATTGATCCCAGTCGGATGACAATGACCATTTTAAAACTAGTTCTAGCTGCATAGAAGTGTTTAGCCTATAACTTTATACACTTATACAACTGCACAAAACCACTTAGAACTGCACATTTTGTCAAGAACTGCATTAAGAAAAATTCCTGGTAAAGAGTTCATACAGAAAAGTTATATAAATTATAGAACGGTTGGTCAGAGTTGAGAACGAAGAAGTAACCGGACAGAACGGAAAGATGCTGGATGTCGATTTCAGAACTAAGGGTTCATCAAGAACAGTTCTTGCTTTATATCAAGAACAGTTCTTGCTTTATATCAAGAACAGTTCTTGCTTCATATCAAGAACAGTTCTTACTTTATATCAAGAACAGTTCTTGCTTTATGTCAAGAACAGTTCTTGCTTTATGTCAAGAACAGTTCTTGCTTCATATCTGACGAAAAAAGAAGCGGAAAGTAGGAAAGTTACTTGGCTGCATGATCAGTCTGGGAATGACAGTTGATGTACATATAGGAGTAGCGGCTGACTATCCGCGCCACAGATTCACATCTCGGTGTGACCTCGCGCGCGTTACAAGTTTATTTAATAATAATAATAATAATAATAATAATAATGATAATAATAATAATAACAATAATAATAATAATAATAATAATAATAATAATAATAATAATAATAATAATAATAATAATAATAATAATAATAATAATAATAATAATAATAGAGTGCATACTGCATAGTGACTGGTCAGTGGTCACCATGCATTACTTCGTAAACAACTGATTTGCTGCCACATTTCGCCCATTCTTACAAATGCTACCGTGAATTTATAAAAAAAATACTTCAGCTTCTACCAACGTATCTCTGGTAACTCAAGTTGTGAGTTAGTGGCTATAGATCCACTAACCAGATTCATGCAAATTGGAGCTGGGAGATCAATTGGTGTGCTGGTGAATGTTAGCGTAGCCTATACACTTCAAGTAGTTTATTTAATATTCTCCGGGAGCTTACTTGCCCGAATAACAGACGGGTCACGGGCCCAAAATTTGAGGGCCCCTCTGAACTCCCCCTACAAAGTCTATCATGGGTATACTAGTTGATAGGATGTTGGATTATATGTCAAAAACTTTTCAATCGTTCATTTTTACGGATTGAAGTAAAGTCGGTAGTGCGACTGCGAGGCCCGATTTTCAAGAACTTTAAGCATTATATACGCGCGAAATCGAAGGTCTTTTAATTAAAAGTTGTGGAGAAGCTACATCTAAAACTTTTACAGTATTGCACCAGTTTACACCAGCTTGCACCAGTTTACACCAGGTTACACCAGTTTACACCAGGAGTCTAAAGTGAAGAAGAAAGAAATCCTGTTTAAAGCAAATGCAGTGTGCTTTAGAACTAATGTGTGCAAAGTAAGCAAAAATTTCTTCAAGCCAATCAAATCTGTTTGTAGAAGATAAAATTATCAGAAAAGCTTACAGGATGTCTTGAGAAATCATGGAAGGGAGGGAGATTGGAGGGAAAAAGAAAGAGAGAAAGACCGAAACAGATGATGCTGGAATGGATGATGACTGACGGATACAACGAACTGAAGAGAAAAGCACAGTGAAGAGAAGAATGGCGTCATTGGTAGTTGAAACCTGCCGAGGG
Source organism: Lumbricus rubellus (assembly GCA_945859605.1). Taxonomy (NCBI): domain Eukaryota; kingdom Metazoa; phylum Annelida; class Clitellata; order Crassiclitellata; family Lumbricidae; genus Lumbricus; species Lumbricus rubellus. The sequence goes on along the minus strand of OX243816.1, from coordinate 19,267,390 downwards.
GCAGAGAACTTAAAGAAGAAGAAGAGAGGATTCTTAACAATATCTAGTCAGCTTAAAAATATTGTCGACAGCTATTATTATGGCAGAAATTGCGTCTGGCACAGCAGCGGGAAACTCTGCTGTAATTGGCTCAAAGCCCACTAGCGTCTGATATAGGAACACCGAAGATTCTTTGAAAGTCTGTGTATACTGACCCCGCATGTACATTGTACAATGTACACGTCTAGACGGAATTTTCCATTTCCATATTGTGTTCCACCCTAAGGCATTTTTCCTCTTCTTCTATCTTCCCGTCCAGTTTCCAGGATATACTCGACCGGGATTTGGCACGCACGTCGTGCTTTTTAGCCAACCGCAAAAATATCGACTGTTCATCATTACTGTACAGTGTGTACAGTGTACAGGACGAAGGAAATATTATTCATATGAGATTGGACTCGACTAGAATAACAAGATGATGATAATAACTCATTTGATTAATTAATATTAGATTGGACTGTTTTTTTATACTTGGACAGGGCTAGAATAGCACTATGTGCACTCACGTCCTAGACTGCATATACGACATCAGCTTTGAGTTGCATTGATTTTCCAAGTAATTTTTAGTACAGTTCGGCCAGTATGTGATGCAAGAAACTTTAATCCGAGGTTTCACTTTGCCGGCCAATGACATAGTTCTGTTTACAAATAACTAATTGATTAATTGATTTAATTTGTTCCTGTTTAAGTGCTTCGGTATGTAACTGGTGGCGATGTGACACCCGATTTGCATCATTTTCAATATAATTATCTGCTTGACACTTTAGCGTTGAGTTGCACTGGGTCCCCCAGTTTTTTTATAGTAAACTATCGTCGTTAAAGTTTTAAGATTTATATAAGATTGTTTGGGATCTGAATTAAACCAGAATACCAAGAAATTGATTAATTATTTTGTTTAAATTCTATCACATCATATTGTTGGGTCATTACTAGACTTCGAAGACTAGCAATCCAGAAAAGAACTTGTCTAATGAAGACAAATCATCAGGACTTGAATAAGTATGGAGAATGCAGTACGCGTATTGATTAGCATGGAGAAAACTCTATGTTGATTAGCATTTGGAACACATCATAATGATTAGAACATAATTATATGTAACCAATTAAAGATAATTATATATCACGATATCCACAGACTCCATGGTTACGATCGCGACTCACCTGGTGACAGTAGGTAAGCCAGAGCGTTGCCATGGTGATCGACGACATCGTCGGTATGGCAACGAGAAGCAGGCAGCTCGTCTTGCCGCTGCACGACGATGGAATGGTCCTCGGGCGGATTCTGTCTCCCTTGTGGACCATGGCAATTCCGTCGTGCATGGAAATGTAGGTCCTTGGCGGCGGAGATGGAATGGTCTTTGGCAGAGCGGTGGGGGTCTGGTGATGGAGAGGGTCATGGCTCGACGAAGGACAATTCATCGGGTGGGAGGAGGAGGAGGAGGGGGAGGGTCTGCGAACAGAGGCAGCGATGACGTCGGTACTGGCTTCCTCTTTCAGAGACAGGAACAAAGGAGTCGCAGCCTAAGACAGAAACAATGATCTTTTATTTGTTTCATACAACAGGCACATGCAGAATGAACCCCGATTCTCGAAATATTTATTTTACTTATTTTATACATCGCATTTAATTGCAATTGCACCCTTTGAAGCTTTCTTCTCAGAGGCGCTACTGACTACAGCGCGGACACTGCATCGGAGTTCACGCTCACGAGCAATTGCAAGTGAAGGACTTGCTTAAGGTCCCAACGCGGCAGCATGAGGTGGATTTGAACCTGGAACCCTCCGGCTTCAAGGCACCGAACCCACCACTACACCACCGCGCCCAGAATTGATATATCGCTGCAAGGGGTATGTCTCTCCAAAAGACCCGAAAGGTGCGACTATTTTGCATTACAATCGGTTTAGCAAAGTCGAATTGGTTTTTAGTACGATAATGCACGAGCCACTCAATGCTTCTCTCCCGATCAATTCAGTAAACATGAAAGTGGCGGTCTGTCAATGTTGACCTGCTAGATTTTGGATTGATGATTGCCTTGTTTGATGCACTTACGGTCGACTCTTTATGTATTTTGCACTATTATAGAAGTTGCCAATTAATATAAGAAATTATTAACCTTGGCCTAATTCGCGAAATAATAATAATAATAATAATAATAATAATAATAATAATAATAACAATAATGATAACAACAACAATAATAATAACATTTAAATTGATAATAATAACATTAAAATTAATAATAATAATAGTAATAATAAAATTTGTAGACCCTAGTAACAATCACAAAAGTAATAGTAATATTAATAGTCGGCTTGATAGTAATAATTATATAGTCTAGACTCCAGTAGAACATGTAGCCTACATTTTCATGTTAGTGTATTGTTTATTTTATTAATATCCTCTATTAATAAGTTTCTGTCCTGATTATATTTATATTTCTGCAATCGTATAAACTGGCTGTCATGTCCTATTATGCCTGGCAATTCAATTATTACTGGGTGGCCCAATTAGCGGGATTTCTATCTCTTCTGGGTCTCCCCTTGATACCACTAAATATGTACAATTCCCTGTTCACTGCCTTGTTTGTTTTTGTGCGTATTCAGGAAATAAACTGATTTGATTTGATTTGATTTGATATTCCAATAACAAGAGAAAGCTAAACCTTCCTTGAATTATCTTAACAGCAGCTGGAAATCCGTTAAGGCAAACTTCAGAGGTTTTTTACTCCAACTAATTTTTGAAACTCAAACACTTAAACGAATAGTAGTTTATTTTCTGAATTACTCACACTGTGTGCAACAGAAATTTTCCCGTTTCTAGAGAAAGCGCGCGAGTCTTCTATAAATAAATGTTAGCCTAAAGCTACTAAAACAACACAATAACGTTACGAGTATACATGTAAATATACCGTGTGTACACGAGGAGTATGAGTTACCGACAAGAGCGTAGGCATGCAGCAGAGGACACGACTAATCCGGCGATAGTGGCGTTCCAAGCGTTTGCCGGTCTTTTGGCCCGACTGTGTTTGCAGAATGGTCTTCCTGCAGCAGCAGCAGCAGCAGCAGCAGCAGCAGCAGCAGCAGCAGCAGCAGCAGCAGCAGCAGCAGCAGCAGCAGCAGCAGCAGCAGCAGCATCCCGCATCGTTCGCAATCGCTGATGCCATCGACTGCAGCGGTGGATGCGGCAGTTGCTGCTGCTGCTGCTGCGGAGGCTGAAGAATAGCATCTCGGTGGCTTTGCTCCTCTCAGGCTCCACTGCACATGCGCACACCGGATGTCGTCTCTATTGCGTTGTCTCTGTCGCGTCTGCTTGTCTGTCTATGTCTGTCTGTATCTGTCTGTCTGTATCTGTTTGTCTGTCTCTGTCTGTATGGCTGCATGTCTGCATGTCTCTGTTTGTCTGTCTGTCTCCGTTTCTTCCTATCTGTCTACGTGTGTGTGTGTGTGTGTGTGTGTGTGTGTGTGCATGTGTGTGAATTTACCTTCAGCTTGTCAGCTTTGTCCAATGTCCCTCTGCCTATATGTATGTTTGTCTATCTGTCGTCTGTCTACATGTATTGTGTTTGCTTGTCAATTCAACTACTCTCTTTTGTTTAACTTGAATGTGGCTTCGTCCATGTCTCCGCTCATTGTGCATATGCCTGCCTATCTGCCTGCTTGTCTACCTGCCTGCCTGTATGTATGTTTGTCTGTCTTACTTTGAATCTGCTGAAAATGGTTACACCATATGCTCACCACTGACATTCAATGACAATATGACCTTGACTTAGATCTGACCCTGGCTTAATCTTCGTATCACCGTCTGCCATCCGTTTTCCTCGGATCCGACTTTCCTATTATGCAACCTGGTTTCATATTTCAATTACCTCACCCCGTGCGATATACCCATATCAGCCCTGATCGGACGTCATTTCCGCTGCTTTTCGCGCCATTACGTCAGTCTTTTGTGAGCTGCCAAGACCGGAGAAAGGACAACTAGCATTTCAGCACTATATATCCAGACCAACTATTCACAATATTTGGGCTTTTTATCCGCCTAGAGATTTCCCCGATATAAAGGAATCTTATTCTAGGAGGTGGTTCCCTGCCTTATAGGCTACAGATGGTCATATTGGCGCCAGTCACAGACATTAAAGGATTTCGAGTGTGGAAAGAAACGTCCTTAAAGGACTACAGACCAACTGCGCGACTCGGAGAGCTGGCCACTAAATGCCGATAAACTGGAGAGTGGTTAGGGAATCGACTTTGTACGGATCAGGACGTTTGGGCGCCGCCGTTTGGGCGCCGGCCGTTTGGGCGCCGCCGTTTGGGCGCCGGCCGTTTGGGCGCGACGCCGTTTGGGCGCCGGACGTTGCGGCGCGAAAGAAGAACCTTGACGTTTGTAGATATAATTACATACGAAAGAGCCTCCTTCCTAGACTATTGTTTATCCCCTGTGAATGTGACGTTTGACGCGTAGCCGCTTGTTTACGCACCAGGGCTATACAGAATAACATACAAAAGAGCCTCCTTCCTAACCAGAGCTGGCATATAAATTCCGAGCTCTGTGTTGTGGAAAACATTTACCTTTATCTTTACGAAGCTGTTAGAGTGAAGAATTTCGTTTCTTTAATTAACAATGCACATTACAAAACATAGCTGAATTAAAAATTCCTGGACAAATAAAGAGTTTTAAGTGCTATTTCTTCTTCCGCGCCGAAACGTACGGCGCCGAAACGGCGTCGCGCCCAAACAGCCGGCGCCGAAACGGCGGCGCCCAAACGGCCGGCGCCCAAACGGCGGCGCCCAAACGTCACGTACCGACTTTGTAGGAGGAACACTGGCTGTGTGTTTCAAATGGATGTATCAAATCATTCACACAGCAGGTTTTAGACAATCAACAGACGCTGGTTACCACATGCTTGGATGGGTAACCGTACGTGTAATGCTTTTCATAGTCTGTTGCATGAACTTGAAGTCACTCTCAGCTAAGCATTCCTATTGATGGAATAGCATGAATGTCCGTCCTACATGTATAATTGACGATCGGTAAAGAAAATGCGACTAATATATGGACCTGCATTCAAATCTTATATCTGGACTGCAATTACTGTAGCAATCAGTGTATGGTTCCACGGACCTACGAGCAAATAGTCCAGCAAACAAAAATTTAATTAACAACATTTTCCCATACCCTAAAATAATATCAACCGACCAGTGGCTTACTTTGAATTTAAGTTTTTTCTTGACTCCCTTCCCCTTTCTCTTCCTATCTCTCTTCTTCCTCCTCCTCTTCCTCGTCCTCTTCCTAATTATATTCATCTTTCACTTTCTCTTCCATGTCCTCTTCCTCTTCCTCTTCCTCCTCTTCTTCTTCTGTTCCTCCTCTTCCTCGTCTTCTTCCTCTTCGCCTCTTTCCTCTCTCTCAATTGACGAGAAAAGTGTTGGCCGCTGCCTCTCTGCAGTAGCCACATTACAACGACGTGTAACAATAACTGACAGCGACTGGAAGGGACGCGTGAAATAATAATTGACAGGAAATTTATACGCACGGTCTGTTTTGTGAGGATACGAGCACATTACAACTAAAGAGAATGATTGTGATGAGGCGCCGATGTGTGGCTATACGAGCCTACTGAAAGTACTGATTACACCGCTGCACGGTTAGGAGGATAATGGCTATATGAGGACAATGGTTTTGATGATAACTGCATTGAGGCAACGATATGAAATTGATGGCTATGGGAATAAAGGCTATGTGCAGATGAAGACCTTAAAGACAATAATTCTGATTATTATAATGAAAAGTTTGGCATGTTTTGCGGAAAGGCGCAGACTCTAAAGTGCGGCTGTATAATTATTCATGCACCAGCTGAAGAACTGTCAGACTTCGATATGCATAATGCCAGTGAAATACAACTGAGTTTTGAGGTTTTGTAAAAAACCAAAAATACATGTAGTTCAAGTTCCTTTAGATAGCATATCACGATATACACAATGGACCATATGTTTGTCCAGCATCGTGTCTCATCCAACAATCCATATCCGAAGATTTGCAGGCTGTGGAAGGAGGATAAGGAGACTATAACGATTGAATATAAGTATAGGAGTATTATAGTATAATAGGAGTGTTCGCTGTGATCAGCTCATGACTTTGCACTTTAGTCAAGGAGGTGAGAACAGAGAAGAGTGCAGAGAAGTACAGAGAAGAGGCTGTGATGATATGTGACATGTCTTTGACAAAGAACAGGCTCAATGTCACGCGTTGCTCTTATGCTAAAGAACAAGATATTATTATGCGTCTTATCCTGACGTTGATGTGTGTGACTTCTGGCCATAGCTATTCCCGATTGCAGAGACAAAACGTTTGCTGGCTTTATATATAGGTAATCTCTGAGACACCAAGACCTTTACTAGGTCTGTGAAGATATATAGATAGACATATAGATAGAAATATAGATAGACATATAGATAGACATATGGATACCGGGGTATAGTGGTCATTATGGTCGAAAGCAGCACTGATGATTAGACATTTAGAGACTAAATTTGGAGAGGTATACGCGTGTGTCTTTCTGACATCAAAGAATGGGATCGGACTATCATCAGAGATGTTAGCATCGTAAAGGCAAGAACCGTGTTTCAGCGATGCAGTAGTCGTCCTTCGCCCACAACCTGATTGGTGAGGACTACTGCTGGATGTCAGAGGACTACACGGAGTGTGAAATTGATGGACATAATTAAGACGGTGTTTACGAGAAAAATGGATGAAGAAAGATGTGGAGGATGAGGATGAGGAGAGAAGGACGAGGAGGAGAGGAAGGAGAAGGAGGATGAGGAGGGAAGAAGAAGAAGAAGGAGGAGGGAAGAGGAGGAGGAAAAGAGGAGGGAAGAAGGAGAAGGAGAAAGATGATGAGTCAAGGTTGGTGTATGTGCCTGTGCGTGCCTCTATGAGTGGGTGCGTGACTGCTTGTGGGAGTGCGTGCCTGTGTGCGTGTGGGTGTGCGTGCGTCTGTGTGTGTGCGTGTGTGTGTCACTGCGAAGGCCTGAAGTGCAAACCGGAAGTGGACTGATAAGAGAGCTGTTGTTGTGGGTCGTCGTCATTTAGATTCATCGATTCAGTTGTCAATCATCTCCCGTCAAACGTCTTCCTTTCGATTAGAAATCATCGTCTTAGGTTTCTTCTCGTCGTCATCGTCGCCATTCTTTCCTCTTCTCTCATCATTATTGCCACGTTCATCGTCGTCGTCGTTGTCACTGTCGCTCGTGCCATCGTCAGCATCATCACCGTTATCAGCATCGTCATCGTTATCATCGTCATCTTCATCACCACCACCATCATCATCACCATCAATACAAATCCTCATCAGTAGCAGCAGCACCAGCACAGCATCAGTATCAGCATAATTTTTGTTGTTGTTGCTGTTGTTATTATTATTATTATTATTATTATTATTATTATTATTATTATTATTATTATTATTATTATTATTATTATTATTATTATTATTATTATTATTATTATTATTATTGTTGTTGTTATTGTTGTTGTTGTTACTGTTATTATCATCATCACCATCATCATTATAATCATCATCGCATCATCAATGATGCATTGATGAAAATAAAAAAACACGAAGATGGTTATTTTTTATCTTCGTCGTTCTCATTATAATTATCATCCAGAATTTGATTATAATTTTTATCGCCTCTCAGTATCATCATCCTCAGGAGTAGTAGCAGCAGCAGCAGCATAATCATCATCATCATCATAAGCAGCAACAGCAGCAGCAGCCGTGCTATAACCATTTGTCCATGACCATCTGCGTCCTGGACATGGGTCTCACCTGCGAGTTCGCATCCGTCAGCCTCCTGGGTCCATCCTCTGAAGGCATCCTTCGCAGAATTAGCCGCCGCATCTATGGCTGCTGCTGCTGCTGATGCTGATGCTGAGGGATAATAATCACCGACGATGATGAAATCCGAGACGAAACGCCGGCGAAATTATTAATGAACCCGGTTCAATGAAGCGAACTGGGTTGCCATCGACCGACTGTTGAACGGTGGTTCTTCTCTCTGTTCACTGTTCATGCCTGACGACGATTCTGTGTTGTTGTGGTTTTAATCGTCGTGTGGTGGATTTGAAGGTTTGTTTACTAGTGCGAGTGTTCAACTGATGACATGCATGAGGTTTTGAAGAGAACAGATTGACGTTGAGAGGCTTTGTGAATAGATTGTGTATGATGTTGTGTTATGTGATGTGCAGTTAGAGTGGGCTGTATGCTGTCTGGACGACCAGTCTTTGGTTATGCTTGGAAAGAAGTCGGGGAAGCTGTGCAAGAGTGGCATCCGATGGCTGGAACAGTAGAACAGTCCAGGAAAGCAAAGGGACTCATCAGTAACTTGAAATTTGAATCAGGGTAGCATAGCATAACATAACATAACGGAAAGAGAGACAGAGAGAAACAGAGAGAAACATAGAGAAACAGAGAGAAACAGAGAGAGACACAGAGAGAGACAGAGAGACAGAGAGAAAGACAGAGACAGAGACAGAAACAGAGAAAAAGAGAGACAGAGAGAGACAGAGACAGAGAGAGAGAGAGACAGAGAGACAGAGAGAGACAGAGAAAGTCTCAGAGAAACAGAGACAGAGACAGAGATACAGAGAGAGTCTCAGAGAGACAGAGAGACAGTGAGAGAGACAAAGATATACAGAGACGGGGGACGACGACCGATGCAATTGAGCGGAAGGAAAGAGACTGCAGCAGTCTCCGCTCCAAACTGAACGACGCTTCAATGCATTACTGACGCCATCAATCAGAAGAATTTGACGGGCAGCTGGACAAGTGCGCTGGTCAGCCGAGTCCACTACAGCCTCACTGCACTGACCTTCGCCTCTCAGACAGACTCTCTTCCCATCTGTGTCTCTGTCTGTCTCTGTCTGTCTCTGTCTGTCTCTGCCTGTCTCTGTGTGTCTCTGTCTGTCTCTGCCTGTCTCTGCCTGTCTACGTCTGTATCTGTCTGTCTCTGCCTGTCTCTGTCTGTCTCTGTCTGTCTCTGCCTGTCTCTGTCTGTCTCTGCTTGTCTCTGTCTGTCTCTGTCTGTCTGTCTATCTCTTCGTATTTGTATTTTGTCTATTTCTCTCTATTTCTAAATCTTTATATCTGTCCCCTTTAACAATCTGACTCCATACATCTCTGTCTCTACCTCTATCCATCTCTTCTTCTATGTCCGTCTCTATCTATTATGACTTCCATCTATAATATCTCTATTCTCTGCTACATGCAGCTGTCCAGCCGTGACTTTGTCACTGCCTCCAATTTATCTCAATCTGTGAATCTGTCGATATATCTCGATCCCAATATCGATCTCTATATCCATCTCTGTCCGTCTAACTCACGTTTGCTATTTATCTGTTTTAAACCTCTGTTTCCATCAACATCTTCCATGTTTTTTTCACATGCTGACTCACACGATATATGACCTTCCAATATTATGTTGTCAAGTCTTATGCTTATAGTGCAGAAACGTAAAGTGAGAATGTACATGTACATGTAAGTATAGCAGCCATGCACGTCGGTTATTATTGATAAAGACGTTCTCTTAATTAGGCAGATTGCTTGGTTTAAATTTAAAATAATTTGCTTAGGTATTATAAGCATTCTTTAATTTGCTTTTACTGAGTTTACGACGAGTCGGAGGTCGCCTACTCTTCTTTCTCGCAGCGGATTTGGTGCGTATTTCTTCGTATATGCTATAGACTGGCTTTCATCGCTGCATGTGGGCTTCCTGATGTTCGGTCCAGACTGAGGATTTGTATGCGTATTGCGTATCTATGTAAAGTATATAGGTCCTACATCGGGTTGTGATTATATAAGTTGCCGAGGTTGAGAGAAGCAAGGGGTGATCAAAGCCAACAAAGAAAGAATCATTCACTCAACGATAAGTTAATTATTATTAAGTTAATGGTTAACCCTAAAACATCAAATACTTCAGTGTAACGATTGTCAAGAAGAGGACATCAGTGGAAGAAATGATGAGTTTGTGTAGGCCCTAGTATCCAAGGGCGGATACAGAATCTTTGGAAGGTGGGGGTCAAAAAATGTTGGCCTTGGGTCTGGAATTTTTTTTCGTATCCTCCAAAAAAGTTTATTACCTTTTTTTTAGTCGTCTGGCGAAATTTTCGGGAAAATTAAAATTTTACCATTAATCCGCTAAAAAAAGTTGATGACCTTTTTGGGGCCATGGTCGGATTGACCCCTCTTCTGGATCCGCCCCTGGAAGTACCTAGTAGTTTTCCCTTGCTAGCAGCAGAGAATGCATGATCCCCGAGAGTCGTAGAGCTGACTCATACTGTGCTGAGTCACTCGGAAATAATCGGATGGCGTCTAAACACAAGAGGCTGAGTCCAGCTGCTGCGTTACGATTTCCGGCTGACTGCAGTGAATCTTTCCGACGGAACAGGTGCCAAGCCCAAGCTTTACCGCGTTAGGAGGGGTCCTTCCGGAGAGTTCCGCCATATCGATTTCTCGGCTGCCGAATGACTCTGAGACTACAGCAGAGGGCATCGGGTATTGTTCGTCGTGGGGTGAACATCGTCATGTGGCGGGGGAGGTTGCTAGTGGCCGAATATAATTTTAGCTGATCTTTTGTGTGGTAATGATTATTGAGAGTCTTTCATACATGTAGATTCATTTGCATTTATATATTGCCATAATTATTATTACTAGTATTATTACATTTCTTTATAATTATGTGTTTTACATTAGGCTATGGTTAATTTCTAGAACATTATTTCTAGTTGTGGTTAGTATTCTCTGTTTAGATTAGAAGCCTACTACTGCTGCTGCTGCTGCCACTGCTGCTGCCACTACCACTACCACTGCCACTGCTACTGCTACTGCTACTGCTACTGCTACTACTGCAGAATTATATCACTGGTTTTGTCTATATATAATAATAATAATATGATTGTTATATCATTAGGGTTGTTAGTGGTGGATTGTGAAAATATGAGTAATAAAAATTGTCACTGATGAACCGCGTCTTTGATTAATCATAGCCTATGGGTAATCAAAATCGTCATGGATGAACTTTAATAATGATAATTATAATCATGATTTAATAATGATTGTTAATGGCTGAATTATTAATTATGCTGTATCACAGGAGTTATCGAATATTATCATTGAGGAACCCCGTAATGATGGTCAATAATCACCATAATAGCATTGATTGCTGAATCAATGCTATAAATATAAGTTTAATCGGAACATGGCTGTTAACGGTTGGACAATAAACCTATATGAATTACCGTATCGAACAGTGGTGAGCAGCTGTTTGATGACCGCAAGTTATTGTAAATTTGTAGGTTTTTTGTCGTAATGAAACATTAAATCTTAAACATAAACACCTGAGAGGGAACCCATTTTTTAAAGAACCGCACGTGGGTCTATGCACACCATCCACCTCTGAATTGTCTGCTATGCAATTGGCGCTATATAATGTGCAATTCGGTAATATTATAGCGCCTTTTGTGAATCTCGTGAAAACATTAATCGATCAAATTCTTTGAATAAAAATTTAGGTTATAAGCAGCGTTGAACTTTACTAAAAGGTCTGTTTATTTATTTATTTATTCATTAATTCATTAATTCATTAATTCATTCATCCATCCATCCATCCATCTATTCATTCATTCATTCATTCATTCATCCATCCATCCATTCATTCATTCATCCATACATTCATTCACCCATCCATCCATCCATTCATTCATTCATTCATTCATTCATTCGCTTATAATAATTCATCCGTTGCTCTGCTACAAGTGCATAGTAGTCGCTTGCAATTTATAACTTATCAGACTATAATCGATGTAAAACAGGGTAAAGTCATCATCAGGCTATAATAAAATTATTTTATCAGTTCATTCTGACCACGCATCTCTAGGCTACACACCAAAGACACGACTTCTGAACAGTCTCAAGCAGCAATAATTGGAGTTCGAATTAAAACGCAGTCACAGGAAAAATCACGGTGTTACAGGTTGTAAAACCAGAAGTAAAGCATATAACGGCCTATCTATACATGTAGGTATGCTAAGGCTATAATGAATATTATTCGTCTAGAATTGAATTTCTTGTATATATTTAATGAAATTTAGCACCTGTCACACTTACGAGAAGCACCTAACAAGCGCAATACGAGTGGTCTAGAGATACACCACAAGTTCAAGTTTTAAGACTCAAGTTGTAAGGGATCTCCACTGGGATCCATGGATAAAAAGTCTTCAAGTGGCGCGGTGAATGTCTTTACAAAAAGCCCTTTGTTTCGTGCATTGTTTCTTATAACAGACTGGAACCGCATATCCCTCTTCAATCTCAGTCAACTTCTCAGAATTCTATAGTCTTCTAGTTTATCTGCTTCGTCGTCTTTTTCTTTCCAATAAATTTCTTTAACTTCTTAATTTATTCAACGTTCCAAAAGTAGAACAGTTGACGTCATCATGAGGTTCAATTCTTAACAGATAGCGCTTGAAAACTTAACACACTCTAGCAAATCACTGATGTAATACCCACGTAACATTTAGTCTTCATTGTAACGCAAGTTTTTTGCTAACTTAGCGGCAATCATTTAAAATTAAATCCTGCAACTCTTTTCCCTCTCACGCGAGAGCGATATGTTATCTACAATGGACGCGTAGTCCAAGATCTTCATCTACAGGATGATTTCTCGAGACGTGTGGCACTTTTGTCGGCGCGAAGCAGAGAACCAGAATCAAACCTCAATTGAAAAAAGCTACTACAAGCTTTTTTCTCGTCGGTACACAATACGGTTTGGCAATAATTATTATAATAATCGTGTCGTTAATTAGTCGTCAATGACGTCAAGCGAGGTACGGCCGTTGTTCTGTATGGGGTGGTGGACGAGGATGGACCCCCTGGAGCTGCGTCTCCACCGGCCCCCACCGACCCCGCCTCCGTCGGAGGGCAGGGCGAGGCCGTTGAACTGCGTGACGGTGCTAAGTCTTCGGTCGGCCGTCTCAGGCACCTCTGCTGTCAACGACAACTGACGAACCTGCTCCTGTTGACAGAACAACATTCACAGCTGATGGTTAACTTCTTATACTGTAATTATGACATTGAATGCATTTTTTGCTAAATTCTAAATTAATATGCAATATTCTAGCCTTCAATCGCATTAAACAATTCGTATAGGCCTACTATAATAGGAATAATTATGACACTGAATGCATTGTTTTTGCTAAATTTTAAATTAATATGCAATATTCTAGCTTTCAATCGCATTTAACATTTCGTATACTAAACTTATAATTATGACACTGAATGCATTTTTTCTAAATTCTAAATCATGCAATATTCTAGCTTTCAATCGCATTTAGCACCAAGGTGGTCTATCTTTAGCCATAGCGCAGAGAATGTCCCTGCTCAATTTGTCAATTTAATGGCGCTATAAAAACTAAAATGCTGGAAAATCAACCACTTAGTTTAATTTTTCATCTTCCTTGAATCTTCACGACCTTTCCCTCACCTTCCTACCTTCTTACCTTCCTACCTTCCTACCTTCCTACTTTCCTACCATCCTACCTTCCTACCTTCTTTCTTTCTTTCCAGCCTTTCTAATATTTCTTGTATTATCCTGTAAACCTTTCTTTTCTTCTCCTTCCATTTTTCTCTTTCACATTTTTTCGCCCTTATTCACTCAAACCTATTTCTCTTTAGCAGCTCATTTCCAGACAAATGTTACCCTCTAAGATAAAACGTATGATCCTACATCTGAATTCCCTTATAAATTATTTCTATCAATTATTTTACTATGAGGCTGAAACGTAAAAATCGGTATGATTTAGGCTACACAGATTGGCAAAATTGAAGATACTGTCTATTAACTGAAATAATGTCGTTTAATTTCGAAGAGCAGAAAAGTGAATGTCGAACCAAATCTTCCTCTTTTATGTCGACGCTTCTTGGCTGTTGTTTCGTCTAAAGAAAGAATCATTTAACAATATTAGCAATATTAACTATAAATATACATGTAAATAAAACAACTCTTTTAATCTATAGAGGATCTACTGTAATCGGTTTGATAACATAGGGCTTATTCTACGCGACACCGATTCATGCGCAGAAAATCATGCATAGAATTAATCACGTCTAGGCCTATATAAAAATTGAAAAGACTACAAACCCTTTGTTCCAAACCTTAATCATTAAGTAGAAAGTATGCACATTTTGCCTACATGGCAGAACAGTAAATAAGTACCAACCTGTTAGCTTATTACGTTAAGCGCCTTCTTGAGGTTATTGTAAGGCGCTGTATAAATGTTCACACACATAGGCTACATCGTTATCTTGATGCTTCTCAGAGGTTTCTGTATAAGTGCATAAACAAGAGGCTATATAGTAAACTTGATCTTTGTTCTTAATAAGAGTTTCTTTCCAAGCGTCTAAGCCTCGCTTATTGGTCTTACTTCTTATGGCTGTTAGAAATTCTCGGTTTAGATTAGCGTCCTATAATAATACTCACGATGAAGACTATGAAGAGGACGAAGACCGAGTGGAAGCCAATGTAAACGAAGCCGAGTACGCCAAGTGCGACCTTATCTGCGATTTTGGCTTGCGTCGCGTCGAGATTAGCGGACACTGTGTTGACGACGGCATGCCAAACACATATACAGCAGAGAATGGACATTGACGTCAGGATGTACTTATCCTATAACACAACAAAAACACAATTCGTATGATCAAGACGTCGTAGAACATTGCGATAAACCATTTCCACATTCTCAGCAAGCAAATGCAGTGTTGCACGATATTTATATAGCGCTATAGTTAAGCTAATTGGTAACAATTGCAACATTTCTGACCGATGAATTGAGAAGTTTTGACACAGTGTATTCCATTGAAATATTTCTATTGACAATGCCTTTTGCTAGTTACGCTGCTATGCTATTGCTATAATTGTAAGTACCGTTGCTAATGGAAACCATATATCATGTGACACGCTGTTTTGATCCAGTCTGTTGCTGGTCTATATTTAAACGATTTTGGTCTCAATTCTGCTGAACAGACTCCGATTGACGACCCTAGACAAACTATTGTTCTCACAACTTGTTCCTCTACCACCAAGCATTGTGATTTGATACCGGTGTAACCTGGACAGC
>OX243816.1:19239685-19247185 GCA_945859605.1 Lumbricus rubellus | reverse complement strand
ATATAGGCGTATACTGTAGAGTACAGATCTAAGTTAGCGTTATATAGGCGGATACTGTAGAGTACAGATCTAAGTTAGCGTTATATAGGCGTATACTGTAGAGTACAGATCTAAGTTAGCGTTATATAGGCGGATACTGTAGAGTACAGATCTAAGTTAGCGTTATATAGGCGGATACTGTAGAGTACAGATCTAAGTTAGCGTTATATATGCGTATACTGTAGAGTACAGATCTAAGTTAAAGTTATATAGGCGTATACTGTAGACAGATCTAAATTTTTAAAGTGTATGCTGTAGAGTTGGTTTAGTCTAGACACAGAGTCAGCAGAGGGAAATTATTAGGGAGAGGCTATAGGCTTGACAGGTGTGTGTCGTCACTTAAGGGAATGGCATGGTGTATTATTGCACGCAGAACACGTCATAGGACTTGCGATCAAAATATATCCACCACATAGATCTACATAATATAAGGGTGATATTTTCTACAACCTTTTCATTCCTTTCGCACACAACGCATCTGTCTTCCGGGCAATGATACAGTCCGTGAGGTTCGCCTGGGCCGAGAATAATTCCGGTCAGGCCGTTCACCTGTGTCCGAAGCTCACTTCAGGTGCTTCATTTGCGACTCACCTGGTCGCATGCAGACTCTATTATTATTATGGTCCGTCGAGAACGTGGACTGAAACTTGAGCGGATAGTTTTAGCACCATCGACGCACAGCCATACATCACGCTCTTAATGCTGAAGGTCACAGAGATTGCTGCTATGAAAATAGAAAGGATGCTACAAAATAGAGCAAGGCCATAATTATGTCTGCATGTGATGAAGCTGTAAAAATGGAAGTAGCCTAGGTTTGTATACATGTATGGTGTACCACTAAAGGCTCTGAGTGCCAGTAGCAGATTTTCACCGTGATGGCATGAAAAAGGTGACCAAAGCATGAAAAATTGGACAATGAAGATTCATCAATCAAATGTAGAAAATGTTTCGGTCAATTAGGCCTACTCAGAAGAAGGAATTATGTCCGGGGATAATGACCTACGCAAAATGGGGTGTGTGTGATTTTGTCAGGATAATTTTGTCCAGGGATAATATCGGGGGAGGGACGGGTAATGGAAAAGGGAATCATGCCCTACACCCAGAGAATTATTTTAATATTAACTGAGCCACGAAAGAATAACATGAGAGTCAAAAGGATCAACAGGAGAATGGATGAGATAGTATAAGGAATGATTTTGAACCTCGTGGCATTGTATGTATTATAATATATTATAAGCTGTATTGGTACGTATTTCTCCATCATCTTTGACCAGAAACATGGGTTGGAAATACATGTAGCCTATACATGTAGGTCGTTAATTATAATAAATATAATTGGCCATGTTTTTGAAATCGAGCCCAAGCCGCGTAAGAGGACTGGTGGCAATACGATAACCGGCTTATGAGAAGCAGGAAGCTCAGTGGTCCCTCATCCAAAGCAGCGTCACAATGCAGTATAATACAAAAAAAACAATACAATACAATGCAATGCAATGCAATACAATGCAATACATTGCAATGCAAAACAATGCAATACAACACAAAGCAATGCAATACAGTAACACAATGCAATACAATACAATGCAATACAATACAATGCAATACAATACAATGCAATACAATACAATGCAATACAATACAATGCAATACAATACAATGCAATACAATACAATGCAATACAATACAATGTAACACAATGCAAAACCATACAATGCAATGCAATACAATACAAAGCAATACAATACAATGCAATGCAATGCAATACAATACAATACAATGCAATGCAATGCAATACAATACGATTTATTATCCAAATGATTACCATTCTCTTGCAGTTCATCGCCGGTTCCTTCCACTTTGATTGGATGAAAACTTCGGCTGCAAATCGATCATGGATCGTATCGATCTCACCGACTTTGAGGAACACAACCCGGATGTAGACCTTCACCTGCACAGTCCAATCATCACATTCATGTAACAAGGTCAACAAAACCAATGCTGTACAATACAATGCAATACCGTATACGGTACAATACAATACATTACAATACACTTGGATTGGATGAAGACTTCAGTCCAATCATCCCATTCACACATGCAAAAATATAAGCAAGTACGTATTCGTATACATGCATGCATGCATATACATTTATAAAAACATACATACATACATACATACATACATACATACATGTATGCCGACTTACGTCAATTATACACTTGTATACACGCAAGCCTGAGCGTATACAGTTCAATGCATACATGTATACGTACATGGACATACTCGTGCGTATATTATGTATATATATACTTTATTTATCTATATTTATATATATATAATGGATTATTGCGCAATACGAGGATTCGTTAGATTGACGTAATTCCTCATCGTTTGATTTCATTTTCCAAGAACCTGGATAACAATTTGAATGCCATGTCAGAACTAATGTCGACCGTCAGTCTGTTGTTGATGAGAATAATTCATTGTAAGCTACATGATTACCACAGCGGTAATGTTCATTGTCTTTGCCTTGAGTAATTTTTTGTTTGTATTTGTTTGTATGTGTACTTGTTATAGCGCCCCTTCAAGCTCTTTCTCTACTCAGAGGCGCTCCCGAATGCAGAACGGACACTGCATCGGAGTTTCACGCCGAAGCGCTTAAAAACAAATTGGTTCTTGATCAGCATACGTCAGACGCGTATAATACTCCAGGTGTAGGCCCTATACTTTTGAGGATGCATGTACATGCATAAATGTGCTCCTGCTACAGCGCCCGTTCAAGATTGCTACTCATGCAGAAACGCTCACGGTATAATGTATGCAGAGCAAAAAGCAATGAAACTTAATGGTTCATTATGCAACATCCTTTCTACATATTTTTTGTGGGGTGCGGCGGTGTGGTGAGTATGTTCGCTGCCTTGCAGGTTCAAATCCACTTCAAGCCGCCTCGTATACATAGGGACCTTTGAGCAAGTCATTCACTCGCAATAATTATTGCTCATGCGCTTCGACGCGAAACTCCGATGCAGTGTCCGCGCTGTAGTCGTGAGCGCTTCTGAGTAGCTGAGTAGAAGTCTTGAAGGGCGCTTAAACAAGTGCATATGCACATAGTAGGCTACTCATTGGCGTTTCGAAGCGAGCCATGACCGAGATGATTATAGTGACAAATAGACACTAGACACCATAGTCAGGTAGAAAGTGATGCCAGCCACAGAAACGGACATGACATAGGCTACAAATAGCGATTGGTTGACCTTCTATTAATTTCCCAACTCTCGTCATTTGCAGAAAATTGGTCTAGTTACATGCAGTGTTACCAGGTCGTTTCCTGTTCACCGATAGATCTACGATAATTACGGACTCGGTCCACCCACTCGGTCACGTGTGCAGCGATGTCAGGTCTTAGTCGGAACAAGAAGTACTCTCCACTGCCATGACAACCAGAATAATGAGATCACGTGCGGAATTTAAGGGCTCTAATTCTTCTTAATCTGGAGCATTATTACTGTGGGAAAGAAATGAGATTACGGTGCAAAGAAACAAAGCAGGACTCATGCGAATCGGACATGCGAAAGCAGAAAAAACAAGAGTTCCACATGTAGACAGACAGACAGACAGACAGACAGACAGACAGACAGACAGACAGACAGACAGACAGACAGACAGACAGACAGACAGACAGACAGACAGATAAACTGATAGACAGATACAGAAACAGACAGACAAGCACGCAGACAGACAAACAGGAAAACACACAAACAGACATACAGACACAGACTGTACCAATTTGCTCAGTCATTATACTAGCCAGCTTAGAGAAGAAAGACACGTTACAAAAAACTTAAAAAGAACCGACAAGTTGGTAAAGACACGATAAGCATAGATGCGAGCGAAAATATCTTGTGTAGCCATGGACTAAAAACAAAGGCCTGGCAGGAAATGACCACGACCCAGGTTAGAAAAGACAACAACCTCAAACTCAAAGATGCAAGCGACAATAAAATTATGTCCGGGCACGACGTGGTAAGGAAGAAAAAGTTCCGACAAGAAAATGTAAGGCAAGAAAAAACAATGCAAGAAAGAGCAAGGACAAAACGTCAGAAGAGGCAGGACGCAATTAAGTACGGACTTTTAAAACAGACCTAATAATTAACCATCGCTGGATTTTTTGATCGTTTTTATGCCTCAGATGAATAGACATCAGACTATAATACTATAGACAACTAGGGCAAATTTTATCCGCATCACTTAACGATCTGCTTGACGTAAAAGCATTGGCATAATTAGGCCTATTATAAACAAGAGTGTTGACGCTGTGATGCTATGATTTTGATGGCTTATGGGTATAAGCATAGATGTAAAAAAAACGATGAAAATGGAATAAAAAAAGCCAAAAAGTCGTTTTATTCGAAAAAATAAAAAAACCGAAAAAACGATAAAAAACGGAAACGGAAAATCATTTAACTTTGTTACATCTTAAACTACATTTTAAGCTTAAAAACCTTGTTTATGCAAATTCGTTGTCTTCATCGGCAAATAACACAATTTTATAAGTAGACCAAAATTCGTTATTAGTGGCATTATTCTGCATTTATATTTTTCTTAAAATAATCATCTACAGTTATTTTTTTCCTTATAGCTGTGATTCAATAAGAAATTGGCACTCAATATATTATATAGATGACCAGGAGCAACAAAAGGAGGCAAATCAAGCAGATATCTCGAGGTTTTGTACAGTCCTAGACACTTGGAAAAGATGGATGTTAGACAATGTCATTATTATACTTTACTACTGCTGATGCTGCTGCTACTACTACTACTACTACTACTACTACTACTACTACTACTACTACTACTACTACTACTACTACTACTATTCTATCCACTACTACTAGGCTACTACTGCCATTATTACTGCTATTGTCATTTTTATTAGCTGTCATTTTTATTAGCATCATCATAATCAAGATCATTAATATCTGTAGGCTAGCATTATTACACAATTGCTAAACGCAGATTGCACAAAAGAATTGCATAACAACAATAATAATAATAATCATGACCTACCTTGTCCTCTCTCCTCACAAGTCGGCTTTGTTGCGAGACGCTTTCGACGAGGCCGTTCAACCTGGTGCTTTCCCTTCGCAGGGGTTTTCCTCCGGGGGTCTTAGTCATCATCGTCGTCGTCGTAGGAGGTGGCGGGGGTGGCTGGTCCTCCAGCCGCCTGGACAGAACGGCCATGTGGCTCTTGAGCGTCGAGTCCAGAGACCGGATGACCTGGGCCAGGGTCGCTGGAGGGGGCGGTGTCGTCGCGCTGACCGGTCCCGTGCTCGCCTCGACCGCCGCCACCGCCGCCGATGGGGAGGGCGCATGGGACGGTGACCGATCGACCTCCACCTTTGAACCACTCGCCATCGCCCTAGTACATCCGCTGAGAGAAGAAGAACTACTTCGGCTAACGCCAGGCGTTGGAGAGAAGAGAAGGCAAACGAAGAAAAGGGAGTTTGCTTCAGTTCGATAAGTTATAGAGTCTCTGTTGGTGGCAGATAATTATTGATGTTGTTGTTCGGTGTTCAGGATATTTGTATCGTGCAGTTTAACATCGGAACGAAGCTGACTCTTATGTCGTAGTCACCATGGTAGCTACAAAAAGTTACAAAATATCGTATTTACACACTAAGCTCATAGATATAGAAATTGACAAAAAGCAAAGAGGTATAAGCTTACTTAACGGACTATACTGTGCCACTGTCAGAGTTTCCCAAGTAGAAGTGAGAAGAAGCAGAAACAGTTTAAGTTTATGCAACTAATTAGTAAGCAACTGGTTGACTACATCCGAGGAAAGCGTCTTAAGGTGATGTCGCGTGTACACTGTACCCGTTTAGAAAAGTTGTAAAAATGAAAGAACAACATACTAGAAAATTTGTACATGTATACATGATGTCTAGCATGCAGATCAACAGGAGACAGCATATAGAAGATGATTTTAAAGTTTACCATTAAACAAAGTGAAACATATGGATTCCGAATAATTAATCAAAGCATCAGTTGTTTTCAAGATGCTGCCAGTCACCATTCGCTTGTCTGTGTCATTGTGCCTGGACTACTGCAACGCAACAATCAGTTCTGTTGTCATTCCTGTCATCGGTATAACTACCCATAGAGACTGTATATAGGGAGTGATACCATGTGCAACATCTCGTCTCACATACATGTCTGCAATCTTACATATATACAATTATACATACATACATACATACATATATACATGCATACATGCACGAAAGTACATAAATGATACAATGCCACTTGTGTATATTTAAACATACTTTATATACGTTGCGCCTTTAAAAACCTGCAATCATGATCCATCTCGTCACAATGACAATGCCTTTTGTTCTCATTGTGTTTACAAATCTCGACTCTATTGTCATTGTCAGCATTGTTTATTGTTGTGCGATCGGAAGAATTATCTTTCTGATTTTAAAACACTATCGCTATTAACTTTGTCACCACTATCATTATCTATTTATCATCTTTGTCGTCATTATCATCATCATCATCGTCGTCAACGAAAGCAATGTCATTATCGTCGTTGCCATCATCATTATTATCATTATCCACCTCCTCTTCATCATCATCATCATCATCATCATCATTATAGTCTTCTTCATCATCATGAAACACAAAACAAATGCGATATTATCATCATCATCATCGTCATCACCATCATCATCGTCATCAATATCAACATCATCAGCATCGTCATCGTCGTAATTTCTTCTTCTTCTTTATCATCAACAATGACGTACAACAATAGCAACTGCAGAATACATAATTGTCTTAATCATCTCATCGTCAACGTTATCATCACCTCCGTCGTCAGAACATCATCAATCCAGCCTACCTGTTGGCATTGCAATCCTTCCGTTGCTATTCTGGCGGATTTCTAGCGGACCCTAAGCGACGTCGCTGTTCATGTTGACTTGTTGGCTTGTTGACTTGTTGGCTTGTTGGCTTGTTGACTTGTTGACTTGTTGGCTTGAGCAGACGACGATGACGAGAAATCAGTCGACCTTTCGTCTGCGCATGCTCCGTAGTAACCGACGTCGTACAGTTCCGATCTGACCCACTGACTACATCAGTTGTTGCGAAATCAGAATGATGCGGACTTCTATGTAAGATCAGTTGAAGATGAAACTGAGAATGTGCTGACCATGGTTAGCGTTCCATGTGCTGTTGCTGTTGCATGTATCAATGTCGACGGGATTGACGGTTGACGCTGGACACTGCTGGCTGTATGTCCAGTTGTTGCTAAAGTCCATGTACGTGGTTCAGCATATGATTTGAACAGCTATACAGGAAAAGATTGACAGGTAGACAGACAGACTAAGAGGTACAGGAATACTGGCAGGTAGACAGACAGGCTAAGAGGTACACCGACAAATCGACGAAGTAGA
>OX243816.1:19227185-19237185 GCA_945859605.1 Lumbricus rubellus | reverse complement strand
AGGAATTATACTACATATTTATAGCAGTTGGGGAAGGAGGAGGAGGAGTAAGAGAAGGGAGGGAGGAGGAGGATGAGAAAGAGGAGGAGGCGGAGGATGAAGAGGAGAAGGAACAAACTTTGACGAAGAAAAGACATTCGCCTATTTTGTATAAATGTCTTTCTGACTTTCTATCGATCTGGCTTTTAGTCGCGTTCGATTAGAATGAAGAGGAAGAATAGGACATGAGGAGGAGGTGGAGGAGGAGAAAGAGGAGGATCAGGAGGATCAGGAGGATCAGGAGGATCAGGAGGCGGAGAGGACAAGAAAAGGACGAGAAGGTGCAGTATTAAAAAATGCTTTGATGATGATAAAAATAATTATTAACCGGGAGAAGATGGTGAGGAGTAGGGGTGGGGACAGATTACGATAAGGAAACGGAGGAAGAGGAATATAATGAGATGGACGAAGAGGTGGACAATCAGTCGAAGGACCATGAAGAGGCAGAGGAGGAGTAAGAAGAGGGGAAAAGAGGAAGAAAGAAGGAGAGATTTGCTGAGGCGGTGATGGTGGGGGACGGGCGAATATGCGTGGTAACGCATCGAGTGCAGTGTCGACGCTAAGTCTTGAAGGATCAAAATGGGACACTTACCTGCACGACCGCCTCTTAATCAGTGTTGCATGCGCCGCACAGGTATGCATGTATGTACACAGGTATGCATGTATGTACACAGGTATACATGTATCTACACAGGCATACATGTATATACACAGGTATGCATGTATGTACACAGGTATACATGTATATACACAGGTATACAATACTATGCAACATGTATATAGACAAGTATACAATACTATACATGTGTATACACAGGTATACAATACTATACATGTATATACACAGCTACACAATACTATACATTTGTATACACAGGTATACAATACTATACATGTATATACACAGGTACACAATATTATACATGTATATACACAGGTATACAATACTATACATGCATAAGACGTGACCGTCATCACGAACGACAGAGAAGACGGATAGCCGTGTGGTAGAGAATCTGTGGCACCATTAATACAGAGACATTGACACCTACACTTGTATACGTGTGTCACATTGTATTGTAACTGTATGTTTGTATGTACGTTTACTTGTTATAGCGTGCCTTCAAGATTACTACTCAGAAGCGCTCACGACTACAGCGCGGACATTGAATTGGAGTTTTACGCCGAAGCGCTGAGCAATTGCGAGTGAAGGACTTGCCCAAGGCCTTACGCGGCAACTTGAGGTGGATTCGAACCTGCAACCCTCCGGCTGCAAGACAACGAACATACCCAATACACCACCGTGCCCCGCAATTGTATTGTATTTATAAATTTATAAAGCGTCTTTCAGAGTTCACCCAAATCAGAGGCGGACCTAGTGCGAGAAACAACAAAGAAAAGAAAGTATGGTTTGAAGACTCGAAACGATGTGAAACTTCGGGTACCAGATAAGCACATCCAAGTGTACAATAGAGTTTCCATCACATAGACGTACTGTAATTTTGAATATATTTTTCATTACATCGAAATTAAACAACTTTAGCCTATCATTTATTATCGAAATTCATGCTAACATTTGTCTCCAACTGAGCTGTGTATAGACTCAGTGTTTTCATTTTTAATCTTCTAGCGAGAAGTCTGACAGCAAATCTTCTTGAAAGTAATTATTATTTATTATTATTAGGATTATCGCTTAAAGTGAAAATCATGTTGAAGTGAAGCCGTTCTTAGTAAGCTTCCATTTCCTACAGAGGAAATGTTGTATGGATTCTGGGTATTATTATTATACACGGTGTCCCAATTGAAGTGAGCCCCTTTTTGTTTTGGCGATATACTTGTCAATTCTAAATGAAACTCAATAAAATTTCAGAGAATACAAGAGGGATAAATTATCAATGTTTCCTGAAAACTTTATCAAATTCTATCAACATAGTCTGAAGTTATGCACATTCAAATTTGGACAAAGGAAATTGTAAGTTTCCAACATGTAAAAGATAGGAAATTATTGTTTTCAACTGCACGCCTTACTTTCTAAATTAATAAATATTTCCGTCATATTTCCGTTATAAAAATGGTTTTCAGCAAAGATGATTTTGAGTTTAACAAAAAAATTTAGGCCTAATAGATTTTGAAAAACATTACGGTGCCAAAGGTTTTTAAAGGAATTTCCTAACAGAAACTGGCCCATCGCAGCCTTATGAAACTCGCATACGTGACATTGTCCAGTGACCACTTCAAACAGCAAAATGTGGAGGAATGGAATCGTTTTAATAAAAGGGATTGTTGTGAATGCAATCAATGAATGGCGAAAGCGCCTTGGAGCATGCATTCGAGCTAATGGAGGACATTTTGAACATCAGCTTTGAAGAACAGCGCTAACACTAATTTCCTATCTTTTACATGTTGGAAACTTACAATTTTCGTTGCCTAAATTTGCACGCGCGTAACTTCGGACTCTCTTCGTAGAATTGGATAACATTTTCAGGAAATATTGATAATTTATCCCTCTTACATTATCTGAAATTGCATAGAGTTTTGTTTAGAATTGACAAGTATAACGCCAAACAAAAAGGGGCTCACTTCAATTGGGACACCGTGTATATATAATTATATAATATATATAATATATAATTTATATAATATATATTATATATATTTATTATATTATTATTGGAAATGATCTGCAAACACTTTTGTGGAGTCAAGCTCACCTGCACCAACGCCAATTATTACCGCCAGACTTACCTGAGGGACCATACACCTGTATTTCCGTGGAATCTAAAGAGTCACTCGTCGTCTTGTCCTTTGCAGTCTACCTGCCTGCCTGTATGTAGGGCCTGTAGGCCTATGCATGTAGGAATGAACGTACATGCATGTGTGTATACATGCATGCATTTATGTATGCATGTATTGTTTGTATAGGCATGCATGTTTGTATGCGTGTGTATGTTGTCCGTCTGTTTGTCTGTTTGTCTTTCATTCTTTCGGTCTTCCTTCTGTAGGATGTCGCAAACAATAATTTGCAGACAGGAACCAAGGTACATGTACAGTAATTATTGTAGTATACATGCTTGACAAGCGGCCAATGTATTGGGCGCACCACAGAAGTAGGAGTCACTGGCAGGTACAACACATGTGCACAATTATTATGGTCTAATATATAAGTTTATTCATTCAATCGCTCATTCATTCATTCGA
This sequence comes from Lumbricus rubellus, assembly GCA_945859605.1. NCBI lineage: Eukaryota > Metazoa > Annelida > Clitellata > Crassiclitellata > Lumbricidae > Lumbricus > Lumbricus rubellus. Next base: position 19,233,948 of record OX243816.1, on the reverse strand, counting down.
AAATTCATGTTGCGCTCCATTCAAACTACTCAGTGGCGCTCCCGTCTCCAACGCGCCAAAAGAACAATCTTAAGTTTTGAGAGGAGCGTTTCAGACAGAGTTCATTGTATGGACGTACTGAACAACCTCCCCTGTTTTTTTTATTTTATCAGATGCCAATTGAAAATATAAACTCAAAGTCGAATGTATAGTGATGGACTGAAAGGGTGTTTAAACTTGATTAGGCCTATTCCTAGATGAACTGTTTTTACTGCGAAATTTGACTTTGGACGTGGTGAATATAAAAATTGGGCATCTCGAGCTATTCGGTTGAATAAGTGACCAACTAGTTGACCAACCAGTCAACTAGTCAACCAGTCAACTAGTCAACCGACCAGTCGACTTAATTGTTGGTCAATCAGTCGACCAACGTACGGTCAGCACACGGGTCGACTGACTGGTCAACTGACCCGTGTGTATAAACCCCCGATCCATCGGAGTTCGTTATATCTCGAGATGACCCGAGATATAACGAAGCCCGATGAATCGGGTCCCTGGCAGGTATTGTAAAGCCCCCTGCCAGGAATTTCTCAGGGCGATCGTATTAGATTCTATACAGTAGGCCTAGTAGACCTAGTAGTTCCGTTTAACGATGCTAAACAGGCATAGGCGTTTTCTTTTATCAACTTCTGGGTGAGTAGATTGATCGTTTCCCATTCCAATTGGTCAACCGCGGTAACCTAGGCGACTGACATCATGACGTCATAGTTCGCTCTACGTCATAAGAATACTTTTTTATTAATTGTTTTATTACTGCATGCTTCAAGTAAGTATACGCAATGCAATACAATGCGTACTTTGCTGGAACTAGGCATACACGCTTGACGTCACACAGGAGCGACGACATCTGCTTCCTGGAGCTCTAACTGAAGCTTTTCTTTTTACTAAACTCAAGGCTGTGTACTTTTTTTACCGTGCTAGAGCTGCACTCGCCACTTGGGAGCGCTTCTGGGTAGCATTCTTCAAGAAGCGCTATATAATTTCTGGAATCAATTAATAGACGGCCATTTCTGCCACCTACCGAACGGAATTGCAACTTCCCTACGCCGCATACCGAGTGATATTGAAGCTCAAAGTCCACGTCTAGTACACCGTCTGGCTAAGGTACATGTAGTACTGAGGTACTGTCCTGATTCGGAAGCAGTACGGCGTGCTGGGTGGTCAATCTACAATCATGGTTTGCCAATCCCAAGTCTAGGCAAAGGAAGAGGGCGCCAATAATAATTGTCACTATGCCACAGCGATAATGATACACAATACCTAGGCGCCTATACTTGTTGTTAGAGTGCACGTCGCTGCGCGTACGTAGCGCATATATATATACGGTCGCTATGGAAACCGAGTACACAACACGGATACATTTACAACGCGTAGCCATGGCAACGCGACGCTGTCGAATACTGAGCAAACAACGGCGCGACAAAATAGACTTTTGAAGTGGCGTCGCTCCCTCTGGCGAGTAATGGCCGTTTCAAGTGCGCATGCGCCGCCTCTGCCGCCGCCTGGCGAATGAGTGGCGTATCAGGGAATTTCGTGCGAAATGGAAGACGTTGTTTACTCTGTCGTTTCAAATATCGCTCCCAGATGGCGCCCGTCTAAGATCGCTTGTTTGTGTAGCGCTATAACTTCAGCCGTTCTTTTGGAGTCGTGATATGAGATGCAGACAGAAGAACGGACGGCCAGACAACAGACGGACAGAGAGAGACGGACAGACAGATGGACAGAGGGGCTTACATGTAGCCTATGCAATGTATGCATACACACACAGAGCGTATATTGTCAATATTTGACGAATTAATTACGAGGACCATAATAATGGTCTCGCAGCTTACGTCAAGATTAATTAATTAAATAATTAATTGACTCATTCTGCAGTGGCTGGTCAAGCGCAATCTTGTCGGTCGGAATCGGACGAAATTAAGATGCACTTGCCTGCATGATATTATTGCGAATAACGTTCGTTCGTTAAACATTACATCATCTCATCAAATTTAGTCAGTCATCATTATCATAGCTTCCGTATTCATATTTTTATTGATTTAATTTTTCCATTAACTGTTTTTTTATTTGCTAATCTGGTTGTTGCTCATAGTTGGCTTAATTCCGTTTATACTTCTCGTTCGTTTGTTTGGTCAATCGCAAGTTGAGTGCGTGTCCATTAAACGCACGCGCACACAAACACACACAGACACATACACAAACACACACAAACACACAAATACACGCACATAAACACACAAACACACAAATAAACGCACATAAACACACACAAACACACACACAAATAAACACGCACACACAAACAAACACACACAAACACACACACAAACACACAAATAAACGCACGCTCCCGCACACCACGCTCCAGCACGCATGCGCATGCTTATAACATCCGTCATGTATCGATTTCTTCTTCTTCTCTTCTTTGGTTCTCTGCCGTCAGGCAGGTTCATATGTCCAATGACGCCACGCATATCTGTTCTGTGCATCCATCTTTAGCCCTCTGTAACCGTCCTTTGTCATCATCCAGTCCAGTAGCATTGTTCTTGGTCTTCCTCTTGTCTTTTTCCCCTCCATTCTTCCTTCGATGATATCTCGTACTATAGTGTCGCTCCTCATGATGTGGCCAATCCAGTTCCTCTGTCGCCTCCGTATTGTCTCCAGCATTGATCTTTCCTCTTCCACCATTTGCAGTATTTCTTCGTTCGTCTTGTGCTCCTTCCAGCTGACACGCTTCAATCTTCGCCAAATCCACATTTCGAAAGCCTCCAATCTTCTTATGTCATCCTTTCTCATTGTCCATGTTTCCGACCCATACAGTACCACACTCCACACCAGCGTCTTGACCATTCTCTTCTTTAGATTCATATTTAGTTTTCCTCTGAGGAGTTCCCCTCTTTTGTTGAATGCATCTTTTCCCATGGCTAATCGTCTTTTTATTTCTACATGACATCTTGCATCATCTGTGATCATACTTCCTAGGTAACAGAATTTCTCCACGTGCTCTATTTCCTCTCCGTTTAATGTGATCTTAAGAATTGCTTTCTTTCCTCCTTTGCTTATCCTCATAGCCTTTGTCTTTTTGATGTTTATTTTCATGTCGTATTCTGATGATATCATGTTCAATCGATCCATCATTCTTTGTAATCCTTCTTGAGTGCCTGCCAACATTGCCTGATCGTCCGCAAACCTCAGAGCTTTTATCAGTCTCCCTCCTACCTTTATCCCCTCATTCACTTCTTCCAGTGTTTCTCTTACAATTTCTTCTATATAGATATTAAACAGTATTGGGGATAGTGGGCATCCTTGCCTCACACCTCTTCCTATCTTTCCTGGTTCCGAGTATTCTCCATCAATTCTAATTTTCACCTTCTGCCCCATATATAGATTGCCTATCAATCGCCTTTCCTGCCATTCCACTCCTATTCTTCGTATCGATTTAAGATGATTTAATGCGTAGCTTTGGATTCCTGTCTGTTTCAGTTTACCATGCCACTGAAAGTCTAATTGCAAATCACCTTTTATCATATAGCAATAATTATATATCTTGTGCTCATTTATTCCTTGCGGATCCATACAGCATGCAGGATCATTCTGTCCATTCATCCTATGATTCAGGTGTAGGCCTACATGTTGCTGATCCAATGCACTTACGTGTCTACGACTGCTACCACACACACGCGCACGCGCACACGCGAGCACACACACGCGCGCGCATGCACACAGACACACATACACGCGCACACGCATTTACACACATGCACACGAACAAGCACACGCACGCTCAAGCGCATGCACGCGCACATACACACGCACGCACACATATATAATTATACAGCCTGTATACATACATACAATACATACATATAAGAAATTTGTATATAAACGTGCATGTCTTCTAATGCTGTTCTCTGGGGTTGAACGCACTTCTGAAAGACTCTTGCTGCGAGTAGCGCTTCGTAAATGGTCAGATACAAAATACAATACAATGCAATCTATACAATACAATACAGTGCAATGCAATCTATACAATACAATACAGTGCAATGCAATCTATACAGTTGCTCTTCTTTGGGGAACAACATATTTATCCGATTTAATTTACAAAAATGATGATTGCATAATTTGTACATGTGCGTACATGTAGAAGTATAAACGTGTGTTCTATAATTATTATTCATTGACGGTCAACACGAAAAGGAATATAATTATATAATACTTTACTTTACTTTTTACTATACACTTTTGCGGCCTATTCGGCCTATTCGTTACATTATATTTTGTCACAGGCCTATTAAAAGTGCTGCAAAATATGCCAAACCAATTTCAGTCGAGGGCAACGACCACTGTTGTCACAAGCCCTCATCAAATCTTGATCCATCCCAGATCCATAGTCTGCGTAAAGTCTACGTTGGGATAGAGACAGTATGAGAATTGTGGATAAATAACTGGGGGGGTTGGCCTATGATAAACTTGAAATTGGGGTATGAAAAACATACTTTAACATGGGGCTCTAAAAAAGACTGGGGGGTTGAACCCCCCAACCCCCCGGCAATTCTCACCCTGGATAGAGAGTCGTACGTTTACACAGTGCTTAAGAGGGTGAAAAACGAAGTGCCTATAGACGCTCCTTACCTTTTCAGCATGTGCTAGCAGCTAACCTATTTTCACCATATTTTCAGACAGCGCTGAGGCAGACCCCACCCCCCACCCCAGTGACCCACCCCACCATATCGTCGCCGACATTTTTGGTCCGCAAACCACAGTTCGAAAACCCGGGTCTAATCAGTTGTGTGTTGTGTGTGTGTGTGTGTGTGTGTGTGTGTGTGTGTGTGTGTGTGAGTGTGTGTTGTATAATGTCTTTTAAAAATCGCATAGAGACCTATACGCCCTTTTATTTGCTGGTTTGAGCTGTAGTTGCATCATGCTGTAGACCTATTGTATCATAAACCTAATTAATTGCGAAATCTGTAGCTCCCACATATAGTCAGACATCAACTACACATAATATATATATATATATATTTATTTATTATATTAATACAAATAATAATAATATTTTCTGTATTGAAACAATCCGGTTGACAGTCCGCAGCCGGTTACAGTGTATACATTTAGATCCTTATATGCAATTTAGACAATAATTATTCATATCACAGAAGACATAAATCTTAACTACTAACAGCCTGCAATATGTAATATATAATATAATTATATATCTTTAGGTTTTATATATATAGCCTACATGATGCATTCTGGGAACGTCAGCTGTCTTGTATCGATACATTGCTGTTCCTGAAATAAGCAGTATACATTGGCCTACTGTCCATTAGGCCTACTTGCAAGATCTTCGCCACAATATACACTTTTGTCTAGTCCCTGCTGTATAAGTAAACATTCATTTGAAGTGTGTCTGCTGAACACCATCCTAATTAGTTTCGACCGCAATGGGCGTGGTCCGTTCTTTTTTAACTTAAATAAAGAAATCCTCTGAGTACGCGATGTATACATACAGACTTGTGATGCCAATTGCGGGTAGGCTCTACATAAATACACATCCACCAGTCTACCATCAAATACACGGTTTCGGACGTCAATACAATTGGACGACATTCGTACCAGTTCAACCCTCCTCGGCAACGTGCCAGATGCCATCTTGTCCGATGACGTCAGACTCCATGCAGCGACCATCAGCACCGGATGGAGTACGATTAGGTTTCGATGCAGTATTCCTTCGATTTGCGATCTGTGACTGTATGGGATGCAAAATTGCTTCACACATTGTTTGATGTTCTCTTTGGACTTAGTGCACTTAGAAAGTTTGAAGATTTAGTGTTGGCGCTGTTTTATTAATTCAATATGAAATATTGGTGCGCTCGATTGACCTTTGTTCTGGCTCTACCTCTGCAGTAACTATACCCAGTTCAGGCTCTCCAACCGAGAAATAATAATAATTGTCCAACACTGCACCACGTCTCTACCTCACTGGCTGCCATAAAGTTCAGTTTGGCTTCTGTTAATTTTTTTGTTTGTTCACCATCCCCACCAATTCACCACCAACCATCACCTTCCTCAGGCTTCTCTATCCGTGAACCATCAGATCTTCCCCTTGAAAATGTAGCTTCGCATCTCTAAAAACACTTACTGTGACTCATGATCTGATTCAACAAGGCATTCAACATCCTTCAATTCTCAACCTAAGCTCGACATCTGCCTCAACATCTACTCCACCCTATGGCCCACCGCCGCTGGAAACCGTACTTCCATTTCTTACGGAGTACAAACTATCATCTTAACAACTCTTTTGACTCGTGAACAAGCAAGTTCCCTGTGCTTTGTTTTCGAGTGGCGCTTTAGAAGTACGGAGATTACAATTACTATTACGATCATGATTACGACCGTATTGCACGCCACTGGTCCACTGTTAAAGTCGGGTCGCCCAGTTCACGAAAATGCACTATAGACTATTATAGAGGCTCTAATTAGTGCAACCTGCGAACATCGAATCGAATCGATGAGCGATAAAAATGTCGTCAAAACGTTAATTTCCTCGAGATATCAGTAGAGGGAGAAGCCCAGTCCTGACTCGGTTAAGTATTAATACTAACTAGTAATAAATTAGTAATTAGTTAAGTATTATTAATAATTAGTTAAGGTAACTAGTTAAGGTAATTAGGTCACATTAATTATGGTAATTAGCCTATTATAATAATTGGGTCATATT
>OX243816.1:19146677-19226985 GCA_945859605.1 Lumbricus rubellus | reverse complement strand
ATTTTGTCAAAATTGATGACTTGTTGCATATATTGAACACCTTTGTTTGCACAAAACTTAAGAATGGTACCTCCACCCCACTTCTTTACTTCACCAACTTGGCACTCTCACTCTAAAAATAGTCTTGTAATTTGCTGTTGATAACCTAAGTTGCATTTCTTCGCTCTTTAAGTTCGCAATTTGTCAAAATTGCTGACGTGGCACAAATAATGAAGAGGCTTGTTTTCAACAAATTTAAGAATTGAACACTCTCCCCACCCCTTTACTTCACCAACTTAACACTCTCAACCCTTAAAAGTCTTGCAATTTGCTGTTTGTAATCCTAAGTTGTATTTCTTCGCTCTTTAAGTTCGCAATTTACCTAAATTGCTGACATGACACAAATATTGAAGAGTCTTGTTTTCCACAAATTTAAGAATATTCGCTTTCCCCCACTCCATATTTCTTCAACTTAACACATTCTACACACATTTTTGGTGTTTATACTTCGTAAATTACAAGTTTGACTTCGTGCAATGGTAAAAGTTCGTGTCTTACATTGAAAAGTTCAAGTTCTGCTCGCTCGCACATCTAACATATTTATAATTTTACCTTGCTAATTATCAATTCGTAACGCCTTGTCGCCATACACCTACTGTGTTTGTCTTACACAACTTACATTCTTCGCCGTTGCATGTAAAGTTGATAATCTAAGTTAGAAAATTCGCTCAAAGTATATGTATGTATGTTAGAAATTGAAGAGTTCCTCTGCTACTCGTTCGCACGCATATTGAAAATGTTTGTGTTGCTGAATATGTGCTTGTGAATTTCATATATTTGATATGTAATATGTCAATATTTAAGAAAAAGCGCCACCTGTTGAAAGAAATGTGTGACGATTCTGTGGTTTGTACTCTTACATGTACAAGAAAGTCAGCTTGTGCACCATCTATGGAGTTGGAAAGTTATATGAGTATCTTGTATGTTCATATGTGTGTAAGAAATTCCTTGGGGATAGATGACCGAAAGTTTCCATGGGCTTTGAGATTGTGTGTGTGTGTGTGTGTGTGTGTGTGTGTGTGTGTGTGTGTGTGTGTGTGTGTGTGTGTGAAAGTATGTCGATGTTCCATCTTGCGACTGAAAAGTTGTGTGTATTTGTGTTGTTTGGGCTTAGCGTGTGTGAAAAATTGTCTGTATGTTCGTTATTTGAGCATGACTGTGCAGGAAAGGCTGTGCTGGCGCCGCCTTGGGAGCAGATGATTGCTAAAGGTCACAATATTGGGAAAGGAAGGTTGAGTACTTCTTCGGTTTTTGCGTTTGACTATGCGTGAAATTTTGGGGAAGCTGCCAAATGAGGAAAGGAAGGTTGAGTTCCTGTTGGGTTTTTGCGTTTGACAATTCGGTAAAGTTGTTAAAGTGCCCATATTGGGAATGGAAGGTTGAGTGATTCTTAGGTTATTGAGTTTGACTATGTGTAAAAGTTGGTCCGGTCGCCATATTGAGAGTGGAAGGTTGAGTAATTCTTAGGTTATTGAGTTTGACTATGTGTAAAAGTTGGTCCGGTCGCCATATTGAGAGTGGAAGGTTGAGTAATTCTTAGGTTTTTGGGTTTGACTATGCGTAAAATTTGTGAAGAAATACGTATTGTAGTGCGAATGTTGTTGGATTCTTCGGTTTTTGGACTTGGCTATAAAAGAAATGAGTAAAGGTCGGCATATTTGGACTGTGCGGTTGAATGATTTTCGGTTTTTGGACTTATCTGCACAAGAATGAGTGTTTGTGACTGTGTTGGTAATGTCCTGTTGCAAGTTAATACTGTGTTTGGACTTATATGAATATGAAAAGATGAAGAAAATTGTTGTTGACTGTTATATTTTAAAATAATTTTGTAAGAAATGCTGAATATATGTTACACTTTTGATTAATTTAATTGTAGAAATGTTTGATTTATACATATTTTCTAATAAAATGGTGAATAATGGCAATATTTTGAAGGTATACACAGAAATTCTCGCTTCCTGATTGGTCCGTCGCTTGGATTTGCTGCTTCCTGATTGGTCAGTTCTTAGCCGTATAGGATAAATTTGTGAGCGGTGGTTCGGAATGGAGGGTTGGAGGGTGTGGTGGACTGCTATAGAGGGAGAGAGAGGCCGTTCCTAGGAGTTTTCGACTCCTTATTGGTCGGTTTCTAGGTTTCTCGCTTTCTTGTTGGTTAGTGCTTATGCGTAAAATTCATAATTTTGGTTGGTGAATGGTGGAATGGGTGGTTGGAGGGTGAGGTTGACTGGTATGGAGGGAGAGAGATGGTATACTTAGGGTTTGCCGCTTTCCGTTTGTGCTGTTGTTAGGGTTCGCTGCTACATGTTTGAGTGATTCTTATGCATATAGACTAATGCAAATTTGCGTGTGTGTGGTGGTTGGAATGGTTGGCTGATGGGTGAGGTTAGTTGTTGTAGAGTGATATATTACACCTAAAAGAAGGTGATATGGCCGGGTGTGTGGGCTGGAATGGCATGGAGATATGCCGAGATAGAGAAATTGATGCTTGTAGAAATAATGGGTTGGAGATTGTGATGCGTGGAAGACAGTGCAGCATGCAGAATGATTAGGGGCGCTTGTGATGAGTCATTTCCGGTTGCTAATTGTAGTTCAGATAATTGCATGTACATAATTTGACTTCTTTCAAATTGGTATGGTTGCACGATTGCCAATGACACAGCTGTCTGGTCTCAATAGAAGGAGCTCGATCGGTGACCACCTCGGGCGATGCACCTGCGATAAAGGGAGCAATAATGTCTAGCTGGTCTTTCCAATTGTGATGACGGTGCGATTGCCAATCACATGGTTGACTGGGTTTGATAGAGCTGCCGACCGACGGTCGACTTTATGCCCGCGGGACATGCACACCTGCCATGAAAGGGTCCAATTTGACAATAAAGAATAGCGGGTCTTTGTAATTGTGATGACGGCACGATTGCCAATGACACGGTTGAGTGGGTTTGATAGAGCTGCCGACCGATGGTTGGTCTTGGGCCCGCGGGCTATGCACCTGCCATGAAAGGAACCAATTTGGCAATAAAGACTAGCGGGTCTTTGTAATTGTGATGATGGCACGATTTCCAATTACACGGTTGAGTGGGTTTGATAGAGATGTTGTCTGACGGTTATAGATAGACAGAGAGATGGTCAGACAGGCAGACAGACAGGCAGACAGACAGGCAGACAGACAGGCAGACAGACACGCAGACAGATGGGCAGACAGATGGGCAGACAGACAGACAGACAGACAGACAGACAGACAGACAGATGTAATTATGGATTACTAGTTCAATGCGCTCATAAGTGTTTTAGGAAATAATTGCTTTGAAACGATGCTCCTTTGTGTTTCGTCGGTGTATGACGTCATTATTCCTTTGTGTTTTGATAACTAATTGTCGTTTTTAATATATTTTTTTAATGTGTTTGTGTGCTGCTACCGATGACGCATTACCGATGACGCAATGCCGGGTTGGGCCCTGTACCGCTGCTAGTTAGGGTTAACTAATTACTATTACTAATATAATTACCTAATTAATATAAGTTAATTAATATACTAATTAATATAATAGGTTAATTAATATGACCCAATTATTATAATAGGCTAATTACCATAATTAATGTGACCTAATTACCTTAACTAGTTACCTTAACTAATTATTAATAATACTTAACTAATTACTAATTTATTACTAGTTAGTATTAATACTTAACCGAGTCAGGACTGGGCTTCTCCCTCTACTGATATCGGATCACGTGATCGATGATGTCAGAAGACATTTATTTGGCGCCTCACTCGTCGTCTCATCTGACATTTCATGTGATTTCGTGTGTCGCATTTCATGTGACATCATCCATGTAATTTCTTATTTGACGTGTGGTTTATCGTTTGGCACCTCACTTGCACCGTGAGTTTATTTCATGCGGACGTGTGTCATATACAGGCAATGTGACAATATAATAACCTAAGATGTTGATATTCCTATAGGATCCTTGCTAGGCTTATTAATCATTAGGCTACGAGATCGCTTTATCGGTGCCGAAATTAGGGTATTCGGTAAGCTATTAAAGCTAATATATTATATATGTTTATTAAATATATATATATATATAATACACACACACATATATTATGTGTGTGTGTGTGTGTGTGTGTGTGTGTGTGTGTGTGTGTGTGTAGGGAATCTATCGTGAGCTGGTCGTAGTCAGCCATCCTATAATATACATGTACATGTACTGCATAATTATTTACTGCGCATTTACTTTATTTCTGCAAACGCATCGTTTAGCCTATTACTTCCAGTTTTAGTAGGTGTCGCCGAATAATGCACGTGATTCATGGACAGACTAAATATAACATTATGAAAATACAGCGAGACAGAGACACATGCAGAACGAGTCTGAAAGGAACACACACACACACACACACACACACACACACACACCTACACACACACGCACAGTCGCACACACATACACACACAGATTTTGCCAGATCATTGGAAAACTGAGCCATGCACTTACTGGAGACAGCGTTGACCGTGCATAGGTGCGGTTGCATGGTTTAGTGTGGCATCACTCGGAGATAATTATACACGTTCGCTTTTAATATAAAATTTGGTTGCTATGGCTTTCAATTTGCTGTGGCACAGGGATGCATTATTATACGCCAGCCCTGACCAACTCACATGTCTTGCGTTTGAGTGAGCAGCATGAATGATTTGCTATCTTCAGGGTCCCATTTTAAGGTTAGTGCGGAGCCGGGTGCTGTGATTACTTCCCAATGTTCCATTGGCCCCCTGCTCAGCCCACTGGCTTATCATGCACATATTTATTGGAGCGCTCCCAGAGGCCTTTAAGGTATGTTCAACCAAAGAGGGTCCACTCGTTATGGCCCCATTCATGCCGTCGTCGTCGCGTCGTCGTCGGTGCCTCATTCGATACTCCGAACATTGGCGGCATCATGGACAATTCTTCTCCAGAGATTCTTCTGCTGTGCTGATCGTACCACCTGCTCCATCGACAATCCCGTCCATTCCTTCACATCGTCCATCCACATTCTTCTTGGTCGTCCTCTTCCCCTTGCTCCCTCAGTTTCACCGGTTATCACGTCTTTTTCGAGGCAGTTTGATGTTTTCCTCACTATATGGCCGAAATACTGCAACTTCCTTTTGACAATTGTACTCCAGAGTTGTTCTCCACCCACTTCTCTCAGTACCCCATTCATGCAAAGAAACAAAATTCAATAGCTGTTTTTGTAGTGTGTTATTTCTAACCGCATAAGGACAAACAAAACTCAGAACAAAATTATTCGAGATCACTCATTTTAGTAGGTCTATATAATAAGCTACTTAACTTTCGCACGTGTGTCACGGTGTGTGGGTCCATATTGGGCTTCAATTATATAATCAGACATATTCATATCAATATCAGTCAGAAATTCTAGTGAGACTTATATTTTTCTGGCTTGTTCAAACACTATAAGTCTACCTCACCTGACCGGATATCAAGTGGTGGTAGGCCTCTACGTAAAGCATTATCTGTTCGAGCTATTGCTATTTTAACAAAATTAATATAACACTGTATTGCAATAATTACAAATCCATGTAGTAAAACTATCGTCCTTGCAGCTAGTCAGTAGCATGTTTACGAACAAAGCCAATGACGTAACCATAGTGTTGTCAAACAAAGCGAGATCGTCATAATACGGAATTAATCATTTCCTAACAACGTAACATTGTAGCTAATGACGTAACAATGGTGTTTGTGAAACAAAGAGAAATCGTCATAATGCAAAACTATCCATTTACCTAACAACGTAGCACTATTCATCATCATCAACATCCTTAGGCTCAACGCCCGTAGGAGTCCGACGCCACTCTCTGTCTGAGTTTGTCTCGCGTGATGTTGCCCAGCTTCAACCGGTCCGGTCAGCAGGTCTGCTCCATACCATTAACATCTTGGAGCAGCTAGACCACCTGTCTGAATGAAGAGAATATTGGGAGAGAGAGGCATGAAGGACAACATGGGTCAATGCCCGTTGTGTCCCACGCTCTCTCCCCCGACTCTCTCTATCGGTCTGTCCTGACCGGCCTGTGCATGTCTGCTTCATATCATGACACCTTGAAGCATCTGGGTCGCTATGTCACTTGTGTCGTGGTTTTTGCGGATTTCAATCGTCTTGGTCTTTTACTGCCAGCGTATCGCCACCCATCTGGCAAACCTTCCTCCTTTTGTCCGGGCTTAGGACCGGCACAGGGCGTGACCATCGAGATTACTGATTCAGACGGTCGTGCACAGGGACGTTGTTGGTTCCTTGTGGCGGAGGATGGATGCAGTTTAACGTCGTGCCCAGGACTAGTAGCACTATTATACCAAGCTAATGACGTAACAATAGTGATGCAGACTTATAAGGAGATGTCGACATAATAGTACAGCGATATTGTCCTAGCAATAACTTGCCCATAACGAAATTAGTGACGCAACAAATTGCACAACGAGGATATGACGTCACAGTGTACGAAATCGACTAAACAAACTGATAATGAGCATCATCATCATCATGTCCACCTTAATTAGTGACGGGATAATAGTGTTTTTATAACAATATTAGTCACAATAAAATGGCCATGTAGCACAAGCCAATAATTATACGCTTCATCATGTGTCCTTTTGCTGTGATTCTGTAGGGATATGACCCACAGATTTTCTGAACATGAGCAAGGTCACGCATTTAGATCTAATTGTTTATTCGGCCCTGTGTGGGCTCCTATAAAACTGCTATAATAATACATGTAGTGTGTAATGAATACGTGTTCTTCGGATGTCTGCGATGGCATGTCACTATTCAACCATTTCTATCTCAGCATAACCATCTCACGCATCTCTCCTCCTCCTCCTCCACCCCCTCCTCCTCCTCCTCCAACTCCTAGTAGCGAAATGCAAGGTGTTTAGGGTTAGCAGTCGTGTGCAACTTAGCAGAAATCTGCATTCGTCAACTCTGAAAACGCTAAGTCCAACATTTTCACCGCGCAAAGTCGATCGGCAGCACCTTCGTGCGGCACTGTGGCGGAGGCGGCGGGCGCCCCGTCCCTCACGGACGACCTCGGACCCTGCGGCGCGGCTGACGACGTGGCGCGCATTCCCAATTAGATCAGGCTTTGGTTCGTAGAAGTTAAAGTCGAATACGCTCCGACACAGCTCTTTCAAAAAATTTCCTTCACCCGCAAAACGCATGAGCCTTTAACTTCATACGAGCCAAAGCAGGATCGATTGGGATCGCGTGCCACGTCGACGCCGCGTCGCAGGGGCCGAGGTCGTCCGTGTGGGACGGGGCGCCCGCCGCCTCCGCCACAGTGCCGCACGAAGGTGCTGCCGATCGACTTTGCGCGGTGAAAATGTTGGACTTAGCGTTTTCAGAGTTGACGAATGCAGATTTCTGCTAAGTTGCACACGACTGCTAACCCTAAACACCTTGCATTTCGCTACTCGTAACCCTAATTCGTGTTCCTTCGTACAATATTTTCGCATTTTGTCAAAATTGATGACTTGTTGCATATATTGAACACCTTTGTTTGCACAAAACTTAAGAATGGTACCTCCACCCCACTTCTTTACTTCACCAACTTGGCACTCTCAACTCTAAAAATAGTCTTGTAATTTGCTGTTGATAACCCTAAGTTGCATTTCTTCGCTCTTTAAGTTCGCAATTTGTCAAAATTGCTGACGTGGCACAAATAATGAAGAGGCTTGTTTTCAACAAATTTAAGAATTGAACACTCTCCCCACCCCTTTACTTCACCAACTTAACACTCTCAACCCTTAAAAGTCTTGCAATTTGCTGTTTGTAATCCTAAGTTGTATTTCTTCGCTCTTTAAGTTCGCAATTTACCTAAATTGCTGACATGACACAAATATTGAAGAGTCTTGTTTTCCACAAATTTAAGAATATTCGCTTTCCCCCACTCCATATTTCTTCAACTTAACACATTCTACACACATTTTTGGTGTTTATACTTCGTAAATTACAAGTTTGACTTCGTGCAATGGTAAAAGTTCGTGTCTTACATTGAAAAGTTCAAGTTCTGCTCGCTCGCACATCTAACATATTTATAATTTTACCTTGCTAATTATCAATTCGTAACGCCTTGTCGCCATACACCTACTGTGTTTGTCTTACACAACTTACATTCTTCGCCGTTGCATGTAAAGTTGATAATCTAAGTTAGAAAATTCGCTCAAAGTATATGTATGTATGTTAGAAATTGAAGAGTTCCTCTGCTACTCGTTCGCACGCATATTGAAAATGTTTGTGTTGCTGAATATGTGCTTGTGAATTTCATATATTTGATATGTAATATGTCAATATTTAAGAAAAAGCGCCACCTGTTGAAAGAAATGTGTGACGATTCTGTGGTTTGTACTCTTACATGTACAAGAAAGTCAGCTTGTGCACCATCTATGGAGTTGGAAAGTTATATGAGTATCTTGTATGTTCATATGTGTGTAAGAAATTCCTTGGGGATAGATGACCGAAAGTTTCCATGGGCTTTGAGATTGTGTGTGTGTGTGTGTGTGTGTGTGTGTGTGTGTGTGTGTGTGTGTGTGTGTGTGTGTGTGTGTGTGTGTGTGAAAGTATGTCGATGTTCCATCTTGCGACTGAAAAGTTGTGTGTATTTGTGTTGTTTGGGCTTAGCGTGTGTGAAAAATTGTCTGTATGTTCGTTATTTGAGCATGACTGTGCAGGAAAGGCTGTGCTGGCGCCGCCTTGGGAGCAGATGATTGCTAAAGGTCACAATATTGGGAAAGGAAGGTTGAGTACTTCTTCGGTTTTTGCGTTTGACTATGCGTGAAATTTTGGGGAAGCTGCCAAATGAGGAAAGGAAGGTTGAGTTCCTGTTGGGTTTTTGCGTTTGACAATTCGGTAAAGTTGTTAAAGTGCCCATATTGGGAATGGAAGGTTGAGTGATTCTTAGGTTATTGAGTTTGACTATGTGTAAAAGTTGGTCCGGTCGCCATATTGAGAGTGGAAGGTTGAGTAATTCTTAGGTTATTGAGTTTGACTATGTGTAAAAGTTGGTCCGGTCGCCATATTGAGAGTGGAAGGTTGAGTAATTCTTAGGTTTTTGGGTTTGACTATGCGTAAAATTTGTGAAGAAATACGTATTGTAGTGCGAATGTTGTTGGATTCTTCGGTTTTTGGACTTGGCTATAAAAGAAATGAGTAAAGGTCGGCATATTTGGACTGTGCGGTTGAATGATTTTCGGTTTTTGGACTTATCTGCACAAGAATGAGTGTTTGTGACTGTGTTGGTAATGTCCTGTTGCAAGTTAATACTGTGTTTGGACTTATATGAATATGAAAAGATGAAGAAAATTGTTGTTGACTGTTATATTTTAAAATAATTTTGTAAGAAATGCTGAATATATGTTACACTTTTGATTAATTTAATTGTAGAAATGTTTGATTTATACATATTTTCTAATAAAATGGTGAATAATGGCAATATTTTGAAGGTATACACAGAAATTCTCGCTTCCTGATTGGTCCGTCGCTTGGATTTGCTGCTTCCTGATTGGTCAGTTCTTAGCCGTATAGGATAAATTTGTGAGCGGTGGTTCGGAATGGAGGGTTGGAGGGTGTGGTGGACTGCTATAGAGGGAGAGAGAGGCCGTTCCTAGGAGTTTTCGACTCCTTATTGGTCGGTTTCTAGGTTTCTCGCTTTCTTGTTGGTTAGTGCTTATGCGTAAAATTCATAATTTTGGTTGGTGAATGGTGGAATGGGTGGTTGGAGGGTGAGGTTGACTGGTATGGAGGGAGAGAGATGGTATACTTAGGGTTTGCCGCTTTCCGTTTGTGCTGTTGTTAGGGTTCGCTGCTACATGTTTGAGTGATTCTTATGCATATAGACTAATGCAAATTTGCGTGTGTGTGGTGGTTGGAATGGTTGGCTGATGGGTGAGGTTAGTTGTTGTAGAGTGATATATTACACCTAAAAGAAGGTGATATGGCCGGGTGTGTGGGCTGGAATGGCATGGAGATATGCCGAGATAGAGAAATTGATGCTTGTAGAAATAATGGGTTGGAGATTGTGATGCGTGGAAGACAGTGCAGCATGCAGAATGATTAGGGGCGCTTGTGATGAGTCATTTCCGGTTGCTAATTGTAGTTCAGATAATTGCATGTACATAATTTGACTTCTTTCAAATTGGTATGGTTGCACGATTGCCAATGACACAGCTGTCTGGTCTCAATAGAAGGAGCTCGATCGGTGACCACCTCGGGCGATGCACCTGCGATAAAGGGAGCAATAATGTCTAGCTGGTCTTTCCAATTGTGATGACGGTGCGATTGCCAATCACATGGTTGACTGGGTTTGATAGAGCTGCCGACCGACGGTCGACTTTATGCCCGCGGGACATGCACACCTGCCATGAAAGGGTCCAATTTGACAATAAAGAATAGCGGGTCTTTGTAATTGTGATGACGGCACGATTGCCAATGACACGGTTGAGTGGGTTTGATAGAGCTGCCGACCGATGGTCGGTCTTGGGCCCGCGGGCTATGCACCTGCCATGAAAGGAACCAATTTGGCAATAAAGACTAGCGGGTCTTTGTAATTGTGATGATGGCACGATTTCCAATTACACGGTTGAGTGGGTTTGATAGAGATGTTGTCTGACGGTTATAGATAGACAGAGAGATGGTCAGACAGGCAGACAGACAGGCAGACAGACAGGCAGACAGACAGGCAGACAGACACGCAGACAGATGGGCAGACAGATGGGCAGACAGACAGACAGACAGACAGACAGACAGACAGACAGACAGACAGATGTAATTATGGATTACTAGTTCAATGCGCTCATAAGTGTTTTAGGAAATAATTGCTTTGAAACGATGCTCCTTTGTGTTTCGTCGGTGTATGACGTCATTATTCCTTTGTGTTTTGATAACTAATTGTCGTTTTTAATATATTTTTTTAATGTGTTTGTGTGCTGCTACCGATGACGCATTACCGATGACGCAATGCCGGGTTGGGCCCTGTACCGCTGCTAGTTAGGGTTAACTAATTACTATTACTAATATAATTACCTAATTAATATAAGTTAATTAATATACTAATTAATATAATAGGTTAATTAATATGACCCAATTATTATAATAGGCTAATTACCATAATTAATGTGACCTAATTACCTTAACTAGTTACCTTAACTAATTATTAATAATACTTAACTAATTACTAATTTATTACTAGTTAGTATTAATACTTAACCGAGTCAGGACTGGGCTTCTCCCTCTACTGATATCGGATCACGTGATCGATGATGTCAGAAGACATTTATTTGGCGCCTCACTCGTCGTCTCATCTGACATTTCATGTGATTTCGTGTGTCGCATTTCATGTGACATCATCCATGTAATTTCTTATTTGACGTGTGGTTTATCGTTTGGCACCTCACTTGCACCGTGAGTTTATTTCATGCGGACGTGTGTCATATACAGGCAATGTGACAATATAATAACCTAAGATGTTGATATTCCTATAGGATCCTTGCTAGGCTTATTAATCATTAGGCTACGAGATCGCTTTATCGGTGCCGAAATTAGGGTATTCGGTAAGCTATTAAAGCTAATATATTATATATGTTTATTAAATATATATATATATAATACACACACACATATATTATGTGTGTGTGTGTGTGTGTGTGTGTGTGTGTGTGTGTGTGTAGGGAATCTATCGTGAGCTGGTCGTAGTCAGCCATCCTATAATATACATGTACATGTACTGCATAATTATTTACTGCGCATTTACTTTATTTCTGCAAACGCATCGTTTAGCCTATTACTTCCAGTTTTAGTAGGTGTCGCCGAATAATGCACGTGATTCATGGACAGACTAAATATAACATTATGAAAATACAGCGAGACAGAGACACATGCAGAACGAGTCTGAAAGGAACACACACACACACACACACACACACACACACACACACACACACACACCTACACACACACGCACAGTCGCACACACATACACACACAGATTTTGCCAGATCATTGGAAAACTGAGCCATGCACTTACTGGAGACAGCGTTGACCGTGCATAGGTGCGGTTGCATGGTTTAGTGTGGCATCACTCGGAGATAATACACGTTCGCTTTTAATATAAAATTTGGTTGCTATGGCTTTCAATTTGCTGTGGCACAGGGATGCATTATTATACGCCAGCCCTGACCAACTCACATGTCTTGCGTTTGAGTGAGCAGCATGAATGATTTGCTATCTTCAGGGTCCCATTTTAAGGTTAGTGCGGAGCCGGGTGCTGTGATTACTTCCCAATGTTCCATTGGCCCCCTGCTCAGCCCACTGGCTTATCATGCACATATTTATTGGAGCGCTCCCAGAGGCCTTTAAGGTATGTTCAACCAAAGAGGGTCCACTCGTTATGGCCCCATTCATGCCGTCGTCGTCGCGTCGTCGTCGGTGCCTCATTCGATACTCCGAACATTGGCGGCATCATGGACAATTCTTCTCCAGAGATCCTTCTGCTGTGCTGATCGTACCACCTGCTCCATCGACAATCCCGTCCATTCCTTCACATCGTCCATCCACATTCTTCTTGGTCGTCCTCTTCCCCTTGCTCCCTCAGTTTCACCGGTTATCACGTCTTTTTCGAGGCAGTTTGATGTTTTCCTCACTATATGGCCGAAATACTGCAACTTCCTTTTGACAATTGTACTCCAGAGTTGTTCTCCACCCACTTCTCTCAGTACCCCATTCATGCAAAGAAACAAAATTCAATAGCTGTTTTTGTAGTGTGTTATTTCTAACCGCATAAGGACAAACAAAACTCAGAACAAAATTATTCTAGACCACTCATTTTAGTAGGTCTATATAATAAGCTACTTAACTTTCGCACGTGTGTGGGTCCATATTGGGCTTCAATTATTTATCAGACATATTCATTTCAATATCAGTCAGAAATTCTAGTGAGACTTATATTTTTCTGGCTTGTTCAAACACTATAAGTCTACCTCACCTGACCGGATATCAAGTGGTGGTAGGCCTCTACGTAAAGCATTATCTGTTCGAGCTATTGCTATTTTAACAAAATTAATATAACACTGTATTGCAATAATTAAAAATCCATGTAGTAAAACTATCGTCCTTGCAGCTAGTCAGTAGCATGTTTACGAACAAAGCCAATGACGTAACCATAGTGTTGTCAAACAAAGCGAGATCGTCATAATACGGAATTAATCATTTCCTAACAACGTAACATTGTAGCTAATGACGTAACAATGGTGTTTGTGAAACAAAGAGAAATCGTCATAATGCAAAACTATCCATTTACCTAACAACGTAGCACTATTCATCATCATCAACATCCTTAGGCTCAACGCCCGTAGGAGTCCGACGCCACTCTCTGTCTGAGTTTGTCTCGCGTCATGTTGCCCAGCTTCAACCGGTCCGGTCAGCAGGTCTGCTCCATACCATTAACATCTTGGAGCAGCTAGACCATCTGTCTGAATGAAGAGAATATTGGGAGAGAGAGGCATGAAGGACAACATGGGTCAATGCCCGTTGTGTCCCACGCTCTCTCCCCCGACTCTCTCCATCGGTCTGTCCTGACCGGCCTGTGCATGTCTGCTTCATATCATGACACCTTGAAGCATCTGGGTCGCTATGTCACTTGTGTCGTGGTTTTTGCGGATTTCAATCGTCTTGGTCTTTTACTGCCAGCGTATCGCCACCCATCTGGCAAACCTTCCTCCTTTTGTCCGGGCTTAGGACCGGCACAGGGACGTTGTTGGTTCCTTGTGGCGGAGGATGGATGCAGTTTAACGTCGTGCCCAGGACTAGTAGCACTATTATACCAAGCTAATGACGTAACAATAGTGATGCAGACTTATAAGGAGATGTCGACATAATAGTACAGCGATATTGTCCTAGCAATAACTTGCCCATAACGAAATTAGTGACGCAACAAATTGCACAACGAGGATATGACGTCACAGTGTACGAAATCGACTAAACAAACTGATAATGAGCATCATCATCATCATGTCCACCTTAATTAGTGACGGGATAATAGTGTTTTTATAACAATATTAGTCACAATAAAATGGCCATGTAGCACAAGCCAATAATTATACGCTTCATCATGTGTCCTTTTGCTGTGATTCTGTAGGGATATGACCCACAGATTTTCTGAACATGAGCAAGGTCACGCATTTAGATCTAATTGTTTATTCGGCCCTGTGTGGGCTCCTATAAAACTGCGAGCCTGGGTGCTCTAGCACCACCGTAATGCATGCATGGTTATCTTAAATTTGTCGCAACTTGCAAGTATACACTATCATTTTCCTTTTTCTTCATTATAGCCCGTCATCGGCTTCGTGTGATTCCGAATTTTTGCTCACGTTGCCGTTTTGTTTTCACATAAACTTTACATTGTAGAAAAAATTAAGGGGCGTTGACAAATGAGTGTAACCGTGGGTCTGCTATGAATAAGTCGTAGTCTGATGGGAAATTCTTGCATTGAAAGAGATCTAGAAAAACCATAGCCAACATTTTCTTTATGCTGCTTAAAATTGCTAATAAAATGGCGTCTCTGCAAAAGATTGGAGAATATAATAATACAAAGTCCCACTGTTGGCCAAGTTTGCGATGCTCATTTGGTCAATTTAGGACCGTGTTAGATAACAATGCGCAAAATAGACCAATCACACTAATCATGACCCTGCAGTATACGAATATCTCTATACGCAGGTTCATAGCCGAATGTTGTAATGGCAAATCTTATCGAACTCGGTGCTACCGACTTTTTGCAGTGTTCTATATTTAGCACTTCCTGTATACATCGGCAGCTGGAATCATTCCGCGCTGGTTCCTTTGTGCCAAAACTCACAGCCGCCGAAGTTCCGACTTCTGCCCAGTAGTATTTGACACTGCAGTAGCGGCGCCTAGAAATCGTTCTTTCAATCGGCAACGAGCGCAGCAGCATAGACCTACCAACACTTCGACCAACAGGCAACAGAACTCGCGTGCACTGAATCCCTCGCAAGCAATAATACTTCCCCCTATTAAGAAATCCACCGGACGATTCGCGTTCAACTACCGCTGAACAGAACTACACAGAAGCAGGCCAACAGGACTATCGATAATCTGTACTAATCGGTAGTCGGACTGAGGGACGGACCACCGTCTAATAGGCAATTCGACGCAGTGCACCAGGCTCTCCTCAGCCGCCACCGCCACCGCTGCCTCGAGGCCTACGCAGGCGCTGGTGCTGCACCAGCTGCGAGGGAAAGATCGGCTGCTGCTGCATGCCAAGCGCGTATCTGGGCGGCAACGGTTCGTCAACAAATTACTAACAGAGGCGCTAAATGAATTTTTTCGCCAGTTGGACGCCGAAAAAGGTAAAGTAGCTCTTGAAGCGCGTTCTTTCCTAGAATAATTAATCGGATGTGAAAGTTTCTCGTGAGGCGCTATAGAAATGTACGGATGAGCGGGTGTTATGGTGTAAGGAAGAGATCTATGAATGGGTTTTGAAGAGAAAATAAACGGAGAGAGACTGAAGAATGGAATGTGATCGGTGCCTTTACTGATATGTGTTTTTCCGGTTGACTGCTTATGTGACTGTCTCTGTCTGTGTATGTTTGGTTGTGCGTCTCTCTCTGTATGTCTGCCTGTCTGCTTTTCCATCTTCGTGTTGAGTTGTTTTTGAAAGAAGGAAAAAGACGGAGACTATAGAGGTGAAGATGTTCGACACCTTTTGACTGCTTCGCAATTTTTCCCTCCAGTCTATTTCGGCTGTAATCGTTGTCTCACTGTCTCTGTCTCTGTCTGTCTCTGTCTGTCTGTCTGTCTGTCTCTCTCTCTTTGCCTGTCTCTTTATCTTCTTTATCTCCCTTCAGCTCTTTCTTTTCCTATTCTGCTTTGCTTCTCCCCCGCTTTCTGTCTCTCTGTCTCTCTGTTTATCTGTTTCCCTGTCTATGTCTCTGTCTGTCTGTCTCTGTCTGTCTCTCTCTGTTTATTTTGTACCGTCCTTGTGTTTGTCTCCTTCTGTCTGTTTGTCTGTTTGCCTGTCTGTCTGTTTCTCTGTGCCCCTTTGTTCCTGGTCTGCCACAACATGTTTGTAATAATGCAGGCTGCCTTGTCTCTTATGCCAATAACTCTTCCTGCTTCATTTAACCTTCATCAGTTATCATTCTCCACCGAAAGGTTAAGCCATCATAGAGTAACTGGCAGGTTATTATACAACCGTTGCTATAGAAAACTGCATCGTGGAATGGGTGCTCCCTCAAATTATTTTGGAACTTCGAAGAAATACATGTACATTGTAGGTTATGCTGACAAATTTACCATTTATATAGAACTAACGACATCAGCTAAGATCATATTAAACCTTTTTTGGTATGGTTGATTTATGACCATTTATTGTATATCTCTAAATTCGTATCTGGAAATTTCTTACTCCATGATTAATGTATTGCGCGCATTAATACCATGAAAAGGTTCGTATATAGTGGGCAAATAATTATGTGAGACGATTCAAACTGTTGAAGAGCCGTCTACCCGAGCAGACAAGAATCAATCAATCACATGAATTTATATAGCGCCTCTTTAAGATCACTACTCAGAGGCGCTCAAGAAGTGCGACCAGTAGTTACGGTTACTTGGTCACTGCATTCATCAGCTCCTGCATGATGCTACCTCTTCGTGAGGACAGTATACTACTCAAGCTTACTTCACAACGGAGAGCATCCATCCTTTCATGCTGCCTCTTTCTAATTCGAAATTGCTCATGAACAGTTTTGTTATCCAATTATAGGCTAAACACGTATATGATCTCGTGAATAAGCTGGTGCCCCCGCGCTTGGCTTTCTAGTGGCACTTTAGAAATTTGAAGTTTACGATTACGATTACGTCTATTGTTTTATTTAGTTGGTCATGAATTTGTTGTCAATTTTCTTCCCTTTTATTTACGATGCTCCCTTGTTATTTAAGTTGCCTCGTTACCACTGATTTTTTGTCGTCATCTGCATTGCGTGCTATTGATATTATAATAGTCGGAGGTCTTAATTACAGACGCGTCTTAATTAGATGGCATGCGGTGATCCTTTCTCGTTTTGTTGTTTTGCACCTCACGCAATAACCTGCGAAGAAAAAGAAATGGGTGGGGGGTGGGTGTTAAGAAACGAAGCTGATGATCTTTATAGATAAGAGATTTAATATGATTAATAAAAGAAATGTCTCAGAACTTAAACGCCATTAGACCTCCTTGCACGGAAGCTTAGTCAAGAACTAAGGAACAAGAACATCCGACTATACAACAGTAGTCAACATAGTCGTTACTATAGCGCCACTTATAAAGTTCAACACCCCTCCTTAACGACTAATTTATCCTAATAACAAAATATACTGTTCTCTCAATTTAACCCAATTTCACAAGTAAACTTCCTAGTTTTAACTGCTTCTAGAGGTTTGGTTAAGAGATCAGCCATCATATGTTCACTAGGACAATACTAAGTCTTAATGTCTAGTTCCTTATTTCTGTACATTTATCGAACAAAATGATATTTAGTTCCGATAAATCATCCAGATCTTTCATAACCAGAGTTTCATTCATAAGATCTTCAAATTCCTTGAACATCGAAACTTTTGTTGCTGCTACAATTAAGTCATCCACATGAATTGAAATATAAATCCATCCATCATCGTACTGTTTTGAATATAGACATAGATCATTATCACTTCTCTTGAATCCATTAGTGATAAGTACTTCATTGAGCTTTTTGTTCCATTCATTAGCTCCTTGCTTGAGTCCATATAAATTCTTTTCTAGTTTACAGACAACTTCTGCAGCGCCTTTCTGATATCCATCAGGTTGTTTCATGTACACTTCATGAGATAAATCTCCATTCAGGTAAGCTGTTTCCACATCATAGTGTTTTACCGTCATGCCTTTAATTCCTGCTATAGTCAAGATAGTTCTCAATGTTGATGGTTTTGCCACAGGAGCAAAAACTTCATCATAATCTTCTCCAAATTTCTGAGAATATCCTTGTGCAACTAAACGTGCTTTATATCTTGTTATATTTCCTTTTTCATCCCTTTTGATTTTGTAAACCCATTTACTACCAATTGCTGTTTTGTTTTCAGGTAGTTCTGTTAAGATCCATGTTCCATTTTCATTAAGGGATTTCATTTCTTCATCCATAGCTTTCCGCCAGGATTGTTGCTGTTTACAAGATATTGCTTCCTTATAATTTCTTGGTTCTGACTCAACCATTGTTACTTTATTAATTGTTTCAATTAACCTTTCAGCTGGTTTACCTTTGTTAACTCTTTCTGATCTCCTTAAGTTTATCTGTGAGTCTGTAGTTTCTGTATCCTGTTGAATTATTACCTCTTCTGGTAATTGGTGTGTTGGAAATTGAACAATTTCATCATCAAAGTCTGAATTCGATGACAACTCTTCAACATCAATGTCAAAATCACTCACTTCCGATAAATGTGGATCAGTCTCAAGAAATATCACATCTCTACTAATGTACACTTTGTCCGTGTTCACATCTAGTAGTCTGTAACCTTTTGTACCTTTTTCATAACCTACAAAAGTTAATTTCTTGGCTTTGTCATCCAATTTCTGTCTTTTTTCTGCTGGAATTGCTACGTAAGCTTTTGATCCGAATTTCTTTATGTAGCTTAGATTTGGTTTCCTTTTGTTCCATCTTTCAAAAGGAGTGCCTTCAATACCTTCAACTGGTAATCTGTTCTGTAAATGATTCGCTGTCATAATGGATTCGCCCCAATATTTTAGCGGTAGATCTGCATCCTTTAACATACATCTTGTCATCTCAGTAAGATACCGATTCTTTCTTTCAGCACAACCATTCTGTTGCGGTGTATAGGGGGTTGTGAATTCAGCTTGAATTCCTTCACTCTTCATGAATTTCTGTAACCTTTCAGCTGTATATTCCCCTCCTCTATCTGAACGAATTCTTTTCGGCGTTTTACCAAATTTTGTCTGGACATGCTTGACATACTCTTGAATTTTGTCAGGTACTTCAGATTTATTTGCCAATAAATACACTTCTGTATATTTACTGTGATCATCAATCATCGTCATGAAATATCTTTTCCCACCTGGTGTTGTTGTCTGCATTGGTCCACAGACATCTGTATGTATTAAGTCTAGAATTTCAGCTGACTTGGAATCTGACTTCTTTGGGATAGACTTTCTTGTCATCTTTGCTTCAATACAACATTCACATACACCTGAGAATTTACACGGCTTGATGACGATCCCTGATACTTTATTCTGATTCACCATGTTCTGTATAGCTTTTGAATCTCTGTGTCCCATTCTGTTGTGCCAAACGTGTATGCAACCTGTGCAACTTTGTGCAACCTGTGCAATATGGGTTTCTTTTACTTTATTGGTTTGTTCAGAGATTCTCACTTCAAACAAATCATTTTTGTCATCTGCAATTGCTATTGTTTCTCCATCCTTTATTATGATGCATTTGTTTTCTTTGAAAACCACTTCACAACCTTTATTGACAAGTTTCTTTACTGATAGTAAATTTCCTTTCAATTGTGGAACGTACAAGACTTCACACAATTTTGCAACATGTATCTCTCCATTTTCCTTTATGAAATTAATCATTACCTCACCATTTCCTGCAGTTTGAATCTTCCGACCATCAGCGAGAAAAACTTCACTTTTATACTGTCTGTTAATGTTCAAGAAGAAATTTCTGTTACTACACATGTGTGTTGTTGCACCTGAGTCAACATGCCAAATACAACTGATGTCTTTTTCGTATGCTTTAAGACATGTATGTGCTACTTTTTCTGGAGGTTTTTCTTCAATGAAATTTTCTCTCAATGTTTTTGCCACATGGTCTGTGTTTCTTTCTTTCCACTGGATGTACTTCCTGCAATCTCTTTTTAAGTGGTTAGGCTTTTTACAGAAAAAACATGTGCGAGATTCTTTAGGATTTGTTACTGGTTTTGTTGCTTTAAAAGCCTTTAATTCTTGTCCTTTATGTGTTGCGAAATTACTTGTCCTTCTTGCAGACTCTTCAAGCAATTTTCCTTTGACTAATTCCACAGTCAAATCATCTTCAGGTCTGCTTTCTAATGCTGTAATCAGTGTCCCATAACTTTCTGGAAGACTACTGAGGAAGAAAGCGACTGTTAAATGCTCTGCCAACGTTTCACCCAACGAAGTAAGCTGGTCGATTAAATTCTCCATTTCTGCAAGATGGTTTTGCATATCGCCATGCTCTGTTAACTTTAATGCACACAGTTTCCTTAATAAATTTACTTTACTGGACAGTGTTGCCTTTTGGTGATACTTTTTCAGTTCTTCCCATGAACCCTTTGCCGTAGTTTGCTTTCTTATTAGATGAAGTTGATTATCTTCAACTAACAAGCCTATCGTGGCTCGTGCTTTTCCATCTTTACTTTGCCACGTTTCCGTAATAGGATTAGGAGTTTCTTTAATGACAGTGTCCCACAAATCCTCTTTAATTAACAGGAGTTCAACTTTAAACTTCCACGTTTGATAGTTCTGATTATTCAACTTTGCGATTTTACCTTTATCCATCATCTTTATTCTTTCGGAGAAAAGAAATAAACAACTGACTCTTGCATTTCTGTCACGACGAAGAGAACAGTCACATGTCACGCTTTACCGCGTAGTTGACCGGATTTTCCTTATTAAAGTATCGCATCCTAAACTCTTTTACTCTTTGAGATCATCTTGTGCACTGGG
Organism: Lumbricus rubellus; assembly: GCA_945859605.1. Lineage (NCBI taxonomy): Eukaryota > Metazoa > Annelida > Clitellata > Crassiclitellata > Lumbricidae > Lumbricus > Lumbricus rubellus. The sequence continues at coordinate 19,206,166 of OX243816.1, read as the reverse complement.
CCCATAACCTGTTAAGAAACGAAGCTGATGATCTTTATAGATAAGAGATTTAATATGATTAATAAAAGAAATGTCTCAGAACTTAAACGCCATTAGACCTCCTTGCACGGAAGCTTAGTCAAGAACTAAGGAACAAGAACATCCGACTATACAACAGTAGTCAACATAGTCGTTACTATAGCGCCACTTATAAAGTTCAACAGTGGGGTGGGTGAAGAACAGAATGAGGAATAAAAAGAAGAGAGAGGATGAATGCGAAGAAGAAATTAAGGCGACGAGAAAGAAGAAGAAGGAGGAGGAGGAAGAGGAGGATAACTAAGAAGAGGAGGAAGAGTAGGAGGAGGAGGAAGAGGAGGAGGAGGAGGAGGAAGAGGAGGAGGAGGAGGAGGAAGAAAGTGGAGGAAGAGGAGGAGGAGGAGGAGGAAGAAAGTGGAGGAAGAGGAGGAGGAGGATGAGGAGGAGAAGGAAGTTTAGGAGAAGGTGGAGGAAGAAGAAGAGGAAGAGGAGGAAGAACAGAATGAAGAGAAAGAGGAGGAGGAAGAGGAGGAGAAGGAAGTGGAGGAGAAGGTGGAGGAAGAAGAAGAAGGTGGAGGAAGAGGAGGAGGAGAAGAAGGAGAAGGTGGAGGAGGACGAGGAGTTGGAGGAGGAGGAGGAGGGGGTGGAGGAGGAGGAGGAGAGATGCGTGAGATGGTTATGCTGAGATAGAAATGGTTGAATAGTGACATGCCATCGCAGACATCCGAAGAACACGTATTCATTACACACTACATGTATTATTATAGCCCCGCAAGGATAAGTCAGCCTTCAACTGCGAGCGACTGTTAAAATAATGACAGGTGGAGCCTCACTGGCTGCCAGAAAGTTCAATTTGGCTTCTGTTAATTAATTTTGCCATCATTATAATAATTCTGCCTTCTTGTCAGTTTGAGTCAATAACTGAATACAAAACTAAAACAGTGGAAAGAGAAGAATAAGAAGGAGAAGCAGGAAAAGAAAGACACAAGGAGGAGGAGGAGGGCAAGGAGAAGAAGGAGGACAAGGAGGAGGACAAGGGGAAGGAGGACGGAAAGGAAGAGGAATAGGAATAAGTAGCGTTATTCTGAATCCTGCTGCCTTTACCTTGAGCTTATGAAGAGTTTAAGAAAAGAATCGTTAAACAACAGAACCGGGTAACTAATCGATTAGAATCTAATGAATAAAAAATTGAGTATAACAATAGCTATAATAGACCTATGGCTGATTTGTATCGATTTAATTACAGAAGTTCTTCTTGTTCCAATTCCATTCGAGTGGCTAATCTTTGGTAATTGATTCTAATTTTAAACTATTTGCAAAAATAGATTCTCATCCACATCTCTGGTAAACACACACCGACGCAGCAGCTTCGTTTTTATCCGTGTCCTAGATTACCTTGCGTAATGAATGCAGGCACATATTTTGTTTAAGCAGCATATAAAAAGGTGCACCATAAATTGCGATTACGATGATGATTATTTAGTGCAGTTCCTCCTTCTCTCTGATATAATATTATATTGCTATCGCCGTCGGCTGCTGACGCTGCTGCTATTCGGCCCTGTGGTCAAAATAATTGGGTGGAGATGAGGAGCGGGTGCACGGCAGATTTAGGGTTGTAGAAGGGGAAGGGGTAGACGTGATATTGCGAACGGTGATGTCAGGATGGAGAGGCAGCGTCGATCGGCGCCTGCATGGCTGCTGATGCTGCTGCTGCTGCTGCTGTTGCTGCTGATGCTGCTGCTGCTGATGCTGAGCTGCGATGGTTTTGAATGTGCATCAGCTGAGTGAAAACAGAACATACGTTAATAATTGATTGCTGAGTGCGAACCAACCAACCAACCATCCATTCGTCCGTCCGTCCATCCATCCATTCACGCATTTACCCAATCATCCATCCATTCCTCCATCCATCCATCCAATTCAATCATCTATTCACCAGTCCATCCTCAATCCATTCATTCATCCATCTATCCATCCATTTATCCATTCATTCATTCATCCATCTATCCATCTGTCGAACCATTCGTTCATCCATCTAATTATCCATCCTTCCAACCATTCATCCATCCATCCATCTCAATCCATCTAGCCATCCATCCATTCATTCATCCATCCATCCATCCATTCATTCATCTATTCATCCATCAGTCCATCCATCCATCCCAGCCAGGCAGCCATTTTGCCAGCCAGCCAGCCAGTCACCGATCCAATTCTAGTTTTGCTAATGAATGAAACGATGGTGAGAATGACGCACGAATTGACAGAAAGACAGAAGGAGAAAGTGAGAGTGTGAGAGAGAGACAGAGACAGAGACAGAAAGACAAAAAGACAAAAAGACAGAAAGACAGAGGGAGGGAGATGAGGATTGACTGAAGCACAGTATTGATGAAAGGATGAGCTGGACGATCGGGAAAGAAGATAGGATGGAAGCAGGAAGAGAAAATGATAAAGAGAGAGAGAGAGAGAGAGAGAGAGAGAGAGAGAGAGAGAGAGAGAGAGAGAGAGAGAGAGAGAGAGAGAGAGAGAGAGAGCATGGAAGAAATGAAAATGATGGAAAGGTAGAGACAACTTGCAGATCAAGGAAAACAGTCAGACAGATACAATAATAACTAATTAATTAATTAATTAATTAATTAGTGAACGAACGAATCAACGAACGAATCAACGACCAAATGAATGAATGAGCGAATGAGTGAATGAATGAATGCAAGAGCCACCTACGTCAGAAGCTACCCAGCTGCCATATATATATATCTATATATATATATATACCGACATCCAATGGCATCCTATCTCAACGCAAGGTGTCGCCACTGCTAGTGGCTCTTCTGCCATGGTCAGTAGCGCTGGCAAGGAATTCCCTTGGGATTTATTCCGTGGCTTAATCCCATCATTTCTTCCACTCTCCTCTTATCCTAATTTCCTCCCACTCCTCTTCCACCGTCTAATCCTTCGTCGTTGGATCCAATCAGCCTCAACATCCAATCCGATTACAGTTCTAATCTAAATTTACACTGAACTGTACGATGCATGCAACAGTTTGCCCATGCACAATTGCACTTAAATGTATGTATGTATGTATTTATGTATGTATGTATGTATGTATGTATGCGTGTCCGCAAGGCTTCTTCAGGTTTTCCTGTGTGACCACACTTTTAATCTCTTTAAGTGCTACTGCTCTTTGTCACCAAAATTAATAAGGGCTGTTGTTCGATTAAAAATTTTAATCGAAATTAATCGTGCGGTTAATTTTTTTAATCGCAATTAACGCCATATTAATCGCAATACATTTCCGTCAAATATATTATTCTTACTATTTACTAAGGACCTCTGAAGCATATAATATTAATGTCTGAATGCATTATTTCTATTGCAAACATACTCAATAACCTTTGGCTTAGTAGGCTTAGGCCTATTTAATCTGCATTTAGTTTATTGAACAGTTTTGTATGATAGACAGAATTGAATTGAAACACTGTTCAAATCAGTCAAAACCTCAAACTCCCGTTATTTTTTCATTTGAGCCACCTCTAATTAAAATGATATAGACCTAAATGAAAATTAGACAACCGTTTTCTGACTATCAAAATTAATTATTTATTCAGTCAATTGTATATGCAGACCAGTTTATTTACATTGGTCGGTTCAAGGGATGCTCTTATTCATTAACAACAGTAGATCTACTAGATCTATATCGAACCTCATTATTTAGTCACAATTTTTCACAAGAGATTGCGGTTCTTGCCAAACCTCGTCTCAGTTGTCCTTCGGTAAACATTTATCATTTGAAACCTGGATCCAATGGTCTTGCCATCTCCTGGAGTTCATCCAATGTAGTCTGAAGGGGTGAGAAAACAACTTTAGTGGACGATGCGATGCGGCCGATGTCGACGGCTCGTCATTAGCGTTTGACGCATGTTAGGCGATAATTGAGCAAAGAATAGCTACGATACCGGTAATAGCCCACTCAAGTTCTTTTTTGGAATATTTGCCAAAGAATGTATCACTAGTTTTAAGTATGAGCCTTTCGTTTAAACGAGTTTTTCTGCCTCTGATTCCATTTTAATCGCGTACGATTAATGCGCTAAAATTTTTAATCGCAAAAGTTTTTAACGCGTTAATCGCACGCGTTAACGCGATTAAATCAACAGCCAACAGCTCTAAAATTAATAAAATTTATTGATTTGTTTTGTTTTGTATGCGTGTATGTAATATGTAGGCTATGTATAAATGCATGCAGAGATATATTATTATTATTATTATGCATGCGAGATATGTACATGTAGGCTACGTGCGTTCTGCTTTGTTTGAATTGCAATTGTTTGGTATATGCATGCATGTCCCTCGACGTCGTTTGACTTCCGGTTAGTCCTCAGTCCTTCCGGATTTGTCTTCCACTGTCGTGGCCGTCATGCGACCAGCCCTCTTCCGCTCTTCCCTCTATACCGCTCTTCCCTCTTCCGCTCTTCCCTCTACCGATCTTCCCTCTACCGCTCTTCCCTCTTCCGCTCTTCCCTCTTCCGCTCTTCCCTCTACTGCTCGCCCCTCTACCGCTCTTCCCTCTACCGCTCTTCCCTCTACCGCTCTTTCCTCTTCTCCTCTTCCCTCTTACCTCTTCTCCTCTTTCGCTCTTATCTCTTCCTCTCTTCCCTCTTTCCACCTGACCTCTTCCGCTCTTCTTTCTACCGCTCTTTCCTCTTCCGCTCTTCCCTCTACCGCTCTTTCCTCTTCCCCTCTTCCCTCTTACCTCTTCTCCTCTTTCGCTCTTACCTCTTCCTCTCTTCCCTCTTTCCATCTGACCTCTTCCGCTCTTCTTTCTACCGCTCTTTCCTCTACCGCTCTTCTCTCTTCCGCTCTTCCCTCTACCGCTCTTCCCTCTACCGCTCTTCCCTCTACCGCTCTTCTCTCTTCCGCTCTTCCCTCTTCCGCTCTTCTCTCTTCCCCTCTTCCCTCTTCCGCTCTTCCCTCTTCCGCTCTTCCCTCTTCCGCTCTTCCCTCTTCCGCTCTTCCCTCTTCCGCTCTTCCCTCTTCAGCTCTTCCCTCTTCCCCTCTTCCCTCTTTCCATCTTCCCTCTATCGCTCTTCCCTCTTCCGCTCTTCCCTCTACCGCTCTTCCCTCTACCGCTCTTCTCTCTTCCGCTCTTCCCTCTTCCGCTCTTCCCTCTTCCGCTCTTCCCTCTTCCGCTCTTCCCTCTTCCGCTCTTCCCTCTTCCGCTCTTCCCTCTTCCGCTCTTCCCTCTTCCGCTCTTCCCTCTTCCGCTCTTCCCTCTTCCGCTCTTCCCTCTTCCGCTCTTCCCTCTTCCGCTCTTCCCTCTTCCGCTCTTCCCTCTTCCGCTCTTCCCTCTTCCGCTCTTCCCTCTTCCGCTCTTCCCTCTTCCGCTCTTCCCTCTTCCCCTCTTCCCTCTTCCCCTCTTCCCTCTACCGCTCTTCCCTCTTCCGCTCTTCCCTCTTCCCCTCTTCCCTCTTCCGCTCTTCCCTCTACCGCTCTTTCCTCTTCCCCTCTTCCCTCTTACCTCTTCTTCTCTTTCGCTCTTACCTCTACCTCTCTTCCCTCTTTCCATCTGACCTCTTCCGCTCTTCTTTCTACCGCTCTTTCCTCTACCGCTCTTCCCTCTACCGCTCTTCCCTCTTCCGCTCTTCCCTCTACCGCTCTTTCCTCTTCCCCTCTTCCCTCTTACCTCTTCTCCTCTTTCGCTCTTACCTCTTCCTCTCTTCCCTCTTTCCATCTGACCTCTTCCGCTCTTCTTTCTACCGCTCTTTCCTCTACCGCTCTTCTCTCTTCCGCTCTTCCCTCTTCCGCTCTTCCCTCTTCCCCTCTTCCCGCTTCCGCTCTTCCCTCTTCCGCTCTTCCCTCTTCCGCTCTTCCCTCTACCGCTCTTCCCTCTACCGCTCTTCCCTCTTCCGCTCTTCCCTCTTCCGCTCTTCCCTCTACCGCTCTTCCCTCTTCCGATCTTCCCTCTTCCGATCTTCCCTCTTCCGCTCTTCCCTCTTCCCCTCTTCACTCTTTCCATCTTCCCTCTACAGCTCTTCCCTCTTCCGCTCTTCCCTCTTCCGCTCTTCCCTCTTCCGCTCTTCCCTCTTCCGCTCTTCCCTCTTCCGCTCTTCCCTCTTCCGCTCTTCCCTCTTCCCCTCTTCACTCTTTCCATCTTCCCTCTAGCGCTCTTCCCTCTTCCGCTCTTCCCTCTACCGCTCTTCCCTCTACCGCTCTTCTCTCTTCCCCTCTTCCCTCTTCCGCTCTTCCCTCTTCCGCTCTTCCCTCTTCCGCTCTTCCCTCTACCGCTCTTTCCTCTACCGCTCTTCCCTCTACCGCTCTTCCCTCTACCGCTCTTTCCTCTTCCGAACTTCCCTCTTACCTCTTCTCCTCTTTCGCTCTTACCTCTTCCTCTCTTCCCTCTTTCCATCTGACCTCTTCCGCTCTTCTTTCTACCGCTCTTTCCTCTACCGCTCTTCCCTCTACCGCTCTTCCCTCTTCCGCTCTTTCCTCTTCCGCTCTTTCCTCTTCCCCTCTTCCCTCTTACCTCTTCTCCTCTTTCGCTCTTACCTCTTCCTCTCTTCCCTCTTTCCATCTGAACTCTTCCGCTCTTCTTTCTACCGCTCTTTCCTCTACCGCTCTTCTCTCTTCCGCTCTTCCCTCTACCGCTCTTCCCTCTACCGCTCTTCCCTCTACCGCTCTTCTCTCTTCCGCTCTTCCCTCTTCCGCTCTTCCCTCTTCCGCTCTTCCCTCTTCCGCTCTTCCCTCTTCCCCTCCTCCCTCTTTCCATTTTCCCTCTACCGCTCTTTCCTCTTCCGCTCTTCCCTCTTCCGCTCTTTCCTCTTCCGCTCTTCCCTCTTCCGCTCTTCCCTCTTCCGCTCTTCCCTCTACCGCTCTTCTTTCTACCGCTCTTCTCTCTTCCGCTCTTCCCTCTTCCGCTCTTCCCTCTTCCGCTCTTCCCTCTTCCGCTCTTCCCTCTTCCGCTCTTCCCTCTTCCGCTCTTCCCTCTTCCGCTCTTCTCTCTTCCCTCTTCCCTCTTTCCATCTTTTCTCTATCGCTCTTCCCTCTTCCGCTCTTCCCTCTACCGCTCTTCCCTCTACCGCTCTTCTCTCTTCCGCTCTTTTCTCTTCCGCTCTTCCCTCTTCCGCTCTTCTCTCTTCCGCTCTTCCCTCTTCCGCTCTTCCCTCTTCCGCTCTTCCCTCTTCCGCTCTTCCCTCTTCCGCTATTCTCTCTTCCGCTCTTCCCTCTTCCGCTCTTCCCTCTACCGCTCTTCCCTCTTCCGCTCTTCCCTCTTCCGCTCTTCCCTCTTCCGCTCTTCCCTCTTCCGCTCTTCCCTCTTCCGCTCTTATCTCTTCCGCTCTTCTCTCTTCCCCTCTTCCCTCTTTCCATCTTTTCTCTATCGCTCTTCCCTCTTCCGCTCTTCCCTCTACCGCTCTTCCCTCTACCGCTCTTCTCTCTTCCGCTCTTTTCTCTTCCGCTCTTCCCTCTTCCGCTCTTCTCTCTTCCGCTCTTCTCTCTTCCGCTCTTTTCTCTTCCGCTCTTCTCTCTCCCGCTCTTCCCTCTTCCACTCTTCCCTCTACCGCTCTTCCCTCTACCGCTCTTCTCTCTTCCGCTCTTCCCTCTTCCGCTCTTCCCTCTTCCACTCTTCCCTCTTCCGCTCTTCCCTCTTCCGCTCTTCCCTCTTCCGCTCTTCCCTCTTCCGCTCTTCCCTCTTCCGCTCTTCCCTCTTCCCCTCTTCCTTCTTTCCATCTTCCCTCTACCGCTCTTCCCTCTTCCCCTCTTCCCTCTTCCGCTCTTCCCTCTACCGCTCTTTCCTCTTCCCCTCTTCCCTCTCCCGCTCTTCCCTCTTCCACTCTTCCCTCTACCGCTCTTCCCTCTACCGCTCTTCTCTCTTCCGCTCTTCCCTCTTCCGCTCTTCCCTCTTCCACTCTTCCCTCTTCCGCTCTTCCCTCTTCCGCTCTTCCCTCTTCCGCTCTTCCCTCTTCCGCTCTTCCCTCTTCCGCTCTTCCCTCTTCCGCTCTTCCCTCTTCCCCTCTTCCCTCTTCCGCTCTTCCCTCTTCCCCTCTTCCCTCTTACCTCTTCTCCTCTTCCGCTCTTCCCTCTTCCGCTCTTCCCTCTACCGCTCTTCCCTCTTACCTCTTCTCCTCTTCCGCTCTTCCCTCTTCCGCTCTTCCCTCTTCCGCTCTTCCCTCTACCGCTCTTCCATCTTTCGCTTTTCCCTCTTCCGCTCTTCCCTCTTCCGCTCTTCCCTCTTCCCCTCTTCCCTTTTCCGCTCTTTCCTCTACCGCTCTTCCCTCTACCGCTCTTCCCTCTTCCGCTCTTCCCGCTACCGCTCTTTCCTCTTCCCCTCTTCCCTCTTACCTCTTCTCCTCTTTCGCTCTTACCTCTTCCTCTCTTCCCTCTTTCCATCTGACCTCTTCCACTCTTCTTTCTACCGCTCTTTCCTCTACCGCTCTTCTCTCTTCCGCTCTTCCCTCTACCGCTCTTCCCTCTACCGCTCTTTCCTCTTCCCCTCTTCCCTCTTACCTCTTCTCCTCTTTCGCTCTTACCTCTTCTTCTCTTCCCTCTTTCCATCTGACCTCTTCCGCTCTTCTTTCTACCGCTCTTCCCTCTTCCGCTCTTCCCTCTTCCGCTCTTCCCTCTTCCGCTCTTCCCTCTTCCGCTCTTCCCTCTACCGCTCTTCTTTCTACCGCTCTTCTTTCTTCCGCTCTTCCCTCTTCCGCTCTTCCCTCTTCCGCTCTTCCCTCTTCCGCTCTTCCCTCTTCCGCTCTTCCCTCTTCCGCTCTTCCCTCTTCCGCTCTTCTCTCTTCCCCTCTTCCCTCTTTCCATCTTTTCTCTATCGCTCTTCCCTCTTCCGCTCTTCCCTCTACCGCTCTTCCCTCTACCGCTCTTCTCTCTTCCGCTCTTTTCTCTTCCGCTCTTCCCTCTTCCGCTCTTCTCTCTTCCGCTCTTCCCTCTTCCGCTCTTCCCTCTTCCGCTCTTCCCTCTTCCGCTCTTCCCTCTTCCGCTCTTCCCTCTTCCGCTCTTCTCTCTTCCGCTCTTCCCTCTTCCGCTCTTCCCTCTACCGCTCTTCCCTCTTCCGCTCTTCCCTCTTCCGCTCTTCCCTCTTCGGCTCTTCCTTCTTCCGCTCTTCCCTCTTCCGCTCTTCCCTCTTCCCCTCTTCCTTCTTTCCATCTTTCCTCTACCGCTCTTCCCTCTTCCGCTCTTCCCTGTTCCCCTCTTCCCTCTTCCGCTTTTCCCTCTACCGCTCTTTCCTCTTCCCCTCTTCCCTCTCCCGCTCTTCCCTCTTCCACTCTTCCCTCTACCGCTCTTCCCTCTACCGCTCTTCTCTCTTCCGCTCTTCCCTCTTCGGCTCTTCCCTCTTCCACTCTTCCCTCTTCCGCTCTTCCCTCTTCCGCTCTTCCCTCTTTCGCTCTGCCCTCTTCCGCTCTTCCCTCTTCCGCTCTTCCCTCTTCCGCTCTTCCCTCTTCCGCTCTTCCCTCTTCACCTCTTCCCTCTTCCGCTCTTCCCTCTTCCCCTCTTCCCTCTTACCTCTTCTCCTCTTCCGCTCTTCCCTCTTCCGCTCTTCCCTCTTCCGCTCTTCCCTCTTACCTCTTCTCCTTTTCCGCTCTTCCCTCTTCCGCTCTTCCCTCTTCCGCTCTTCCCTCTACCGCTCTTCCATCTTCCGCTCTTCCCTCTTCCGCTCTTCCCTCTTCCGCTCTTCCCTCTTCCCCTCTTCCCTCTTCCGCTCTTTCCTCTACCGCTCTTCCCTCTACCGCTCTTCCCTCTTCCGCTCTTCCCGCTACCGCTCTTTCCTCTTCCCCTCTTCCCTCTTACCTCTTCTCCTCTTTCGCTCTTACCTCTTCCTCTCTTCCCTCTTTCCATCTGACCTCTTCCGCTCTTCTTTCTACCGCTCTTTCCTCTACCGCTCTTCTCTCTTCCGCTCTTCCCTCTACCGCTCTTCCCTCTACCGCTCTTTCCTCTTCCCCTCTTCCCTCTTACCTCTTCTCCTCTTTCGCTCTTACCTCTTCCTCTCTTCCCTCTTTCCATCTGACCTCTTCCGCTCTTCTTTCTACCGCTCTTCCCTCTTCCGCTCTTCCCTCTTCCCCTCTTCCCTCTTCCGCTCTTCCCTCTTCCGCTCTTCCCTCTACCGCTCTTCCATCTTCCGCTCTTCCCTCTTCCGCTCTTCCCTCTTCCGCTCTTCCCTCTTCCGCTCTTCCCTCTTCCCCTCTTCCCTCTTCCGCTCTTTCCTCTACCGCTCTTCCCTCTACCGCTCTTCCCTCTTCCGCTCTTCCCTCTACCGCTCTTTCCTCTTCCCCTCTTCCCTCTTACCTCTTCTCCTCTTTCGCTCTTACCTCTTCCTCTCTTCCCTCTTTCCATCTGACCTCTTCCGCTCTTCTTTCTACCGCTCTTTCCTCTACCGCTCTTTTCTCTTCCGCTCTTCCCTCTACCGCTCTTCCCTCTACCGCTCTTCTTTCTACCGCTCTTTCCTCTTCCCCTCTTCCCTCTTACCTCTTCTCCTCTTTCGCTCTTACCTCTTCCTCTCTTCCCTCTTTCCATCTGACCTCTTCCGCTCTTCTTTCTACCGCTCTTTCCTCTACCGCTCTTCTCTCTTCCGCTCTTCCCTCTACCGCTCTTTCCTCTTCCCCTCTTCCCTCTTACCTCTTCTCCTCTTTCGCTCTTACCTCTTCCTCTCTTCCCTCTTTCCATCTGACCTCTTCCGCTCTTCTTTCTACCGCTCTTTCCTCTACCGCTCTTCTCTCTTCCGCTCTTCCCTCTACCGCTCTTCCCTCTACCGCTCTTTCCTCTTCCCCTCTTCCCTCTTACCTCTTCTCCTCTTTCGCTCTTACCTCTTCCTCTCTTCCCTCTTTCCATCTGACCTCTTCCGCTCTTCTTTCTACCGCTCTTTCCTCTACCGCTCTTCTCTCTTCCGCTCTTCCCTCTACCGCTCTTCCCTCTACCGCTCTTCCCTCTACCGCTCTTCCCTCTACCGCTCTTCTCTCTTCCGCTCTTCCCTCTTCCGCTCTTCTCTCTTCCCCTCTTCACTCTTTCCATCTTCCCTCTACCGCTCTTCCCTCTTCCGCTCTTCCCTCTACCGCTCTTCCCTCTTCCGCTCTTCCCTCTTCCGCTCTTCCCTCTTCCGCTCTTCCCTCTTCCGCTCTTCCCTCTTCCGCTCTTCCCTCTTCCCCTCTTCCCTCTTCCGCTCTTCCCTCTTCCGCTCTTCCATCTTCTCTGTTCTCTCACTCTGTCTCCTGTGGTCTTGATCGCTGTTGACAAGCAGACGTGGTCCGTTGCCAACGACGACGCTTCTCTAAACCATCGTTTCATCAACAGAGGTCGCTACGTCCGCTGACATTTATATAGCGCACGAAAAAAATGATTTGAAAGATGCTGTTCTATTTTATTTGAAAAGATAGGAAATGTCTAAAGACGGTGTGCGTGTTAATGTCTGTCTGCCTGTCTTTCTGTGTGTCTGTGTGTCTGTCTGTCTGTCTGTCTTCCTATTTGTCTGTCAATCAATCACATTACTTCATTAATTCATTCTTTCATTCATTTGTTTTCAATCAGTCAATGAATCAATCAATCAGTCAGTGGGTCAGGCCGAAAGTCAGTCTCTCAGCTAAAATTTATTTGATGGGTGTAGCCTACACAGTGCACACTGTTATATAGGCTACAGTGGCTACACAGTCATCTCGGATTTTACACTTTCCTCACATAGTATTATATTATACTTTACTGCATTTCTGGATTTTGATGATAACGATGATGACGACTATGATGGTATGAATAATATCAATAATAATATAAGAATAATAAAAGAATAATGGTAACATTAATTTATTATTATTAAAAAATCGATAGTCTATTTACTCTATTATGTGCGTGACTATAAACATTATTATGCTTACGTACGAAGTCGTTCAGAGACCCATGCGCATGACTCAGGTGAGAGAGATGATTGGAGTTGTTCAGGTATGTGGCTAAGATGTGCTTGAGATCATCATCTCTTATTGTTCCGTGCAAGAGTTCCATCAGCAACAAAACCATCTCTTCGAGTGCAATCATGCGTCTCTTGTGAAAGCCAGACGTTACTACATTTCTACATATTAATTAATGCCGATCGAAGATGGTATTCTATCATTATTATTGTTGTTGTTCTTGCTATATATTGATAATATTAGTAGTCATATTAGGCCTAATAGTACTAGTGACAGTAATATAAACTGTGATTAATATTATTTTGTATTATAACAATTTTATTGTATACCTAATAACCTACGATTACATTGTATGATGATGTCATTACTACATAAGGTACAACACAATTATAGGAATATGATGTATTATATAATATCTTAGGCCTACATAGAGTTAGCAACAGTACAATTGAGTATGGACCATATTTTATGATGAATATGGCATCGATTCTTTTTGTAAACAATTATATATATATATATATAATTATATAAAGCATGAGTTAGTTTATGTATGTACAATTAATCATGTAGATGCATTGACGTTCATGTAAATTTTCTTCATCTGGTTCTAATTGGCTAAAGCTGCTACGGCATCAATATGCAAAACAACATACCAGGGCATAATAATTCTAAGGCAGCCTGTATAGTATATAGGCATGGCAATGATAGACTGCCTTGACTGCCTACTGTGTCCTGGCTTCAGATGGAGAGCAGGGTTTCAGCTGAAGATATTTAAATAAACCGGTGGCGCATGTTCGTCCGTTTTTAGCAGACGACTTTTTTAAATTATATGTCGCATGCAAAAAGTCCTGAGACTTATACGCCGCTTTATATAATTATTTATTTTTTTAAAATTAATTAATTAATTATTTTACTTGCGTCGAAGTATTTAGATGATCTTGTGAACAGCGATTCGTATTCAAATCCTGATCCGATCGCAGTGAATTTTTAGTTTCTACCGAGTGACTTCGACCATTGATCATGACGAATGAGACGTTAGATCGTGCGTCGTATGCGTGAACTGATAAAGCAGAGCTACTGCCATGGCTTATGTAAACAATACTATACATTACATATACATGTACCCGGGATATGGCAGTTCGCGAACGAGAATTGCCGTTGCACCTGCAGGCCATAAGACTCAAGTTGAAAGCGATTTGCATTCGTGCTATAGGTATAGGATGAACAATTGAACATGCACGTGGGCGAAGAAAGATTTTAGACCGAAGAAAATTAATGTTGGTTGTGATGAAGAGAAACTGTGAAATTGTCGAGTAAGATCATGGTCTATATATATACTGTATATATTATATATATATATATATACCTATTCACTGTTACAGCACTCTACCCTATTCTAATAATGTTTACGAGTGGATATGTTCGAACCTATTATAGATAATTATAATCAGAAGGTGGAGTGGTGCGATTTAAGACTTGAATATGTTCTACGTTGTTCTTGATTTGGCATGATTAACTTCGAGATTGATGCATAAGCTTAGTGTGAGTTATATAGGGTGAGATTGTGGACTGTTGGTAAGCCTATATAGCACCGATGACATGGAGAAGTGTGCATGGGTGAGATTGGGTGTGCTATGCGATGAGTTGAAAGTGGCTATTTTCGTATAGTAGAAAGAAGGGCGTGGCTGATACGGATATGTTTGTGTGGGCTACTATTCAATTGTTTGACTCACGTACAATAACTATAGACTATTCCAAAACCTTTGCAGCTATGGTTAAGTGAAAAACATGCTCGTCAGTAACTGTATACTACTGCAGTGTATTGCAGTAGGTTCATTACTTAGCGTTCGTCTTTACGACACACAAGTCTGGCCAATTCCATTTCCGTCAGTGGCTTGCAACCAAAGGCAATTACGGACTCCACGACGTGCCATAAAGTCAAAGATGGCGACGGGCTGGGTTGCAGGTCGCGTTACAAAGTGTTCAACGATTTATTTAGCGCCTTAGTTTATATATATATATTTATATACATATATATTTAGATATTTTCATATATATACGGTGTCGGCAGTGGCCGAAAAGAAGCAGTGGCCTGCGTAACCCTGGAAACGCAATTCAGTCGACGAAGAATGAATTACAAGATGGCGGACGACGACTATATATGGAGCAGCGGAGTCTCCGGTTTATAACTGCTGTAGGCTCTTCTTCGGAACCGAAGCGTTATCTATGTTTTTTCAACGTTTTTATTGTCCATGTCTATGAATGGTCGGGTGATTGTGCGTGTGTGAGGGGATTGGAAGGGGTAGGCGCTCGCGTGTGCGTGAGTGTGCCTGCATGTCTCTGTATGTGCTTGTGGATGGATGGTTGAAAGGATCACTGAGTCGACCTTCTGACGGAAGAAGGCGCTGTCTATATATTAGTCTATACTACTACTGTCCTCCTAATAATGAAGTCCACTTGTTCCAATGGTCTTTCCATCATAAAACCCGACGCTCTGCTGCACACGCGGTCTGTGACGATAGGAAGCGTTATCGGCCGCCACGGACAGCGTGACAGTAGAGCGATCAATGGCCCTGACCGCGAGACAGAAGAGCAAACAAGCACGCAAGAAATATGCTTTGGCGCCGAACTATCGCTGCAACACAAACTTTGAATTAGGTATGACGAATAGGTCCAAGGAGACTCAGACAGGAGGAAAGAGAGACAGACAGACAGAGACAGAGACAAAGACAGAGACAGAGAGAGACAGAGACAGAGAGAGAACGATAGAGACAGAGAGAGACATAGAGACAGAGAGAGCGCGCGAGAGCGCGCGCGAGAGAGACAGAGAGACAGAAAGAGAGACAGTGTGTGTGTGTGTGTGTGTGTGAGAGAGAGAGAGAGACAGAGACAGACAGAGACAGACAGAGACAGACAGAGATTGAGGCAGAGAGAGGTGCCCTGACAGAGACAGATATATAGATCGAGATGGAAGATTTCATGGGAGTCAGGGTAAAAAACCCGGAAATGGTCAATGACAGATTCGCTATCCAGGATGAATGAGCGCACGGAAAGGCAGAGGGAGTGGCAGGCAGCCACTAGAAGAAACCGGGGAGAGACAGGGAGAGGGAGAGAGGGACAGGGATGCAGTAATCAAATAAATGGAGACTCGGAAGGAGGCGCACGACAGGAAGGGCGCGGACGAATGGGAAGCGAGGAGGAATAGGAAGCGGAAAGGGTGGCGTCCCTGGTTGAAGGGAGGATGGAAAACGAAGAAAGACTGGATTAATGGATGGATGAATGTACGGACTGATGGATCGATGGATGGATGGATGGACTGGCGAGCGAACTGATGAATGGATGGACAATTGGAGGGACGGGTGGATGGACGAATAAGTGGGATTAAACCGGTGGAAGAAGGAGACGGATGAATGGATGGCCGGATGGATGGATGGGCGGACAGAAGGAGGAAGTGGACGACGACGACGGAGGCGAGAAGGGTTGCTGCTGTAAATATGGAATTGCGGATGGTGGGGTGGATGGTGAGGTGGATGGTTGGGGTGGAAGAGGGATTCATGTGCTTCGATCCGTCAGACGAAATCCAATGAGACTCGAGGTCGTCTGCTTTCTCCAAATGGAAATCTCCGAATCGAGCGCAGCAGCCGAGGATGTTGACGAGGGAGTAGGATTGGGGTGGGGGTGGGAGTGGGGAGGGAAAAGGAAGAAGGATGGGAATTATGGATGGATGGAGACAGAGGGTGACGTGTGTGGAAGAAATGGAAGAATGGATGGAACGAGAGAATAAAAGAAGAAATGAGGAATCAAATGAATGCGAGATTGTAAAAATGAATAAAGAAGAAAAATAGGGATGAATGATGGAGGGAAAGAAAAGGATTAGAAAGGAAGCAACAAAGAAGGAAACATAGAGAGACAAAGACAGAGACAGAGACAGACAGATAGAGAAGGAAGAAGAAGGAGAAGCAACAGTTAGAAAGAAGAACGCAGAGAGGGAAGAGAGGAGGAGGTAAAGGTTGAAAAGATGGGAGGAACGACAATGGTGGACCTATAGTGTTCGACATATTGAGCGAAGGAACCATTGTGACTTGGAGTGACACGGTTATAGTCAAAATTGTACAATGGCCGATTGCATGGTAGCGGCGACAGGCCTTGGGATGGAGTGGGGTCGAACCTCTGAGTCCTAGCAGCACGACGATGAAGCTCTTGGATGATGATGACGATGATGGTGGCGACGACGACGGCAACGACAATGATTATGATGATGATGATGATGATGATGATGATGAGGAGGAGGAGGAGGAGGAGGAGGAGGAGGAGGAGAGGGACGAAGAAGTAACGATGAGCATCTTTTGACAGAAACACACAGTGTCAGTAAGATCGCAATGGAAACACATGGAAGAATTCTAGAGAAACAGATTCAAGGAGAAAGAGGCGGAAAGCTTATAGAAGGAAAGAGCGCAGAGTCATGAGATATAAATGGAGACAGCGATGGAGAGAGGGAGGGAGGGAGGGAAGGAAGGATGGAGGGAGCAAGGGAGGGAGAGAAGGATGGAGGAGGGAGAAAGGGAGGGAAGGAAGGATGTAGGAGGGGAAAAGGGAAGGAGGGAGGAGGGAATGGATGGAGGGAAAGAGGGAGGAGAAAAAGGGAAGAAGGAATGATGAAGGGATAAAGAGAGGGAGGGAAGGACGGAAGGACGGAGGGAGGTAGGGAGGGAGAAAGGAAGGGAGGGACGGATGGAGATTGAAAGGGATGGTGGTGGATGTGTCCAAATGAAGAGCTTTGTCGTCGAGCTGCATGCGACGTCATTCGTCGTGTGTCCTCATCATCGCATGATGATGCACTCTCCCTGATCCTTCCCCGTCGGCATCTGACCTCTGTCATCTGCTTTCTTCCTGCGTGTCCATCTCCTCCTCCGTCTCCTCCTCCTCCATCTCCTCCTCCTCCATCTCATCCTCCATCTCCTTTTCCATCTCCTCCTCCATCTCCTCCTCCATCTCCTCCTCCATCTTCTCCTCCCCCACCTTCTGCGACTCCCCTTCTCCCCTTCTTCTTTCCTTCTCCTCTGCGTTCTCCTCCTAATTCTGCTGCAGAGAAGTGGATGAGAAGTAGTTGGCTTTGTTGTGTGACGATCAGATTTTCTGACTAAGATGATCTTCCACCGATCCATGCATAAAAATTCATAAATTCATAAATCGAAGAACATTATACCGACATGCGCATAGAATTACAGGTCCATATAGGCATACGTATACAGATCCATATAGGCATACGTATATACAGATCCATATAGGCATACGTATACAGATCCATATAGGCATACGTATACAGATCCATATAGGCATACGTATACAGATCCATATAGGCATACAGATACATATTCATATAGGCATACGTATACAGATCCATAATAGGCATACGTATATACAGAAGTAATTAGGAAAGAAGGAGGACGAGGAGAAGGAGGAGAAGGAGAAGGAGAAAGAGGAGTAATTTATTAGATAAGAAGAATTATGAGGGTAAGGAGGATAAGGAGGAGGAGGAGGAGGAGAAGGAGAAAGAGGAGTAATTAGAGAAGAAGAAGTATGAGGATAAGAAGGAGGAGAAGGGGTAGTAGAAGAAGAAGAAAAAGTAATTGTGGAAGAAGGAGGAGAGGGCAGAGGAGGAAGAGGAAGATGAGGATAAGCGATGAGTTTGCTTTCTAATCGGACTGCTGAGCGAATACATCAATGACCAGACGTGCGCCGATTCAACAACCTGCATGGCGCTATATAAATGGGTCGGTCATCTCCACTGTGCCTCCCTTCCTACCTATCTTTCTCCGTATCTGCCTCTTTCTCTGTCTCTGTCTGTCTGTCTGTCTCTCTGTCTCTGTCTCTGTTTCTGTCTCTCTCTCCCTCTCTATCTCAGTCTCTCTCTCTCTCTCTCTCTCTCTCTCTCTCTCTCTCTCTCTCTCTCTCTCCCTCCCCACTTTCCTCTTACTTCTCATGCAGATCAAATACGTGTTCAGCTGCTGAGGCTGAAGAAAGGGGATCTTCCCATTCATCCATCTCTCTCTGCATGCTTTCACAATGTACATTGTACCTGCATCTTGTCTCCTCTCTCGATATATTATGGCATTCTCTTATACAAGATCCACGCACACAACCAACGTCATGTCCTACGATCTGCATAAACAAACTCCCAAACGTCCACACTATAGTATAGCGGCTATAGCCTATATATACACTCTAAGACTTCGCCGTAGTTACAACAGTCAATGGACAGTCCTTGACGACTGCCAACGACAGTCGGAACTTAAAACTGTGGCAGACAGTTTATTTCGACGGGCTCATCATAAATTTCACGGCCCCACAGTATATTTCACTGCCTCACCGTAAATTTGACGGCCTCTTGATAAAACGGCACCAGACAGTATATAGGCCTATACCTCGCAAGGTAAAGTCCGCTGCGAATAATGTGACCTCCAACTAAGCTTAGTTGTTTCAGGACGTATTTAATTCAGGACTCTAATTGTTAAAAATAGGCTTACAATGGCAGACCAATTGAAGACAGACTATTTGAAATTTCATTTTAAATGATTCCATCACATGCATGCTTATTGATTAGGCCTAAAGTAAGTAGACCTAAATAACTAAACATGTTAGGCCTACTTAATTAGCGCTGACAAAATAATAGGCCTAAACAAAGTAAAACGTCAACACTTAGTGTCGGTGTCACTGAAGAAATAATGTAGCCTAATGCCTTGTGATGTTAATAATTGTTGACAATTTCCGGAAAATTGGGAGAAAAAAGACAATAAACAGGGCGCATAGGCTAAACATAACTGTGCAGCAGCTTAAATTTCCAGTAGGCCTAAACATGGGCGGAGTTTATCAGGGGCTAGGAGGAGCTAAACCCCCCCCCCCAAGAAGGCCCAGATTCAGCTTTTTTACCATGAAAATGATATCTTTTTCCGGGCTTAGCCCTCCTAAGAAGGCATTAGCCCCTCCAAGAACGGAAACCAAACTCCGCCCATGGGCCTAAACCTCGTCGAGTATAGGCCTAAGTCCAATCCAGACTTCCGAAGTCTAGAAAAATCGTTTATAAATTTCAAAACGAAAGTCGCGTTGTGAAATAAGTTATTCCCTTTCAAATAACAATTAGTTACTCTACTAAACTAGGCCTAATAGGGCCTAATATTATTCTTTAGGCCTAATGACTCAATATGACAAACCGCAGAATGATGACAGGTAGGCTACAGGTTATACGAAATACTGCCCACTAGCCTATAGCACGACACTCAGGTCAGTTTTACAGCAGTGGGTTCGGTAACTGAACACGTTTGGCCTAAGTGCTTGATCACTCCTGGTTCGGCCAAAACAGGAGGGGCTATCTTATTTTCAGCAGAACCCGAGTCAAACAACACAGCAACAAAGCGCCTACGGCAGCAAACAGAAACTTTAATAAATTAATGCCATGTGTGAGGCTCGAAACCGGGTCGCTTGGATGACACTCAGTTTAACGACCAGGTAAGCTTCATTAAATTATTAAATAAATTAATGAATTTTTGCTGGGTGATTGACAAATAGATGCGCTATAAATTTATTTGGCCACTGTTGATAGCCGTCGAGAGCACTTGACTTCCTGTTTTTTCTAAAATGGTCGTTTCGAACTTGTAATAATTTATATTTCTTATATTTTCCAACCAAAAACTGAAAAACTGAAAATCTGGTAAACCACCAAAAAATTAAAGTATTCTTTAACCCTTTGACTACCAAGCGCGGGCTCACCCGCGGTTTCAGATAGCATTTGTGTTCCGACCGCGTGTATAACCGCCACGCATCGCCACTGCGTAAAAGTTATTAGATATGTGTTAGGTACTTACTGGCACATTCTGGATCTTAGTTGTACCGGAAATTTTCGTTCATTCGGACTTTGTTTATGCCGGGAGACAACAGTAAAAGTTGGTCTAAAGTTTTAGCTGCATCGTATGCAAAAGTTTACACGTAGCGAAAAAAGTGGAATTGCTTAGGTATGGACACGCGTAAGTTTTATGGACAGCGGAGCTCGTTGTATACACGTCACTTACGTTTCATAGTAGGCCTATCGCGTGACATACCGGAGGATGGCAACAGAAGCGATATCGGAGGTGATGATGAAATTGAAAGTTCTGGTGATGACAGAGTACAATGCGATGATGAATGGAGTAAAGAATCGAGTGAGTCCAGCTATTACAGCTACAATCGCAAATCAAAAAGATGGTGGTTTCGTTTATTTTTTCACATGCTCGACCTCTGTGTTATGAATTCATACATAGGCTACTGTACCAACACTGCTATCGGATAAATGTTCACCCGCCAAAGGTGTATCGACCCAACTACAGTTTCGCATTGAGTTGATCGACCAGTTGGTCAACCATTTTACATGTCGTAAGCAGACTGGGCCTCCAACAATTCCTATTGTATCATTGATTCCAAGTGGACACAAAGTTGCTGATATGCGCCCTCATGGAGTTTGTCCAGGTCGCTGTGAAATGTGTTCCACTGGACCATACAAGAAGTCAAACATACGATGTAGGCCTACGGGTGTCCAAAGTGTATGAAACGTTTATGTCCAGTGGGTTGCTGGACTGAATTTCATGCCAAGCATCAGCCTCAACAACAGCTATAAGTTTTGTGATACCTTCTACATGTCTAGTACTATTGCTGAACAAAAGAGCATCGAGGTTAACCGATTACCGATTTTTACCTCATTTTGTCAAAATAATGCTGGTAGTCAAAGGGTTAATGCAATTTAACATGCGCTGCTATTGTTTGTCATTTTGATATGTGTATTTGCACATTTGGTTCGCGCGCATTTTCTTTCGTCTTGGTATATAGGCTAGTCAAAGCCATAAACAATAGAATTCTAGCGATATTTTTTATATGCTGTTTTGCGCATTGCCACATTGTTTCACCTGTTTTATTAGCTCACAATGTCTCAATCATAAGCTCTCAAAGCCAGCATTTTAGATTTTGGGTTAACCCGTTTCCGAGAGGGTTTAGGACATTAACCCTCTAGACGAAACCCCCGGACAAAAACCCTGCACAAATAAAGAATTAAGTCAGCTTCTATTTGTTATCTCACTTTTTGTTTCCAAGTTCAATAGTAGCTGATATAAATTATGATGATGATGATTGTTCTCTACCCTTAGGCAGGTTCTATGGCTTTTGCCACCCGGGTATGAGATGATTGAAGTGGTTTCCCATTGCCTTCCTCACAGACAATGATGGGCATGCAACTTGCCCAAAGTCGCTCCGCAGCAGCTTGGGCCGATGCGTCCCATACAAGCTAGCCCTAATTATCTAAATCTCTGAATGTCAACTCCCAGCCCTGGGCTTGAACCGCAGTCCATTGTAACCAACAGACTATGCCGCTCTCGCTTACCGGTGTAGCTAACTAGGCTAGCTGATATGTGTACAACAGTTTAAACCGCATCCAGTCAGTGTAAATCAGGGCATTTGGCTCGAGGTTCAGTGACCCATAATCTAGGAAATTGCTTACCCAAAATTATAAAATTTCAATTCGTTGAGTTTCTTCCTGGATCTACTGTCTTCCAAAATGTAATCAAAATCGGATATGGTCATGCCGTATTATTATTAATTTTATTATGATTTTACCCGAAATGACCAACACTTGAGATCTCATGTGTGTTCAGGACATGCAATTGGCTGTCCTTTTAAAAAGTTAGGAGCAAAGAAAATCTTCATTTACGCTTCATATTTCTTTATGATAAATTCTTGCATTGTTAAGTCATTGATACCTCAAACTCTGAAAATGTTTCTGGTGCTGGATTTTTCTATTTGCAGTTTGACCTTCGTTGCTGTAGCGATGAATGTCCTAATGAACACAATATCGAAACAAGGACTGCTAGACCAAAGCAATGATCGGGTACGCAATCCAGTGCAGTAATTAATTAAAGTGTAATATTTTGAACTTTTTTTATCAATGCAGCTTTTCCTAAATATGCATGTGTTAGTTGTTTTCTTTAAGAAAAGAATTTCGAAACTAAGCTTCCAAATTGCCAAATACTCTAAAACAGTGGTGGTCCGCGGACTATTCCAAGACTTCTCAACTAGGCCTAGCGTTACCAATGATGAAACACACAAAAAACAGTTTTCATTGCAAATTGTTGAATATATCAACGCAACGAAATTCCCAACTTTCAAAAAGAGACATTCAAGAAATTAACCTACTCCTCCACAAAACCTCTAAGCCAGTAAAGTGATATGATATGATTGTGTGTAGGTCTACTGTGTACACTATAACCCTACTACTATACATGTAGTTTGTCTTCTCTGTATAGTAGACCGTCTTATAAGCTATTGCAAACATTTTCGTCATGATTATAGTGTAGGAAAACAATGATTTATCAACTAAATCAATTGATCGTGTTGGGCGGGGGTCAAAACACCCACGAATTGATCTAAAATTTGGTATGCATTCATATATTGCCATAAGAAACAACATAGGAGGGGGGCACCATGTAATTTTTAAAAATATTTTTCTCCCATACATTTTTGCAATGGCCTAATGTGGGGCGTGGTAGTGTAGTGGTGGATACGGTGCCTTGGAGCCAAAGGATTCCGGTTTCGAATCAACCTCGACCCTCCGCGTAGGAACCTTGAACAAGTCCTTGACTCGCTGTTGCTCGTGCGCTTTTCTGCATGAAACTGCGATGCAATGTACACGCTTTAGTTTGAAACGCCTTTCATTAGCAAGTTGAATTTGGTGCAAAAGAAAATTTGATATATATAGATTATAATAACATTAATGCAGTTTAATGGTATAAATTGTGTCCATGATTTGCTGCATTTTGGTGCATTGAGTAAGAGTTAGATTTCTCAGTTAGGAGCAGTTTTATTTTATATAACAAGTGATTGTGTGTTTTGTAGACGTATTTTAGTTGTTTGTCTTTGATTTGATGCTTTTAAATGTGGATAATATTATGTGTAAATGTTTTGCTGCATTTTTGTGCTTGATGCAAGTTTTGCATCTTTTTGGTCGGCAAAATGGTAGTAAAACATATGCATGTTAATCAAAGCCAGGACATTTTAGGTTTCTAGTTTTCTTTGATGTCACACAAGCAATGACGTGGTTTTCGACACATGTTATTACTTTTTATGTGCTTTGGTGTTGTTCAATGGGGACTGTGCAGTGTCCGCCTTTGAGTAAACTTTTTTGCATGGTATGGATGTGGGGCGTGGTAGTGTTGTGGTGGATACGGTGCCTTGGAGCCGAAGGGTTCCGGTTTCGAATCAACCTCGACCCTCCGCGTAGGGACCTTGAGCAAGTCCTTGACTCGCTGTTGCTCGTGCGCTTTTCTGCATGAAACTGCGATGCAATGTACACGCTTTAGTTTGAAACGCCTTTCATTAGCAAGTTGTAATTGGTGCAAAAGTAAATTTGATATATATAGATTATAATAACATCAATGCAGTTTAATGGTATAAATTGTGTCCATGATTTGCTGCATTTTGGTGCATTGAGTAAGAGTTAGATTTCTCAGTTAGGAACAGTTTTATTTTATATAACAAGTGATTGTGTGTTTTGTAGACGTATTTTAGTTGTTTGTCTTTGATTTGATGCTTTTAAATGTGGATAATAATGTGTAAATGTTTTGCTGCATTTTTGTGCTTGATGCAAGTTTTGCGTCTTTTTGGTCGGGAAAAATGGTAGTAAAACATATGCATGTTGATCAAAGCCCAGACATTTTAGGTTTTGAGTTTTCTTTTATGTCAAACAAGCAATGACGTGGTTTTCGACACATTTTATTACTTTTTATTTACTTTGGTGTTGTTCAATGGGAACTGTGCAGTGTCCACCTTTTGAGTGAACTTTTTTGCATGGTATGGAGGTGGGGCGCGGTGGTGTAGTGGTGGATCCGGTGCCTTGGAGCCGAAGGGTTTCGGTTTCGAATCCACGTCGAGCCTCTGTGTAGGGATGTTGAGCAAGTCATTCCCTCGCGGTTGCTCGTGCACTTTTCTGCATGAAACTTCGATGCAATGTACACGCTTTAGTTTGAAGCACCTTTCATTAGCAAGTTTTAATGGGTGCAAAAGCAAATGTTATATATAAATTGATTATATGAACACTAATGCAGTTTAATGGCATTTATAAGGATGAAAAGGTCAAAAACTGTTGAAATGCATTCCGGTCAAACAGACAGACTTCGATGCAATGTACACGCTTTAGTTTGAAGCACCTTTCATTAGCAAGTTTTAATGGGTGCAAAAGCAAATGTTATATATAAATTGATTATATGAACACTAATGCAGTTTAATGGCATTTATAAGGATGAAAAGGTCAAAAACTGTTGAAATGCATTCCGGTCAAACAGACAGACAGACAGACAGACAGAATCTTCTCTTTATTAATATAGATAACAAGTGATGGTGTGTTTGTAGACGTATTTTAGTTGCTTGTCTTTGGTTTGGTGCTTCTAAATGGGGACTGCGTTGCTTGGAGTTATCATGCAGTTTATTTGCATAATGTGTCTACATGTATTGCTGCATTTTTGTGCTTTATGCAAGTTTGCATCTTTTTGTTTTGAGAAAATGGTTGCTCGTTTTAGTGACAGTAATCCTAACTAAGTTACATTAATGCTTCCGTTCATTTTAAAAGCACACTTCCTTACAGTCGGCTGCAATCCACTGAATGAAATAAAGAGAAACTTTAGCAGTCCAAGTGAAGAATATGGACTGCTAAAGTTTCTCTTTATTTCATTCAGTGGATTGCTATGTGTTGCATCTTTTTGTTTTGAGAAAATGGTTGCTCGTATGCTTTTATGCATGAATCTCCTATGCAATGTCCACACTTTTGTTTGAAGTGCCTTTCATCAGCGAGTTTTAATGGGTGCAAAAGCAAATGTGATATATAAATTGATTATATAAAGATTAATGCAGTTTAATGGTATAAATTGTGTCCATGATTTGCTGTATTTTTGTGCATTGAGTAAGATTTACATTTTTCAGTCCGGGTCAGTAGTTTAGAATGGTATAGTAAAACCTTTGCATGTATATTGAAACATTACAAAGTGTTGAAGTGTTTGTATTTTTTTTTACTTTTTCGTGACACTGGTGCTGTAAAATGGCGACTGCGCCACTTCATTAGACATATCATTAATGTTTTTGTAACACATTTTTTGCTCAACTGCCTGGAATTGCACAATTGTTGAATTTCATACGGTTTGGTGGTATACTTGTAGGTTTTTGTCTACTGAATGACTAGAAATTTATTTTGTCACTATGATATAATAAAGATTGCAATGCTATAACTATATATGCTATTTGTTCTTATTCAAATTTGAATTATGGCTGTGATGTTGTGGTAAAGATCAACTACATGTTGAGAGGCATGGACGGAAACTAAGTGCATGTTAATAACTAAGTTACATTAATGCTTCCGTTCATTTTAAAAGCACACTTCCTTACAGTCGGCTGTAGGATTACTGTCACTGACAGTAAAAATCGACGGCAGATCATTGTAAAATACAATCTAAATACAGTCCTTCACAGTGACCCTAACGACAAAATACTGTAAACCAGACCTGTTCTACAGATTATGACCGTCAAATAGTAAGGTAGAAAACTGCCGGATGTACTAGAATACTGTCGGGCACCGTTACACATGACCGTAAAATAGTACGGTAGAAAACTGCCGGATGTACTAGAATACTGTCGGGCACCGTTAAACATGACCGTAAAATAGTACGGTAGAAAACTGCCGGATGTACTAGAATACTGTCGGGCACCGTTAAACATGACCGTAAAATAGTACGGTAGAAAACTGCCGGATGTACTAGAATACTGTCGGGCACCGTTACACATGACCGTAAAATAGTACGGTGGAAAACTGCCGGATGTACTAGAATACTGTCGGGCACCGTTACACATGACCGTAAAATAGTACGGTAGAAAACTGCCGGATGTACTAGAATACTGTCGGGCACCGTTAAATGAGATGTAAAAACTTACTGTCGTGAACCGTTGGGAAAACGGTCAGTATCATAGCAACGGTCTGCCGTTTTTTTCGACGGTCTCGACCGTGTTCTTAGCTGCCAGTCCTTTGACCGTTAGATTTACGGTCGAAAGGCTAAGAGTGTACACACACACACCACATATACATGCAAGTAGCATAATGTTATGCACCGGTATAATTTTATATATTTTAATATACAGACATAACTGTGGGAGAAAAAAAGGAACCAATCTGCATCTGCATTCTGCAGTGTGTAACACTGTGTATATTTATTGAGAAATTTAAAGCTAAATGCATAATTATTAGGGGACTATTTTGCGCACTTATAGGATATTTTTACTTGTTTGAACTTTACCCGGTCTTAATAGAATGTTGAGATATCGACATTATTTTTGACTTCGACATTATTTTGATTTCATTGATTTTGATTTCGACATTACTTGGATTTCGACATTATTTTGATTTCATTGATTTTGATTTCGACATTATTTGGATTCCGACATTATTTTGATTTCGACATTATTTTGATTTCGACATTATTTGGATTTCGACATTATTTTCATTTCGACATTATTTTCATTTCGACATTATTTTCATTTCGACATTATTTTCATTTCGACATTATTTTCATTTCGACATTATTTTCATTTCGACATTATTTGGATTTCGACATTATTTGGATTTCGACATTATTTTCATTTCGACATTATTTGGATTTCGACATTATTTTCATTTCGAAATTTTTCTGATTTCGACATTATTTTGATTTCGACATTATTTTGATTTCGACATTATTTTGATTTAATTGATTTTGATTTCGACATTATTTTGATTTCGACATTATTTGGATTTCGACATTATTTTCATTTCGACATTATTTGGATTTCGACATTAGCCTATTTGGATGTCGACATTATTTTCATTTCGGCATTATTTTCATTTCGACATTATTTTCATTTCGACATTATTTTGATTTCGACATTATTTGGATTTCGACATTATTTTCATTTCGACAATATTTTCTTTTCGACATTATTTTCATTTCGAAATTTTTCTGATTTCGACATTATTTTGATTTCGAAATATTTTTTGATTTCGACATTATTTTGATTACAACTACATGTAAGTAAATTTTGTCAAATGTGACAGCTATAGTGTAACGTAAGATTATTATTTTGATTTTGATGTATGCATAATATTGTACGTTGTATTTGCTATAGAGTTTCTTTGCTATGCTATGCTATGCTATGCTATGCCATACTATGCTATACTATAATGTTTGTATGTGCATGCACTTGTTATGGCGCCCTTTCACAATTTCTACTCAGAAGCGCTGCCGACAACAGCGCGGACACTGTAACGGAGTTTCACGACGAAGTGCTGATCAATTGCGAGTGAAGGACTCCTACGAGATGGCTTGAGGTGGGTGAATTCAAACTTGCAACACTCTGGCTGCAAAGCAACGAACATACCTACTACACCACCGCGCCACACATACCATACTATGATATACTATACTATACTATGCCATTCTATACTATGCTATACTATACAATACTGTGCTATGCTATACTATGCTATGCTAGGCAATGTTATGCCATGTCATGTCATACCATGCCATACCATACTATACTATGATGCACCATACTATAATTATTATAGGCCAAACCGTTATTTACGAGCGCGGTGTAACTATTGAACCATGTTTCTGAGGATTTTCTTACGTATATCCTGTTACGACATTTCTGAATTCGAAATGTGAGATACTGTGGCTGCGACGATGGTGGCGATAACGTTGACTAAGGTTTCCATGCAGCCACTCGTTTCGTTTTTCAATAATAATCGATTATATATCTTGCAACGAAACTCCTTCTTCTCTGACGTCATTCAGTGACAGCCTCTCTAATCGGACGGAATTATTTCGTCCTCGGCGGATCGATACGTCGAGACTTCGGCAGCGGACGGCCACTGGGCGGAGGAGGGTATGGGTGGTGGTGGGGTGAGGGGGGGTACGAGGGGTCTCTTATCGACCGCCTGCTATGA
This sequence comes from Lumbricus rubellus, assembly GCA_945859605.1. NCBI lineage: Eukaryota > Metazoa > Annelida > Clitellata > Crassiclitellata > Lumbricidae > Lumbricus > Lumbricus rubellus. Next base: position 19,178,224 of record OX243816.1, on the reverse strand, counting down.
CAGTTCATTTGGACAGACCGACCGACCTATCTACTGACAGCGCGATGTATAGGTTTGGTCTGAATTGGACAGGTTGTGATAGGACCGGATTGGACGGAGTGTGGTGGAATAGGACAGGACGCAATATTAGGATTTGAAGGGATAGGACTGAATTGGACAGGTTATGCTAGGACAAAATTGGTTACCCTTTTATTGGATAGTATATAGGGTGATAGGAGGAAATGGAATATCATAGGATAGGACAGGATATGATAGGATAAAATATGATAGGAAAGGTTAGGATACTATTAGACAGGAATAGGACAACGCAGGATAGGATAGGAAAGAATGGGATATGCTAGGATGGGACACGATATAGGACATAGGATGGATTGGAGCAGGGAGATTGCCTGTTGTGAGAGACCAGCAGAGGTCAGAATTGAACTGGATTGAAAATTTGAAATAAACCGACTGTATAATAGAGGACGTCACAGGATTAGATTAGATTAGAAAAACGATTGTGACTGCTGTGCCAAAACTGACATCATTAGATATTGATGACCTCTCCTCAGCCGATGAGCTCATCGGATGGGTGCAACATGCCACAGTCACAGTCATCGGCTGACAGATGACCCACCAGACTCTCGCAACACAAATTATTAAAAAGCGTCGACCGAGGATATAATTTATATAGCGGCCGAAAAACGGGAATTCCCCAACCAAAAGCAGACGGACGCAATTAGTCCCACTGCCGGATGTGACGTCAGAGCCGAATGAATGAATGAATGAATGAATGAACGAACGAACGAATGAAATGAACGAAAGAGTGTATGGAAGAGTGAAAGAACGAATGAAGAATTCATATAGCGATTCTTCAAGGGGATTAATTATCAGAAGCGTTCTCGATGTACAATGTATTATAGAAAAATAGAAAACGTCAGTTTTGAGTTTAATAACAAATGCTCCACAGTAAGAGCCACATAACGCATTTTCATCTTTTGACTTCGTCGTCATCATCATCATCATCATCATCCTCCTCATCATCATCGTCGTTGTCGTCGTCGTCGTCGTCATCATCATCATCATCATCATCGTCGTCGTCGTCATCATCATCATCATCATCATCATCATCATCATTATCATCATCATCGTCGTCGTCGTCGTCGTCGCCGCCGCCACCACCATCATCATCCTGGTTTAGAGGCTGCAAGATTATCAATTAGGTAAGGAGTCGAGCAAAGAGAGACGCACGAAGACACATACACAGACACACAGACAAAGGAAAGAAGAGACAGCTGGATGCGAACACTTACGTCGGCTGTTTACTAATAGAGTCTTGCGACAAACACGTTCGTTACTATAGGACTGTGAACAGGATTTCCTCCGTTTAATTGATAGACCACCTGTATTAGACGGGTGATGGGGAGAGAGGGAGAAAGATGGAGAGAGAGAGAGACAGGCAGGCGGACAGACAGACAAAGACACACACACATAGGAGAGAAAGAGAAAGAGAGAAAGAGAAAGAGAGAAAGAGAAAGAGAGACAGACAGACAGGTAGAAAGTGACACACACACAGAGGAGAGAGACAGAGAGAAAGAGAGAGAAAGAGAAAGAGAAAGAGAGACAGAGAGAGAGAGAGAGAGAGAGAGAGACAGTGAGAGAGAAAATGAGAGAGCGATATATATGTATATATATATATATATATAGAGAGAGAGAGAGAGAGAGAGAGAGAGAGAGAGAGAGAGAGAGAGAGAGAGAGACAAAGACAGAGGCAGAGAGGCAGGGAAACCGAGTGAGAGAGACAGACATACAGACAGACTGACTGACTGACTGACCAGACATACACATTACACAGAGAGGAAAGAAGAAATCAATTATTATTATGACCATCACCATCATCGTCGTTGTTGTCGTCATCGGGGCGGGGGAGGCTCTTTTCAGCCACAGCAACGCGTGGCCGGGTACGCTAGTAGAATTATATACTACTAATTCAGCAATTTACCAGCTTATTAACTTAACTTATTCGTCCGGATTTGAACTCAGTCCACTGAGACCGAGAGCATCATAGCCTCTCGTCAACGACATCGACCTCTGACCCCGCTCCTGCCTCCCCCCACTTTTTTCTTCGTCTTCCCTCTTTCTCCCTCTTCCCTCTTTCTCCCTCTTTCCTCTTTCTCCATGTTCCCTCTTTCTCCCTTTTCTTTCTTTCTCCCTCTTCCCTCTTTCTCCCTCTTTCCTCTTTCTCCATGTTCCCTCTTTCTCCCTTTTCTTTCTTTCTCCCTCTTCCCTCTTTCTCCCTCTTCCCTCTTTCTCCCTCTTCCTTCTCCCAAACGGTCAAAGGCTTTCTTCGTGCTGGTAATACAAGACTCGGATCGATAAGCGAACGAACTTAGAAGAACGCAGCGCCGCAGAAAATCTCCAATGACTGCATCGGCTTCAAACAAATATACATACCCCCGGTAGCTACACAGACAGACATACAGACAGACAGACAGACAGACAGACAGACAGATAGACAGACAGACATGCATACAGGCAGGTAGACAGACAGACAGACAGGCAAACAGACAGACAGATCCTCCGCACCGGTCGATCGATCGAATTGCACTCGCTCGCTTGGACTGTGTCGGTCGACCTGTCTGTCTGTATGTCTATCTGTCTGTCTGTCTCTATCTGTCTGTCTGTCTGTCTGTCTGTCTGTCTGTCTGCGTCTATATCAGTTCTGTCTGTCTCAGTCTGGATACCTATATGTATCGGTCTGTCAACCAGGTTTTTTGTCTGTCCGAATGTCCGATGCGTAGTGGGTCATTTTTTAATTTCCGATTGTTTGTCAGTAGCTTAGTCTGTGTCTCTCCTTCTAACTATCTGTCTATTCGTCTGTGTGTCTGTCTGTCTATCGGTATGTCTTTCGATTTCTCTATCGGTCTGTATATCGGGCTTCTCTTTGTCTGTCTATCTGTCTGTCTATCGGTCTGGATATTGGTATGTCCATCTGTCTGGCTATTGGTGTGTCTATCTGTCTGTCTATCGGTCTGTTTATCGAACTGTCTATCGATCTGTCTCTCTACCAGTTTTTCATCTGGTCTGTTTGTCTGACTCTTTTACTTTCTTGTCCTTGCATCTGTTCGTTTACGTCTGTCTCTCGTTCGGTATTTCTGCATGTCTGTCTTTCTGTCTGTCCTCCTGCCTTGTTGCCAATGTATCGGTATCTCTCTTCCGCTCTCCATCTTTAAGTATGTTTGCTTGCCTGCTTATGTATGTCTGACGATCATCGTAAATCTGTCCCTCTTTATATGCGCGTCTTACTACATGTACATGTACCTGTCACTTTTACGTCTTTTTCTTTGCCTCTTCCTTTATCTTTTAGCACGTTTCTCTCTTTTCTCGGTATCGTCGTCTTAGTCTTATGAATAAACATCATCATCATCGTGATTATCATCATCATCGTGATTATCATCGTCGTCGTCGTCATCGTCGTCGTTGTACTTGTCACTGACATAACCGCCAATAATGACGATGACTGCATTTATTTAATTTTTATTTATCGCATTTGCTATTTTATAGCGTCTCTTCAACCTAGCTACTCATAAGCGCTCCCGACTGCAGCGCGGACACTGCATCGAAGTTTCACGCTGAAGCGCACGAGCAATTGCGAGTGAAGGACTCGCTCAAGGTCCCTACGCGGCGGCTTGAGGTTGTTTCGAACCTGGAACCCTCCGGCTGCAAGTCAACGAACATAATATCCACTATACCACCACGCCCTCCCCCCCCCACAACGCGGATTTGGTACGAACGCTGCTGATAAATGGACGAAAACAATAACCATCGAAATGCAATCTTGCGAATCACATTAATCTTAGAAATTGACAAATTAAAACAGATAAAAGGCAATATATAAATGTATATAAATAATATAATATATTATAATAGAATATATTATAGTCTTACTCTCCCACTCTCTCTGTCTCTGTCTCTGTCTGTCTGTCTGTCTGTCTCTCTCTCTATCTTTTTTTTCTCTCTCTGCATGTCTCTGTCTGTCTGTCTCTGTCTGTCTATCTGTCTGTCTATCTGTCTGTCTGTATGCTGTCTGTCTGTCTCCCTCCCTTTCTCTCACTGCATTACAAAGTGTAGCTTTCACTGCATTGCGCAGTGCAGTACAGCATTGAGTTGAACATGTAGCATGATGATATAGTATTGATTAGTAATGCATTGCACTCCATTGTCCTGTCCTGTCTTGCAAGCTTTCAACCGTTTTCGAGCAGCCGAGTGCATGTTGTCTGCACCTGTGCCTTGCCTCCTTCTTAAGGTATATAGATGTGTAGGCCTACTGGCCGCAGGATAATAATTATTCACTTTAGTCGATTAATCGATATTTTCAATCGAATACGCCGTGGCATACATCATGCAATACCAAAATGTAGCAACGATTAACATCACGAATAAAGATAGGTGAGAATAATACTCTTTAATTGACCAATTGCTATTCGCGTTTTGGTGTGTACACGGTAATAATCGAACATCAGGGCGCGATGGTGTAGTGGTGGGTTCGGTACCCTGGTGGCCGGAAGGTTCCAGGTTCGAAATATATATATGGCGTTGTCTTCGAAGATCGATGATAAGGAGCGTCTAAAAATTGACCAATTTTGGATCCTATATCATGAAATGAAAATAATAATGTCCACTATATTTAATAATGGAAAATAACCGTCACCATACATGGCATATATACATCATGCCACGGGTGTCCGCAATCTGCAAGCTACTATATGAGGCCCATATTAGATTACTACGTTGATGCTGCAGAGCTATATAAATCGTTGTATTGTTTGATGCTATAGCGCATTTCGTAATGGCATTCAACAGAGCACAAGGATAGCCTATCTGCTGTCTAATTTAAGTTGGTTTTAAGTTAAGGCATCGCCTGCAATGAATCAACTCTGCTGCTCTGCATGCGTAAACATGTAAGTGCCAACTGTTTTTGAACTTTAGAACATAATCACATTGCGGTCAGTTCTATCGAGAAATGTTCGATCGGTAAATCTAACATTTTGTTTCGGTCTCAGCCTCAAGGTCACTGTCTCGACGTTTTGAAACTGTCTCGAAGCGAAAGTTTTGTTCTTTTGAAAAACTGTGTCCATAATTCTGGTGCAAACCTATTAGTTCTGAACTTGTTGTGCTATAAAATTGTCGTGTGCCAGTGTCCTAAAATAATAGAAGGATATAATTGACACGATATGCCAATAGGCTATAATATAATTATGGGTAAGTTGGGCAACTGCATGGAAAATTAGTTCATAAGTTGCTCTACTGTTTATTCCGAAATGTGTCCTGCAGCCGTGCACACGGAGAGCCTCTGTCTTGATTCTTGATCTGTCTCGAAGTGTCTCGGACTTTGTGTCTCATTCTCGGAGTCTATTGTCTCGGTCTTGGTCTCGGTGGCCAATGTTTTGGTCTCGGTCTCGAAGTTTACAGTCTTGTTTTTACAAGTCAAGATCACATCTGCTGATCTCCATCCCGGTAAAGATCATTGATCAATAATCGATATAACACAATATTAATTATAGGTAAGATTAAATAGACTATTTAGTATTTATTGAAGCTATACGGGTGACTTTTTCTGTATGTATAATATACAAACCTACAAAGGCCCTACATGTACATAGGATTTAGCACACGCACCTATATTCAACAAAATCTAAAAGAATGTCTATAATTCCTTTATTGTATCTCAGTTCTATTTATAGCGACAATGATAATGGCAATGACAATGACAATGACAAAACATTTTATTCAAAAGGAGTTTAAATATACAACATATTGATATATAATGTATAGTATTTATGTAATGTATGATGTATAGTGTAAAATGAATAATCGAATCGTATCTATCGAAACAAAAAGAATGCATAGATCTATAATATACAAACATGCTTATATTAGGCTATATGTAAGTGTGTGCGTGTTTGTGTGTGCGTGTGTGCTTGTGTGTGTGTTTGTATGCGCGTGTGTGCCTGTGTGTGTGCGTGTTTGTGTGTGTGTGCAATTGAGCCGGTTTGTTGGCGCAATACAAAGAAGACTCTTCACGTGCTTCACTGGATCCCTCTGCAGTGCGTGTGACGCGCCGCCACTTCTACAATCTACATGTACATACATGACAGGCGAACGATTTTTCTGCCGAAATCAATATGCTACTATTATACAGTATACATAAACATTGTGCGCAGATATATTTATATTCATATATATTTATTCATGATGCCACTCTTTCAGCATGAGATATACACACGCACTAGCTGTTCACTCTATATCAATATGGAAGCCGTATACGTCTGTATACAGGTCTATCTAAACTACACTTGCGTTCATATAAAACTGGCAATAATATATCCTGCATATTATGGATATATAGCTCTGTGCAATAATTATCAGGCATTAAGGCATGAACGGGACTTCATTGCACCATCTCCAGTATCTGCATGCTTTGTCTTTTGTAGCTTTGTCTTTTGTAGCATATGCATGTCTGACTGTCTGAGCAAATGAGTGATCAAATGAGTGAGTGAGCGAGTGATTGAAATGAAGATAAATTGGCCTTAAACACAGTCTTTCTGTTCCTCATAAATCTACGCCTTTGTTCTGTTCCCAAGATAATGTAGTGTACACACGCGTACACACGCGCACACATACACCCACAGACAAGCACACAGTCACATACACACACACAAACACACACAAACACACACACACACAGATGCAATGAAAAGGCGCTCTATATGCTACAACTCTATTTAAACATGATTGCACTATTTGACTTTACAAAAATTGACATAATATGCTCACATACAATCATATATACACACAAACACAAACACACACCTGCACACACATGGACGCACACGCACGAACGCACACGCACAGTCGCACAAGCATCCATACACACAAAATTTGCACAGGCAAAAGAAGACTTTCATGTGTTAATTGTTGTTGTTGCTATTGTTGATAGTGATGATAGATTATAATTATGATGATGATGATGATGATGATGATGATGATGTTGATGATGATGATGATGATGATGACGACGACGACGATGATGATGATGATGATGACGACGACGATGACAACGACGACACAACGACGACAACGACGACGACGATGACGACGACGACGATGACGACGATGATGATGATGATGATGACGACGACGATGACAACGACGACACAACGACGACAACGACGACGACGATGACGACGACGATGACGATGATGACGACGATGATGATGACGATGATGATGATAACGACGACGATGATAACGACGACGACGACGAGGACGACGACGACGACGATAACGATGATAACGACGATGATGATGATGATGGCGACGACCCAATTTCTGCTCGTTTGCAGATAAAATTGTTTCGCGTGATTGATGACGCTGCCATTTCTTTTCTGATCGCCTGTGCGCACGCGTGTGTGTGTTCAGTGATTGGAACGACGGTCGTCAATGGAGCGGATCGGACGGTGCTGCTCGGGCGTCTGGTCGGCATTCAGCCGGACCAAGTTCCTCGACATCCACAGACTCCAGGAGACGGAACTGCGACGATGTCTGTCCATCGTCGACCTAACTGCACTCGGTATGTATGTGCACTTGTTATAGCGCCCCTTCAAGCTCACTACTCAGAGGCGCTCCCGATGCAGAGCGGACACTGCATCGGAGTTTCACGCCGAAGCGCTGAGCAATTGTAAGTGAAGGACTTGCCCAAGGTCCTTACGCGGGGAGGTGGATTCGAACCTCGGACCTTCCGGCTCCAAGGCAACGACGCCACCACTACACCACCGCGCCCCACTTGATACTTGATACACTTGTAATCGTAATCGTAATCGTTTATGGGCATTTGTGTAGCGCCTAGAATTAATAGGAGTAGTTGCTACGTTGATAACAAGCACCCGATGGACGTAGTAATATTTATTATTATTATTATTACTCTTCTTTTCTTTTTTTAAATTTGTTTTTTTACTCTTATTATTATTATTACATAGATTTCTCAAAGTCTGAAATGCCAACAAACATCGAATTGCATAATCAAGGCCTATATAGGCAAAAGGAGACAAGGGAACATTTATAAAGACTTCGACATAATATCTTTAGTCAGAGTCTACCTATGTAATGTGCCGTATTGACCTGATGTGGTAAAAAGAGGATCTACACAGATTTGTTACACGTGGTCAGAATGTGAGCATGTTGTCTAGGGTGACCCCAAGTGTTATGACACCTGATATTGGCAACGCGGAGCCTGCGAGGTTGATGCTGGAAAGCGAAAGGAAGAAAGCAGGCGTTGGCCTGACCTGAACAAAATTGCCTCAGACTTGTCTGGGTTTATAGCCAAATCATTAAAAGAGAACCAGGCAAACAAAGATGAAAGGCACTCCTCAAGTTTAAGTTACCAGACTGGGTGTGACAGTATGGAGCTGAATATCGTCCGTATCCTAGCAGCTGCTGTAATTGAGCTGCAAAGTGATTAGCAATGCGACTGATTGAGAAGAGTGAATACGGGTATTGTATATTGCAAAAGACCAAGGACAGATCTCTGTGGCACTCCAGCAGTGCAAACAGTGGGTTCAGATGTTTTATTGGGGAAATCTATGGAACATCAAACCCAAGCTGTAAACCTGTAAATGAAGCAGATAAAAGCACAGAGAAGATCAGAAATACACACACATAAATATATTAGTCCAGCCTTGTCATATATATTATATGTATTTATACTTATATGCAATGTTTATGCATAGTGTGTATTTCCGTTTTGTCTGTCTGTATTGGTCACAACGGGGGTGCTCGATAGTACAGCGGTTAGCGCGCTAGACTGTCGACCAAGAGGTCGGGGGTTCAAATCCCCGCCGGGGCAGAAATTTGCAACGAGATTTCTGTTCCACAAGCACCCCCTAGCCGACTCAGCTATGATGAGTACACTGACCTCACGGTCAGTGGATGATGAGACGGCGAGGGAGAGGATTGGCCACCGCCCTCATATGCCGAGGCCTTGAAAATGAAGGCGCTAACACTTCATCCCCATTGGCTAGCCCTCCGGGCTAGCTAGACGGGAAATCATCATCATCATTGGTCACAACAGTCGTGCAGTGGTGCATGGTACACCGGTACATAACAATTGCCATGCAGTATGCATGGGTACAAAATACATGTACTTTCATCTACCTCTATTCCCCCTTCTGTTTCCTTTTCTGTTTCTATAATTATCTGTCTTTCTATAGTACTCTCAATCTTTCTCCTTCTATCGCTATTTCTCTTCATTTATGCCTGACTCAGTTCGGTCTCTGTGTCATCCTCTGTATCTTTATGTCTCTCTCCCTGTCTCTTTATGTCTCTTTGTCTCTTTGTATCTCTTTGTGTCTCATTATGTCCCTCTCTCTCTGTCTCTTTATGTCTCTCTCTGTCTCTTTATGTCTCTTTATGTTTCTCTCTGTCTCTTTATGTCTCTCTGTCTCTTTATGTCTCTCTCTGTCTCTTTATGTCTCTTTATGTCTCTGTGTCTCTCTCTGTTTCTTTATGTTTCTCTCTGTCTCTTTATGTCTCTCTCTGTCTCTTTATGTCTCTTTATGTCTCTCTCTGTCTCTTTATGTCTATTTATGTTTCTCTCTGTCTCTTTATGTCTCTCTCTGTCTCTTTATGTCTCTTTATGTCTCTCTCTGTCTCTTTACGTCTCTTTATGTTTCTCTGTCTCCCTCCCATGGTACATTGGTGTATGCCTTAACCGTCTTCTGCCGAGCGATCACTTTCAGTTCTGTCTTCTCATCAGACAACGACTGTAGTCTACAACAGACATGCTCTTGTCCACGCGGCTCCCTTGCACGTCCGCAACCTGACCGGAAGTTGACCCTTGTCCGATTGGTCTGCCAAGCCTGGCGCTATAAAAATGACCCGTCAAGATTGAGTCATCGCTGTAGAACATGGTTCGTTTGTGTTCGCTCGGTGTCAATGTCTGTCTGCTCTGCCTTGTTTCTCTTGGTATGTCTACTTGCCTGTGTGCGTCTGGCTGGGTATCTGTGTGTTTTTCTGCGTGTTTTTCTTTGTGTCTGGCTCTGTGCTTCTGCGTGTATGTCTGTGTACTTGCAATTTGCCTGTCTTTTATCGATTTTGCTTGACCACAACATGAGGTACATTTGTATATGGTCGGTAACAACGCGACTGGCAGCCACTAGATTTCAACTAATTATCGATAATACAGTATAACAAAGAATTGTATTGTAAGTTGGTGAACCACTGTAACCGATTCTTATGCCGCATACCTGCACAAAAGCTCTGCTTAATATATATAGAGACCTTCAGGTAAATGTATTATTGTATCCCAGTCAAGCAGTCTTTATATATATATATATATATATATATATATATATATATATGTATATATATATATATATATAGTTTAGTTTATTCAGCAATGTTTTCACAGTGTATACAAATATATAAATGGCTATAGAGCACGCAGTCGACGTCAGCATCTTGTTAGGTACATGTATACATGAGACATCGATGAAAATTGGATATAGGATACCACTCATTTTCGTTTTGCCGAGGAACTCCCTTTTCGCTGACTATTTGTCTTTCTTCTTGTCTGCCATTTCCTATAATTATATAGTTGGCTCACTATTTCTTTATATATATACACTTCACCACTGGTTGCACTCTGCCAGTGCCAGTCCCAAGCCTGGATAAAGTAGGAGGGCGACACTAATCATAATTATTTGTTATGGCAGTGTCGTTAAACAGCAAAAGAGTCTTCTGTATATAATTATATGCCAAGCTACATTTACATGCTGCAAAGCTGTGTGACCTCCAACATGCACACGTATACATGTACATGTAGCATTGACTTGGGAATGGCATAAAAGTGCTCATTCAGTAGAGCCATCGACTGAAACTTTTCACTGAGTTTACATTTACATATAGCCAATGCGAATGAAAACACTGTGTCTTGAAGTCGAGCAGTAAAATTTAAATGCATCAAATAAGTTGAAGAAACCGAAAGATACAATGTACATTGGGACAGAAATTCTTCAGTGCAGTAGAGTTGTTGACTTGGGGAACGGTTTGAATGACATCTCTGTCTTCTCCATGTACACAGTCGCCATGTTTAATGGAGGAAGTTAGGAAAATTGGGCCATTAAGTGTTCCAGGTTAGCTTTCAATGGTTCTAACACAGAAAGTCACTGGGCAACAGGAAACCCTTCCGAGTCACTTAATACCCTTGTTATTTTATGTTATGTTGTGTTAACTTATGCTGTATGTTATGTTATGATAGGACTACCTAAAGTCTATAAAGCATGTAATTATATAGTCCGCCGTATAGAACGTTGACTGAAATGTTAAAATTTGTGTACCAGAGACCAGGTTTATATAGGCCTAAGCTTTTAAAAAAATATTTTTCGGGTTTCCTGTTGCTCAATGATTTTCTGTTCCCGTTGTACTATGCTTATTTTCATTCTGGACCTTCTGGTGCAGTAAACAAAAAATAAATTGAGCCATGCGAAGTCAGCACTGTGTATGTATGATTGTAGGCATTTCAGTTTCATGACCTTTGCTAGCTTTGCATGGTCTGTCATGCTCCATAGCCGAGTCTGATATGAATGCTGCAGCAGCGCTTGAAGGATCGTTTTGCTATTTTAAGTCGCACCATCCTAATCGATCGGCTTCCGGATGTCAGATGACAATCTCATCCTGACGGATGGCTTTAGATGATCCAGCAACTGCAGAATCCGTGAACTGTGCATCGTGTATAATACATACATGTACATGTATAGCTCTCTTTATCGCAGTGTATTGAGTCATGTGTAGCTGATAAGAAACGCGGTGGCCGACCGAGGGCTTAGAGCCGTTGGCCTGTAACGCGGAGAGTATACGGGTTCGATCCTCGTCCGAGGCGGCTACTGTATACTACTGTGTAGGGACCTTGACTCGCAATTATTGCTCTGCAATAAGCTACAATGTTCTGAAGAGAACCGAAGGACCTGAGAGAGAGAGAGAGAGAGAGAGAGAGAGAGAGAGAGAGAGAGAAAAGAGAGAGAGAAAGAGAGAGAGAGAGAGAGAGAGAGAGAAGAGAGAGAGAGAGAGAGACAGACAGACAGACAGACAGACAGACAGAGAGAGAGACAGACATAGAGACACAGAGACACAGAGACACAGAGACACACGGACACACGGACACACGGACACACGGACACACGGAAACACGGAAACACGGAAACACGGACACACGGACACACGGATACACGGACACAGAGACACAGAGACAGAGACAGAGAGATTATGGTATACTTTATTGCAGTTGCGCCGTCGTGGCGTGGGCACTTCTGAGCTTTGCAAGAATGGTGATATCAAGCTGAAATTGTATTGTATTGTATATTTATGAGAGAAAAACTAATGCCGCCCATTTATGTTTCCTGGTGTCTTTGTTTCTGCATATTTATGTAGCGCCTTGTAGAAATCTCACACAGGTAATGAAGCTAATTTACTGTGACCGATAGTCAGACAGCCATTGTGATCTTTCGGAATAATTAGGCAAATTATGCCAATTATTCTGCTGCAGGTATCCTTTGTCTAGGCCTATAGGCTACACAAGAAAAGTTTCAGAAGCAGATTACATTACCATAGGACCTAATACCAGAATAGTCCAGCCATAATAGGGTTCTTTTTCTATCTATCAGGCTGTATAATTCTCTTTCTCTATGGATACATTATATTTTTAATGTCTCAATAGGGAGACACACAGCCATTGTGATCTTTCGGATGAGCGTATTTTATACCTGTACACCACAGTTCCGTTGAGAGAGTTAAGCAAGCATGCCCGTGTGTGTGTATGTGATTCAGGTGTTGGGAGCACCCTGGGCGCCGGAATCTACGTGCTGACGGGACAGGTGGCGAAGACTCAGACGGGTCCAGCCATCGTCATCTCCTTCCTCATCGCCGCCTTCGCATCCTTCCTCGCCGGTGAGACACGATGCTCGACAAACTAAGTGGACGGAATGATGCTGTAGTTATATGGAAGCATATGAGGACAGGGACAGTGGGAGTAAATGGGGGATAGGGTAGAAGAGTGGTGGGAATGTGAAGGAGAGAAAAATTGGGGGGGGAGGGGGGTGAAACGGATATGATGATTGAGGAAGGAGGAGGGGCAAGATGTGCGATCTGCTAATTTCTTATTGCTTCTATTATAACGTGTGGAGTAGAAACATCAATTGAAGCATATGAATGTAGGCCTACGACTGAATGAGTGAATCATTAATGAATGAATGAATGAATGAATAAATGAAGGAAGGAAGGAATGAAGGAAGGAAGGGATGAAGGAAGGAAGGAATGAATGAATGAAGGAATGAAGGAAGAAAGGAAGGAAGGAAGGAAGGAAGGAGGAAAGGAAAGAGGTGAAGGAGAGAGGGAAGGAAAGAAGAAGGGAAAGCAAGAAGGAAGGAATAGGAAGGAAGGAAAGAAGGAGGGAAAGAAGAAAGGAAGGAAGGAAGGAAGAGGGAATGAATGAAGAGAGGACGGATGGAGGATGAAAAAAGGAAGGTTATTATGAATGGCAGGAAAGATGTAAGGAAGATTAAAGGTAGGAAGGAAGCAAGGAACTAAACATGGATAAAAGAGAAAAGAGTTAAGAAATCTAGTCTAATCTATTATGCTTGAATAGCATCGCATAAGAAGTCAAAAGACAATGTCATTGAATGGAAGGAAGTATGGAAGAAAATCAAGGAATGAATGAAGGTTTGAAGAATTCGAAGAGACAATGCTTTCAATCAGCGATGTGTTTACGGATGGCTAAGATCGCAGAGATGAGAGAAGCGATGCGTGACGATGAACAGACAATGAGGAGATGGATGATGATGCAAGTGCATGGATGGCATCGATAGCTGAGATGATGATGATGGTACTGCTGAGGCAGAGACGTCGGTTTGATTGCTGTTCGTGATCTCACATCTCATTAGACACGAACAACATCTACGTTCAAGACGAGACAACGGGATGGGATGAGGCTAAAATTAAGGGGATGCGATGGGCTGAGATTACATGGAAGGGCAAATAGGATGAGACTAGATTGGATGCGATGGATTATAAGATTGGGTGGGATGCGAGGGATGAGCATAGATGGGAGATATGGGATTAGATGGATTGCGATGGAATGAGATTAAATGGATTGGTATGGGATTAGATCAGATGGAGATTAAATGGATGATGAGACTAAATGGGAGGGATGAGATCAAACGGAATGGGAGGAGATGAGATAAAATTGGATGCGTTGGGATTAGATGAGATGCATTGAGTGATATTACAAGGAATAAGATGGGGTGAGATTAAAAGAGATGGAGTGAGATTGTGTGGGATGCAAAGAATGAGATTAGGTGGAATGCTATTGGATAAGACGAATGGGATGCGATTGGATGACATTCGATTAAGTGGGATATTGTGAGATTAAATGTGATGCGATAGGTTTAGATGGGATGCGATCAAATGAGATTGCATGAATGGGAATGGATGATATGTTTGGAAACGGGTGACATGGGGTGAGATAGGATGAGACGTGATGTGATGGGATTGGATGATAAGAGTATGGGATGGGATGAAATGAGATGAAATGACGACAGATGGGATAGGACAGACAGCGGGGCGCCAGAACGGGGAGGTAGAACGAAAAGAGAGAGAGATAAAGAGAGAGAGAAAGATATATAGACAGATAGACAGACAGACAGAGACAGAGACAGAGACAGACAGAGACAGACAGAGACAGACAGAGACAGACATAGACAGAGAGAGACAGACAGAGAGATAGATACAGGCGATCAGAGAGAGAGACAGAGACAGAGACAGAGGCGATCAGGCAAGCAGATAAAATGCAGATAGACAAACAGAAAAAGGACAAACAGATGAACTGATGCAGTGTTGTACTTTGTGAGAAGAAGCAGAAGGTGGTTTTTGATTCAGGAGCAAAGATGGACGCCTAGCGAATGAAACACGGAATAAGACACAAACATAATATTATATAATTATATTATTAACGCGAATGATACTGTCGTAAAGAACTGATAATTTAAAGACCTACACACAGATAAAAAAGGTAGGAGGGGCAGAGAGCACAATCGTAAAGGTACAGAAACAATTAGAAGAATAAAAGGGGCTACACAGAAGCTCAAAAAGATATTATTATTAAAACAAAGACTAGTTGGCCGGAACACGAGATAAACAACTGCGTACATTGAACTAGATAGAGAGAGAGAGACAGACCTGCACAGTGACATTGGCAGGCATAGAGACAGACAGACAGACAGACAGAGAGACAGCGACATAAGTACAAGAGAGAGACAATGAAGGGCAGATCAGACGTAAGCCGCCTTTTGTAGAACTCATCAAAGGCGACCGCTAGCATTACGAGAGGCTGAGTAGGTCCACAGAGAGGAAGGGGAGAGTCTCCAGGGAAGTGGGTTCATGAGAAGGGGAGGGAAGGGAGGGTGCATGAGTGAAAAGAGGAGGCTGAACAACCGGGGTAGGGGAGTTTGAGGCAAGCCGATAGAAAAGAGATTTATTGAACGCAGAAAGGGTGGACTTAGGGGGAGGAGGAAGAGAGGGAGGGAGGGAATGAGGAAGTGGATGAGAGAAATGGAGATTTGAGGAGAGGAGAGAAGGATGGAAGAGAATGCAAGGAGTGGGTGAAAGAATGGAGGATTGAAAGGAGGTGAATGAAGGAAAGGAGACTTGATAAAAAATAAAGAACTAGAACAGAGAAGAAAGGTTTAACCGGAAGAGTGATTAACAACGAGGAAGCAGGACGGCATCCATGCAGGAGGAGGAGGAGGAGGAGGAGGAGGAGAAGGAGGAGGAGGAGGGATTGCTGCCACAAGTGAAGGTCGAGACAAGGAGGAGATGGGATGACGTCAGAGAATGGAGGAGGGCGGAGGAGCAAACGAAGGATGAGTGAATGATGATGGAACGTTCGTGTCTCGATCTCTATTACAGCCTTTGAAATGCCGGGCTGAACACCGTACAGGCGTACACCACCAACCAGCAAGACGAGGATTTAATGACGTCGACACAGAAGCCGGTCATAGATGATCCTCACAGCCATCCATCGATCCTCGCCATCGCACTCCTCATCCTCGTCCTCCCCGTCCTTCTCCTACTCTTCGTCCACCTTCTCGTCCTCTTCTTCACGCTCTTCTCTTCCTTCTCGTCATCCACCTGCTCCTGCTGCTGCTGTTCCTCCTCATCCTCGCCCTCATCGACGTCCTCCTCCTCCCCTTTCTCGTCCTCCTCGTCCTCCTCCTTACCCTCCTCCTCGTCCTCGTCCTCCCCTCCTTCTGCTCGTCCTGCTTGTCCTCCTACTCCTCCTACTCCTCCTGCTCCTCCTCCTCCTCCTTCTGCTCCTGCTCCTGCCCCTGTTCCTCCTGCTTCTGCTCTTCCTCCTCCTCCTAATGCCATCAATCCAATCAATATCGTTAATCCAATGGACAGAGAGCGGTCTAACGTAATCTATGCGTCGTCGTTCTATGGACAGCATTAAACATCGGCGCTGACTTATCGCACTCTGTGCAGAAAGGCGGCGTGAATGGGTGAATGCATTGTGTACTAAGTCAGGCGGAACATCGATAATGAAGGCAAACGATCGATAGCAAATATTCATTATTATTACTCGACGGCTGCTAATGAAAATCCATCAATCCATCCGTCCGTCCCGTCAGTCCATCCATCCATCCATCCATCCATCCATCCATCCATCCATCCATCCATCCATCCATCCATCCATCCATCCATCCATCCATCCATCAATCCATCCGTCCGTCCGTCCATCCATCCATCCATCCATCCATCCATCAATCCATCCATCCATCCATCCATCCATCAATCCATCCGTCCGCCCGTCCATCCATCCATCCGTCCATCCATCAACCCACCACCACCCACCCACTGCCTACATTCTTTTCCATCTCCCTTTCTACTTTCTTTTCATTCTCTCGTCATTCATAGCTCTCTCCCTTCCTTCCCATTCATTTTTTTTACATTTGTGGCATATTTTTATGAAATTTTAAAATTTTGACGTTAAAAACGGACGAGCGAATGACTAAAAAAAGGTCGTCAGAATTTTTAACGGGAAATTTTGACATTTTCTACAGAATTTCCCAGCACAGCTGAACTTGGGTTTTCTTGGGTTTTTTCGTCCCTCCAACTTGGGTTTTTCATTTTTTAGAGTGGCAAAGCTGGTAATCCCAGCTGAAGAAAAGTTTTGTAGCAACTTGATTTTGAGGAGAGAAATTACATGTAGACCCCTATTCAGCTGATCGATAATATGACGACGGTCCTGAAGTCAAAGTCCAGAACTTATTTCAAAGTCACAAATCAAAGAAAACAATATTGAAAAACAAATACAATGACAATACGTGACGAATGTCCGACGAAGTTCTACGCGAAGCCGCAAAGAAAACAATGTCAGCGGCGCATGTGACTCTTGGAAGCGCAGGACGACCACCACACGGATCCAAGAGGGAAGAAAATGAATGGGTCATTAAAAATGGGAAATTAAAAATAGATCAGACCACCGCGGCCTCTGCAGTGACGCATGTGTAGATTTACGGCCAGACAGGACCGCCGACCACCCGATTTAGCAATGCGTATTGGAACGGGAATAGCCTAGCATTCAAGATAAAAGCAAGAGACGTAATGGAACTACAGCCATAAACACAGTGGAAGAAATTGCAAATACGAGGGAGCAGGTGCACAGCAAGTAAACAAGATGCAGCTTTTTTATAATGAAAAATGAACCGCTCCCCTCTCAGTCGTTGGAGGTGGAGGTGGGGCGTGGGAGTGGTCAGGCATTCGTATATTATCCTTCAGACGTAATAAATTTTTCAGTGCCATAGATTGATTCCTCGATATTAAGTGGTGATGTTCAAAGGGTTAAATATAGTAGTATAGTATAAATAGCAGTAGCTGTACACAAAAAACTGCGGATAGCAATTGGTCAAGTAGGGAATATTCTTATCCTATCTTAATTGCGTACATTGCATTGCATTGCAGTACATTACATTACATTACATTGCATTACATTACATTGCATTGCATTGCAGTACATTACATTACATTACATTACATTACATTGCATCACATTGCATTACATTGCATTACATTGCATCACATTGCATTACATTGCATTACATTGCATTACATTGCATTACATTGCATTACATTGCATTACATTACATTGCATCACATTGCATCACATTGTATTACATTGCATCACACTGCATTACATTACATTACATTGCATTACATTGCATTACATTACATTGCATTGCATTACATTGTACATCACATTGTATACGTTGTAGGCATTTGCTATGCTGAGTTTGCGGCGCGTGTCCCAAAGGCCGGTTCTGCCTACGTGTACAGCTACGTGAGCGTCGGTGAGCTGTGGGCTTTCGTCATCGGGTGGAATATGATTCTCGAGAACATGATAGGAGCGGCATCGAGTGGGAAGGCGTGGAGTCAGTTTCTTGATTCCCTCTTCAATGACACCATCCGAAGGTCGGTTAAGTCACTACTGAAGTAACAACCAATGACCTGCTATTACTACCACCACCACCACCACCACCACCACCACCACCACCACCAGTGACCTTCAGTACCAGTATAGAGGCGATAGAGAAAGACTGGGAACGCCTATGATCATAGATGAGACAATAGGTTTTTTAAAGTTATCATAAAGCTATGTTTCAGACTTTCAGTAACTATAACCATTGTAGGTATTTTTCTGCTAACTTAGATCCAATCTCATTGAAACTTATTTGCCATAAAAATATTTACTTTTAAATACATTGAACATAAATATAAGTAGATTAGGTGATACTTCATACGACTCAATTATTATCATAGGCCTATGTTAGTTACGAGCAAACATCTGCAGATAAAATTAGATCAGAAGGTAGGAATTTTTTTACATTGTCATCATGGCTGTTCGTTCATAAACACGCACACCCAAATACGCACACACGCACACACGCACACACGTAGAACCAGACCTTAGCCTATGTGGATTGTCATCTACGATTGATTGGTGGTAAGATTTAATATCACAGAAGCGATCGATTACATTGCATTACGATTGGTGGTTAATTGGTGATGTCTTCTGCTTCTAGGTCGATTGAGGACAAGGTGGGTACGATCGACGTAGCCTGGCTCGACTCATATCCTGATTTCCTGGCGATGGGTCTTCTACTTGTGGCCACGGTCCTCACCTGCGTTGGAGTCAAGGTTCGTACTCTAAGTATACCGCTACCAGCAGTTTAGTACCGGTACCAGTAGCTAGGTTCTGTTCGACATGGTAGAGGTTCTCAAAGTATATTCGATGAGGCATAATGAGGTACTGCACGTGCGCTTTTTTTGGTAGTCTGGGGTAGGTCTATACGATGGTGACATGGTAAGATTAAAACGATGCGAAAGGTATAACGTAGAGATAAGTAATGATTGAGGTAATGCAATGAGGTAATGTAATGTTATTGTATGTTTCAGTAATGTAAATGGGAGTATAATTGTGAAAGGACACGTATGCATATTGAGTTGTGGCTGGGTTGAGTAGAATATTATTATGGTATGGTATGGTATGGTATGGTATGGTATGGTATGGTATGGTATGGTATGGTATGGTATGGTATGGTATGGTATGGTATGGTATGGTATGGTATGGTATGGTATGGTATGGGAGAGTATAAATATTATTTAGATCGGGGAAGTTAATTTGGATGTATCAGTGAGCAATGAATGTGTAACGTCTGTTTGGAATAATTATCTCAGAATTCGACTTAGATGAAGGCGTATAATTATGGTGTAACACGGTAAGGTAACGAACGGAATGTAAGGAAAATATCAAGAAAGGTATAGAGGTAGTGCAATGTAGGAAAGGGTAGTTTTCAGTATTGCGAGTTGGATTTGAAACATTGTAGGAGTAGTACCGGTAGCCTATTGTGTGGTGGGATTATCCCGACTAACTCTGTTTACCACGTGTCCTTGATTCCTGTCCGGAGTATTTGCGCCAAAGAGGTAAACAGAATTGTGATATGCAACTAGACATGTTGTCTATAACGAATCGCATTTCTCAGATGGAGAATTAATCTGCAATATTGAAAAGTAACTTGATTAGAAAATTCGATGCGCATGACGACAACATCCTTCGCGATTGTATAAGGAAGTCGTAAAGAAAGCCGCGAATAGATTTCGCGTAATGGAATTTCTTTGTAAACAGACGCATAGATCATTTGCCGCAAACACTTCCACAGCAGTGACGAGCAAGTGTTGAAATACGTTGATTAACTTCTACTGTATGTGTCCATTTGAGAAGAAGGAGAAACCAAAATTGATGGCCATTAATCGTGATGCTGCTGCTGATGATGATGATGTGGTGGTGGTTGTACCACGACGATGGTGATGTATCAAATAATAATAGTGGTGGCGGTGAGGACGAGGACTATGACGATGAAGAAGACGACGACAACGACGATGAGAGGGGCAGAAATTATGGTCACATAAAACCTTCTATTGACATTGAAGCAGAAGGAAAATAAGCAACTTACATAACATACATACTGAACTATGACGTACATAGCCTACATCATACATGCATGCATGCATGCATGCATGCATGCATACATACATACATACATACATACATACATACATACATACATACATACATACATACATACATACATACATACATACATACATACATGTACATACTAATGATAATATCGATAATAATAGTAATATTGATAGTAATAATAAGGATTACAAGTGCAATATTGATCATTATAATATTAACTTAATAATTTATTCACTCTGTTGAGTTCGAAAGCAAACCATAAAAATCAAAGAATTATTTTCTTGCTCAGAACTTCAAGAATAATTCCTGTGAACAAAGAGCAAGAGAGATAAGTGGCAACCCACTGCAGGATGTGGATTGCACAGAAAGGAAGCATGCATAGTTCATCAAATAAGGGGGTCACACATGCTCAGGGAGAGATACAGGGTCAATGCACTGCGTGGAGGTCTAACGGTCTAACCGATACGAAGACTGAGCGTACCAAGGTTCTGCAGGCGCTTATAACTGTTCGAATGAGACAAAGGGATATGCAGATTATGATAAGAAGTTAATAACGATGGACTGCAAACAGCAGCTGATGAGGAAGAGGGAACAGGAGAAAGACAGTGCAAAGGAGGATGAGGATGACGAGGATGGGAAGAGGGACTATGACGAAATGGGAAAGATTAAAGGAAAAGACAGGGGAGGGGGATGAGAAGATGGAAGATGAGAAAATACTTAAAGATAGAAGGAAAGAGAAAGTGGAGAAGGACTAGGGAGAGGAGGAGGAAGAAGAGGAGGAGGACGAGAAGAAAGAGGAGGAGAAGTTGAGAAGCAGAGGAGGAAAAGGAATTAAAGGAGAATTATGAGGATTAGAAGAGGTATTAGAACTAAGAGAAGAAGATCAATCCGAGGAAAAAAGAAGGAGGAGAAGGACGAGAATATGGAGAATATATGAACATGAATGAGAGGAGCGGGAGAAGAGGAAGGAGCACTAAAGCCGCTTCAATTTATGTATTTGATTTCTTCGTATACGCAATTTCATTAGCGCTTCTGTGACTTGAAATATGTGTCCCAATGCAACATGGATCTACATGTACATAAACGGCGAATTCAGCTGGAAGATAAAAGGCAAAGATTGAAATCGATTGAAAGATGTTTGTCGAAATAAATTGAAAAGATATTTTCGAAACGTGCAAACAGAGGGAGAGGGGCTTTAATCCGCCGCACGACATTCCCACATATTAAAAAAATTCCTCGCGATTTTATGTGCTCTGTAATTATTATGTGGGCATAGCGAATGCATGTCAATGCGTATAAAAACGATCAGACTAGACAGAGAGCTTCATCGGCAATTTTTCAGAACGGCATGCATAGAAATTTGAAAATAAGTGCCAGGACGCCGTCCATGACCGTCCTGCCACACTTTAAGCCCTACCTTATAGTCTTTCTTGTTGCCTAGAGGGCCTATGTATGCACATTTACATTATACAAGATGTTTCCATGTGCATAGCATGCAGGTATACAATGCAAATGTATTATGCACCTTTATACATGTATATTTACATAGTACGTGTCCTTAGTTTTTATGCAATCGTTCAAAGGTATACACATGTGTATAAATTATACATGAGCACGTAATTATTATCATGCATTTGTGCAAAAAACTATTGCGATGTATACATGTATGTGCATTTAAATTTTATAATAATATAGTATCTATACTACATGACATTGTGTTGAGTCTGTGTAACCTGTCCATTAAAGGGACAATGCTGGATATACGAGACTTTTTTTAACGATTTCCAATCTGTATGTCCGTGTAACTGTTTATCCTTCTCTTTGTTCCTCTCCTCCTGCATGTCTGTCTCTCTTTCTGTGTCTCTTGGTGTCTTTCTGTACATCCCTGTCTTTGTATCTCTCAACATATCTGTCTGTATCCGTCTTTCTCGTTATGTGTTTGCCAGAGTCATTATTTGTACATAAGCTTATCTCTGCTTCTTCCTCTGTCCGTCTAACTCTTTCTGTATCGGTCTTCCTGCGTCTATGTTTCTCTCTTTCTCTTTCTCTTTCGCTTTCTCTTTCTCTTTCTCTTTCTATTTATCTCTCTCTCTCTTTCTCTCTCTCTCTCTTTCTCTCTCTGTCTGTCTGTCTATTGTCTCTGTCTCTGTCTCTGTCTCTGTCTGTCTGTCTGTCTGTCTCTCTCTCACTCTCTCTTTCTCTGTCTGTCTGTCTATGTCTCTGTCTCTCTGTCTCGCTCTCTCTCTTGCTCGTCAGGGTCCACAGTTGATGCTGATGCTGCTGATGCTATGAGAGATTGGCAATACATGTTGGAAGCGGAAGCTCGTCAATCCTTAATCCCATTCGTCCATCCATCCATCCATCCTAACAAGGCCGCGAACGCTGGAGAACGCTAGATGGATCGGTCTTATCTGGATTGATGCCGACGGCAATGGAGGATGGTTGGAATGAAGGACGGAAGGAAGGAAGGACAACTGGATGGATGGGATTGGCTGAATAGTGGACGGACTGAACGAGGAGAAGATGGAGAGGAAATATGGGAAAAGGAAGGAAGGATGACTAGATGGATGATGTACGGATGGACGGATGGAGAGATGGAAGGAAAGATGAATGGGTTGATCAACTGTGGAGCCTGACAAGCGAGAGGCAGAGAGAGAGAGAGAGAGAGAGAGAGAGAGAGAGAGTTAGAGACAAGGACACAGGCAGACAGAAAGATTGAAACAGACGGAGGAAGATGGAGAGATGGGCAAATAGAAAGACAGAGTGCTAAAGACATAAACACAGGTTCAGGCAGACACAGAGAGATATTCAAAGAAGGGGAGATACAGACGGACGCACGGATAGATGGATAAATAGATGGATGGGCGAATGGATGGGTGGATGGATGGATGGGTGGATGGGTGGATGGATGGATAGATCGATGGTTGGATGGGTAGATGGATGGATGGACGGCAGATGAACGGACAGATAGATGGATGGATGGATGGATGGATGGATGGATGGATGGATGGATGGATGGATGGATGGATGGATGGACAGATGGATATGCAATGCATGACTAGATGGGTGGATGGATGGATGGACGGGTGTACGGATGGACAAATGGAGAATTGATATGCATGACTAAATGGATGGATGGATGGACGGATGGATGGATGGATAAAAATTGGATATGGATGACTAGATGCCATGGGAAGGATGGATGGATGGAACACAGTAGTATAAAGAAGGGAATGATGGAAACGGAACTTATCTTTCAATCGTTTGCTCGTACGAAGAAGCGATGTACTGCGTAAAAAACGTATCACATCCGAGGAAATCGTTACTATGCATTAACTGCTGTTTGTCTGTCTATCTGTCTGTCTGTCTGTCTGTCTATTAAGGGTTTCATTGTGTGCCTGTACGTATCAGTGTCTCTGTGTGATCTTCATGTTTGTCTTTGTCTTTGTAGAGTTTTGTCTGCCGGTGTTTGTGTGTGTTCCTGTCTGCATTGTCTGCCTATGTTTCTATGTCGGTTTATGAATTGTTTCTATAGTCTCCCTCTGTAGGGGGCAGGTTTCTGTCTGTCTATCTGTCAGCTGCTATGTATGGGCAATTGTGTATTTATGTCTGAATGTATGTATTTATATTTGAGTGCACATGTACATGTATGTATCTCTGTAAGTATGCAAATGTGGGTGTATGTATGGAATGTATGTTTGTATACATATATATGTGTGCAGTTGTGTATTTATGCATGTATGTGTGTATGTATGTGCATTTACAATATGCATGTATGAATGAATGCATGTATGAATGTATGTATGCATGTACATAATAATGTATGTATGTATGTATGTATATACGTACGTACGTATGCATGCACATAATAATGTATGCATGTATGTGTGTATGTATGTATGTATGTATGTATGTATGTATGTATGTATGTATGTATGTATATATAAGCATCTTTTCCTTCGGGCTTGAATTAGTCCCTCGCTGGGGAGGGGTCAGCCAGCATGTATATATAAACATATATAAGCATGTATGTATGTAAGTATATATGTATGAATGTATATTTGCATATATGCATACCTTTTGGTCTATGACAATGACAGAGACAGAGCTAGCGATAGACGAAAGATGACAGAGACACTGACAGAAATGAAACCGCTGCAGCATACACAGAAACATATAAACACGTACAGAAACATATAAACAGAGATAGAAACATACACCAAGTGGGAGAACGGAGGAACCAGGCAGCCAGACATGGACACTGGACGCAAAACACTTATCCCTGCTAAGGTATTCAGTGCATACCACTTCACGAATAGATGTAGCAGCCACTCCAGCGAAGGGATTGCTCCATGTCGTGGAAAAGTGACGAGTGTCGGCGTTAGTTGAGCCTCTAAATTGGCAGCGACGTTGGACATCAAAGAAATTATGTAAGACGTCAAATTGGATGCAGCATCAAAGTAAGTAAGGTAGTAAGTAAGGCCGCAAGCTAAGAGAGACA
Organism: Lumbricus rubellus; assembly: GCA_945859605.1. Lineage (NCBI taxonomy): Eukaryota > Metazoa > Annelida > Clitellata > Crassiclitellata > Lumbricidae > Lumbricus > Lumbricus rubellus. Next base: position 19,153,095 of record OX243816.1, on the reverse strand, counting down.
TCGCAGGAGGTATGTAGTAGGTGAAACGTCAAACTTTGACAATTGCATTTTAAGGTCTCAAATTTGATGTTATTGAGCAATCTTGTAGATTGTACGTTTGTGTATTATGGGTATACGAAGCTTTTCAACTCATTTCAATGCAATATGGCGCTTTGCGATGCCACGCAATTTATTCATCTATGATATTATTATTATTATTATTATTATTATTATTATTGTTGTTGTTGTTGTTGTTGTTATTGTTGTTGTTGTTGTTGTTGTTGTAACACTGTATTCTCAATTTCTCATGGATGGTTCGCGAAGGTTTTATCTGATTTTACCTATGCTATTTAGAGTACTGTTTTTGTTAATTTAGAACCTTCAAGGTTTCAGTCACTTTGGTTAGTCATTCAGGAGAGCAACAAAGGTATTAAAGGTTGATAAAATAGAAAACTATGAGACAATAAGTAGTCTAACAATACGACACAAAGCCATGCGACATATTGAATATAGTTTTATATAATATATAGTAAAATTCTGGTCTGCCTAAAGACAAGTTCTTGGGCCATCTTTTTATCGTTAAAAGTTCGTTCTATTCAGCCGCCACTGCATGGGCCGGGAGCGCCTGTGAGTAGATATCTTGAAGTGGCCCTATATCCAGTTATAGCGATTGATTGATTGATTCATTCATTGAATGCAATGGCAATGCGCTAAGATGGATGCATTCAAATACAAAGTGTGCAATACGTTGCATTACAAAACAGTGGCACAAAATGCTATGAATGAAGCACAACGCAAATTTTTCAATTCAATGCATCTCAATCTAGTGCAGCAATTATTGCAGCACATTGCATTGTAAATACATTACAATACATTGTTCTGCTACAATACAATGAAATGCAATGTAGGCAGACACACAACAGGTGGCAACGAAGGGAGGAAGGGATAGAGAAACAAACGAAACGGACTTACAGACAAACAGACAAGCAGACAGGCTAGCAAAGCATATTGAAACAAACATTATGCTATTCATTATGCTATGAAAAGTGTGGAAAAGAGAAAAGATAAACAGCCAGATAGACAGATAAACAGACAGATAGACAGACAGATAGACAGGCAGCTAGACAAAGAGATAGACAAACAGATAGACAGGCAGATTCACAAACAGACAGACAGACAGTTAGACAGACCGACAGATAGTAAGACAGGCAAACAGACATAGACAGACGGGTTGACGTAAACAGAATGAGCTGCGTGAGTTGAATATGTGGATGAAGAGATGTTTGCTGTCAGATGCAAAGCGCCATCGTCCTCATCTTCTTTCCAAACCAATGAGTCGCTAATTGCATCCGACTGATAGGGATTTGGCGAAGAGGCTCTCCTCTCAGCCGCTGCCGATGCAACTCAGCCGCCGCAACTAAGCCGATGCCACCAGTCCCAGTCTGTCATCTCTAGGCAGCCTGTCAGCCACAACTGCTGTCAACCTGTGTATACCTGCCTTCCTGTCTGTCTGTCTGTCTGTCTGTCTCACTCTGTTTTTTTCTTTCTCTCTTTCTTGTCTGTATGTCTGTCTCTCTCTCTGTCTCTCTCTCTCTTCTGTCTCTTTCTCTCCTCTGCTCTTTCTCTGTCGCTGTCTCTGTGATATTTTTCTCTGTCTCAATGTAAATATCTGTTTGTCTGTCTGTCTGACTGTCTGTCTGTCTGTCTCTCTCTATATATATGTGTGTATATTATATGTAATGTTTTGCTGCTCGTGTATTTCAGCATTTCAGACATTAGTAAATCAGTGACGCAACCTTTGGATTTGCCTGTTCTTGTCCTCAAGCTGGCTGTCTGTGTCCGTCTGTCTGTCTCTCTGTCTGTCTGTCTGTGTTTTTTACATTATTTATCGACGTGTATCGACTGTATAATAATGAATCTAATCGATCTGTTTGGTGTGTAGATCTCGTCGAGTATCAATCTCGTTTTTACGGTCATCAATATTCTCGTCATCGCTTGCATCATCGGCATCGGTTTGTTCTACTCGGATATTCACAACTGGACACAATCACCAGGAGGATTCTTCCCATTCAAAGTCAGAGGCGTAAGTAACAATTTGGGGTTCCAACGTAACATTGGAAGCCTTAGATAATTATATAAAGATTGAGGACAGGGTTATAATAGGTGTAACAATTCTGTGGTTTCATTTGAAATCAGAGGGTCAATGACTAGTGGAGATGTACTCTTCAGCACTATCTATTTCTACAGTAGCATTTCTTCACTAATGAATAATAGATTTGTTCTGTAGAACCTTTTCTAATCGTGCACAATCCATACGCTGATAGCTTCTAAGGCTTATCTTAGCAACACCAGTTCTGAAATTGAAACTATTATAGTGGAAATGCACGAAGTCACACAGACCGGAAAATGGGCTGGTAGATAAAAGAACTGAACGCAGTATATACAAAGTAAAGCCTACAACTCTGACCTAGACGACATCGCAGCACTCACAAAGGAAAGTGAAGCATTCCAGGGTTGGGCAATTGAGAAAGACCAAAAACACATGCAGTACGAGAAAGTCACGTAGGTGAGCCAGGAACAGCTGTTGTATAACTACTTACTACTCTTATACCCGAGGCACGGCACGAAATGAATTATGAACGAAAACACAGTATGTGTATGCAAACCATCAAAAAATTGGCTGGCCCCGACTTTATAAACAACGAGTCGTTTAAATTTCATTTAATAAAATTGCCGTTTAATTCTTACTTTTCTTTACCGATCAGGTGCTTGCCGGCGCTGCCACCTGTTTCTACTCGTTCGTCGGATTCGACACGATCGCGACATCTGGCGAGGAATCAATGAACCCCACACGTCACGTGCCCATCGCCATCGTGACGTCACTCATAATCTGCCTGTTGGCCTACGTCGGCGTCTCCTCCGTTCTTACGATGATCATACCATGGAACGAGCTGGCCAGCACCGCGGCGCTGCCGAAAGCATTCGCCCAGCGCGGGATCTACGGCGCCGAGTACGTGATCGCCGTCGGAGGGATGTGTGGACTGACGGCGTCCATCATGGGATCCATCTTTCCTCTGCCGCGGAGCATCTACGCCATGGCGCAGGACGGACTGGTCTTCCGCTGGTTGGGACACGTCAGTAAGCTGACGGACACCCCAGTGCTGGCAGCGCTCGTGTCCGGTGTGCTGGTTGCGGTCTCGGCCCTACTCTTCGACCTGGAGAGCCTCGTTGAGATGATGTCCATAGGTACGCTGATGGCTTACACGCTCGTCGCCATCAGCGTACTCGTGCTTCACTACCAGCGAGAGCAGGTGGGGCTGACGGCGGCTGACATGACGACGGGCGGTGGGGTCATTGGGTTCACTTCCGGGGCCATGGGGGGCGAAGTAACGACGGGGCTTAGCAGGGGGGGCCTGTCAAACGGAGCGAGCTGCGAGCGCATCTCTCTTTCGGAAGACACGGGGTTGCTACGTGTCGGCGAGGGCAGCAACCGCGTGCGCTACGTACCTGCGAACACGACAACGGTTGTGAAGCGAATCAAACCACCGCAGGACAGCGACGAGGAGCTACCCCCTGCCACGCCCCTTCCACCCTCAACCCAACAACCACCGATGACACCCGACGCCCAGACGCCGCCACTTCCGCTTCGCCAGAAAGAAGCGTCCGTTGTCGAAGAATACCGCGCCCGTGTGCAACAGCAGCAGCAGGCCGAACAACAGCAGCGGCAACAGCAACAACAGCAACAGCAACTTGAGCAACAGCTAACGTCTCGCCACCTAGCGGACACGCGACTTCCAACCGGAAGTACGTTCCAGCGCATCGACAGCGCGCACAGCATCAGCAACCTGTCGCAGATCTTCAACGCCGGCATCGAAGCGGCGTCAGAGCCGACGTCACGGACACGTCACATCGTCATAGCCAGCGTCACGTGTCTCGTTTTCGTCTGGGCCGGATTCTGCTCGCTGACCATCTATGGGGAGGAGCACCTGGCGGCCGCTGATTGGTGGGCGGTGACGATGATGTGCGTCATGGTTGTTGTTGTTGTCGTCTTAGTCGTCGTCATCATCAAGCAGCCGCGAAATCGGGTACCACTGAACTTCAGTACCCCGTTCGTACCGGTACTTCCTCTCGCTTCCATCATGATCAACATTTACCTGATGATTACACTGTCGCCGGCCACGTGGGTTCGATTCGCTGTCTGGATGGCACTAGGTCAGTCAGTCTACTCATATAATATCTATGCACTTTTTTATGCATACACACTTCTTTTTCTAATTAAGTCGCTTTTTTGTACTCGCATACTATTACTGCTGCCATTACTACTACTATTGCTGTTCTTATTGGTCTACCCAAGGTTCGCCTAGCTCCTCTGCAATCTGTACTCAATGCTGCCGCTAGGCTCATTGCCCGCCTTCCTCGATTCTCCCACATTTCTTCATTCATGACTGAACAACTTCACTGGCTTCCATTCTCGACCCGTATACAATTTAAGGTCCTAATTTTGGTCATCAAGTCTCAAATGGGTCTTGCTCCGAAGTATCTGTGTGATCAGATACTTCGCCCCCCTTCTGCCACTTCGCTGCGTCCTCTTAGGTCCTCTGATCGGCTTGACCTCTTTGTCACGCGAGTCAGGACCGCCATGGCGCAATCCAGATCATTTGCCTGCATTGGTCCCTCTCTATGGAATGGGCTTCCCCCATCAGTTCGCTCTGCCATCCTCTCTGGTAGTGTATCCTCATCTTTCTCTCGTCTAAAAACTTGCCTTTTTTCTCGGAGATGAACGCACTGGGAGCGCTTCTGAAAGGCTCTTGCTGCAAGAAGCGCTTTATAAATCGTCAGATAAGATAAGATATTGCTACTACTATAATTAGTGCTGTTACTGCTACTTTTACTGCTAATGATGTTGCTGATGCTGCTACTGCTATACTGACACTGCCACCTCCACCGCCACCGTCCCGCCCCTGCCACTGCCGCTGCCATTGCTACTGCTAATTAAATAATACTAATGCTAATACCAATACTTTTGCTGCTGTTGTACTACTGCTACTACTATTACAACACCTGCTACTGCACCGTGCATAGGCCTATATTATTATTGTAACTATTTTTTTATTGCTTCGTTATTATTATAATTATTAGCCTTTTATTATTATTATTATTATTATTATTATTATTATTATCATCATCATCATCATCATCATCATCATCATCATCATCATCATCATCATCATCATCATCATCATCATCATCATCATCGTCGTCGTCGTCGTCATCATCATCATCATCATCATCATCATCATCATCATCATCATCATCATCATCATCATCATCATCATCATCATCATCATCATCATCATCATCATCATCATCGTCATCGTCGTCGTCGTCATCGGTGTTGTTATTAGCCTACTTCTAAGACACCATTGCTTAATGGGTGCACCAAAACAAAACGGAAACCACGTCAGAGTATTTAAGAAGATGACCAGTCTGTCAGACGTGCACTACATGCATGTTCACTGATGTCATCCTCCTCTACTTCTCCTTCTCCTCCTCTTCTTCCTCCTCCTCCTCGTTTTCCTCCTCTTCCTCATTTTCCTACTCCTCCTTCAAAAGAATTTCTATAATAATTATTAGGCCTATAGAGCTCTATCACAATCGAAGTGACGTCACAAAATGACTAGTTTAACATTCCCAAAATGAGCACATCTATAATAATAGATTTTTAGCATAATCGAGGTGTCGTCACAATAAACCTAGGTTTGTTTTCTCAAAATGAACTTCTATAATTATACTAGATCTGTATCATAATTGAAGTGATGTAACAATAGGCCTTGTTTATATTCTCAAAATGAACTTTTAAATGGTAGGCTAGATCTGTATAATACAGGAAATGACGTCACAATGGGTCTTGTTTATATTCTGAAAAGAACTTCTATGACATACGACGATACAGGATGCCTAGTTTTGTATTCTCAAAATGAACTTATACTAATAGGTTAATTAATAATTAAGCAGTTTAATGAAAATTAAGAAAATCTAAATGAAACTGAATGCAATGTCGTCATCACTCATCACAGGCACGTGCGCATACAGCAGCGATATGTCCTTAAAAATTGACGCTAATCTTAAACACCTTTTATTTAGAGACTTCCGATACTACATAGGTCTAAACATATAACGCATGCTGGGCAAAGTTGTAAGTAATAAGGGCGCCAAATATATCAACCGAGGGGAAACAATGGAAACAAATATTTATAGGTGATATAAATCTGGAACTATTATTACTGAAGGGATACGAAGGCAACCTGAGATGAGCTTTTATGAATATAGACTCACGGGTGATGTATGACATAATATATGTGACTGGCTGGTCTATTTTAGATTTTAGACAGTGTGGAGAAACCTGGCACTGCAAATGCCAGGCGTTGACCCTGGAAGC
>OX243816.1:19126677-19141677 GCA_945859605.1 Lumbricus rubellus | reverse complement strand
CAAAACAAAATTCAATATCCATGGTCTGCAGGACTGTTAATTTGGACCCTATAGTCGGGCTTCTTCTTGGATGTGAGGCTGCTGACAGTCACGTTGTCGAGTTTGTCTTGTGCCAACGTTTTCTTCAGTCGCTTGATCTCCGTCTCCATCTCTTTGACTTCTTTGGTGATGCTGACCATGGCAGCGTTGATCGGCGGCTTCTTGCGAACCTCGATCTTGGCCGTGAAGTACCGCTGGATGAGCATGCTCATCAGTGTCTGGTAGATGACCTCGCTCTCCTTTTCCTCTTCTTCGTCATTCTCCTCGAAGAAGCAGCAACGGATGCAGTTGAACTTCGCCTCTGACTCGTCCTTTCCCATCGGTCGTCGACGACACTTCTGGAGGACGTAGTAGGCAGCCCAGGCGATGACCTCGATGATGGAGACTGGGTTTGGCAGAAGGTTGAATGGAATCGGAAGATGGTCCTCGGAAACGAAGAAACTCATCCAGATCTGAACCGCATTCAAAACAATAATTAAAGCTGATGTACCTTAACACTTCTCATGATCGCATCGACCGCTTCGCTTTTCATGTAGACTTGATAGACCCTATTCTAGTTTCTCATACTAGTATATATAGGGTCTACAGCTACGGTTGGGGCCAAGTCATTTAATTGTCGCTGTCGCCATCAATTCGTTCCCAGATTTTAGCTGGTGATCCATCCTCCTCGGCCTTTGCTTTTCTCAAAACCTATCGCCTCTTGCCCACTATAGGAGCGCTATTTGTATACAGGGTGGAGCGCACCTTCAACGACTAAGGATGTTCTACGGTCGTCTATAGAGGTTTTAATACAGTACCATATTATAGGCTAACACCATTCCTATTATCATCGGGCTTAAAATTGGGAATAATAGGACCAGTAACAACATGGTTGGTGACAATAGTACTACTACAGTAACTGATGGGATACGATATCTAATATTGGCAAGGGAAATTGCAGTATTAATATAGGATATTATAGTGGCACAGACATAATATAGGCCTAAGTAGATGTATATTTTGCCCTTTGGATGTCTTTTATTATTTCCTGAGGGGGGTGCTCGGTAGTGCAGTGGATAGCTCGGTAGTACCGTGGTTGGTAGTCTTTTATTATTTCCCCCTGATTCCTCCTCTTCTCCTTTGGGGTATTTTATTATTTTTCCTGATGTAAAATTAACAACTTGACTTTTTTTTAAGAAACCTGATATTGAAGATAAATTAAGTTTAAATGGTGCTAAAGGATAATCTGGGGGTGTTTTCCATTGAAGAAACAATCAGCTAATAAACCAGTTAAAAGCAGTTAAAAATCAAGGTCGTATGAATACTGCCGAAAAGTCTCTAGCGAATATATTTAGTGCGATGTGTGAATAAACGAATATCTCGAGAAAATCGGTGTTGGTTACAAAAACTATGCTACAACCGGTTGAATTGTTATGCGCAGCTCCCGTACCCCCTCCGCCCGCAATTTGCATGTAATTCGCTCCATTTTTATACAGGTAGACGTTACCATGAGCGGTATTAGTGTCACAAAATTCTATATACGTCGAAACCAAATAGTATCCGGCTTTTCCGGGAGTGACACGAGTCAGTCTCGTACTTATACCAGCATCGGTTTGGAATCTTACACTATCGAAAGAAACTCTTGTGTGAGTTTTAGCGTCTATGGCTTGACGAGTTAAAGAATGAATGCTAAGCGCGGGACCGATTGTGATAGAATCTACATACTGCTTCGTAGCTACATCGCTGGCGCTGTTGGGATCGTGTAGACCTGTAATGTAACCATCATGCATAAAGATGGTTGTATGCACATTTATTTGAGATGAAATATTGTATTGCATCGACTTAACCATCTCTAACATGATTTCATTGTTTATTCTAAAACGAAATCCATCCATCGATTGTAATGTAATAGGATTGTTTAACGAACATTGTAGTTTATTTCGTATACTACCTAAGAAAATAGTGAATTCTTTATTATCTCCTCTCAAGTCCTTACAACCCATTGAACGCAGACGATCGGAGCCAACGTTTAAGAATAGGTCGCCAGTCATTGTATCACCAGTCTTAGACACCTTCAATGTAACTTGTTCATTAACGTATTTCTTATTCGTCAAATGATTATCGTTGGACGGTGAATCGTCGTGATTCGTTATCAAATCAATTGCTTGACCTCGACTTAAGGCTTCATCCATTCCTGCTGTCGAAGTGTTCGTTGTAGGTAGTCCTTTAATTTTGTGACCACCCATTTTTAAATTTCCAGTCACTGGATTTGCTCCATCCAATCGAAGAAAACTCTCATTTATTTGACTAAGAGTAACTCCTCCAGCAATTACTCTTTGTGATGAACTAACATCGGTGTGACCGAATTTATCGACAGGCATTTTATATATAATAATAATTTTTAATGCAGATTAGTCATCGTATACATATAATTGCATTACCTGAATCCCTCGTGGAGAAAAATCATCCACTTGCGTTGATGTAACTCTATAATATTGATACGCACCCGTAGGTCTAGTAATATTACAAAATTTCAGAACAGCCGGTGGATTCGTTGAAGAAGGGTATATGGGTAATTTTTCAAACACTACTCCATCATTGCTAGCGTCAAAATCGAAATAAGCTACAGATACGGTTTTCATCGCAATTCTCCAAATTTTAACTGGCTCAGGACATTTAATTTGTAACCAAGCCATTTCTTGACCTGAATTCCAAGCTGTGTTAACATCGTCCTTGAGATTAGTGAAAGCATGGTAGGCTTTGCTTCTGGATAAACACTCACTGGCACTAGCAACGAATCCTGTCACACTTACATCAGCTTCCAAGGGAGGAATATATCCAACATGGCACTTTTTCAGAGATTTATCGACGTACTTTGTAACTTGTTCATCAACGTATTTCTTATTCGTTAAATGATTATCGTTGGACGGAGAATCGTTGTGATTCGTTATGAAATCTATGGCTTGCCCCCCTACTTAAAGCTTCATCCATTCCGGCAGTCGAAGTATTCGTTACTGGGAGACCTTTTATCACACATCCATTCATATTTAGATTTCCAGTCGGCAGATTTGTCCCATCCAATCGAAGAAAATTAGCATTTACTTGGCTAAGAGTAACACCTCCAGCGATTACTCTTCGTGATGTTCCTCCAGCAGCGGTGTGACCAAATTTATCGACAGGCATTTTATATAATAATAATTTTTAATGCAAGCCATTTATAACTTCTTGGAAATTCATTCCATCACCCACCATCTTCAATACATACAAACACAAATGACCACAAAATACTTCGTTATCGGGTTGTATTCGCTCGCTGTTATATAACACTGGACGGCGTAAATACTTTATCAGTTCTAGAGGGGGAGGAAGGCCGTAACTATCGAAATATATTTTCTCATTACCGCTCTTTAAGAAAGCGCACCAATGCTGACCGGTTCCTTTAGAATCGTCTAGATTCAATATCCCACATTCAATCCGTCTAGGTTTATTCGGCAGCTCGTCTCGCACGAAAACGCCTCTAAAATTCGGAATATTTAGTTTCTTAGCCGCTTCGATTAGATCCACATTCGATAAAGCAATATTCGGTAGCACTACTCCACAAACATCGATTTGTTTGACGCTCATTTATTAAATATAAACATTAATTAAAAGTTTTCAACGAATAGTGACCATATGCCAAAGTATGAATGCCATCTTGCATTATTACCCGTTTATCGTCATCTGCAGATAATGCAACTTTATTGATTTCTTCTGTATAAATATCGTGATGATAAGATCTAATAACATTCATCGTTCGTTGTTGTTCTTTTTTGGTAAATAAGCAGTCTCTATAATCTTCGTGAGTAATAGTTTTCTGGACAACATTCTTCTTAATACCTTTACATTTCTTGTGCTCATCTCCAACAGCCATCTTATAAGAATACAACTTTGCTCGCAACCCGATAAATTCTTTTATCTGTTTCCCACTAGTTTCATCCTTGAACATTCCAATAACTTTTTTATTTACTCCAACCTCAATACCAGATGGATGATCTTTCGAGTATTCACTCGTATCGAATCGAGTTTTAATATCTTCTGAGATATCTGAGTAAAAGTCTTCAGTTTTAATTTCGTATGTCAAAGAATCTGTATCGGTAAATAATAATTTAGCTCTATTGCCGTATTTATCCTTGATGTAATTGTAATGAAATTCATACATCAACGTTTTGCTCAAGTCTAATATACACATGCCAAGATATATAGGTTTATTATAGTACAATTTAGTTTTTTTCATGTGAACGGCTATTAGATTTTCATCGAAAATAGTACATCTCTCGTAATTAGGTTTAGCGGCTAGTTCAATAGCCCTCTCCTCATGACACACTAACTCTACATCAACACGATTTTCAATGTTCTCACAAGTTTTTCCAAAGACACTGTTATTCATTAACTTGAAAAAGTCTTTCTCAAAGTCATTAGTAGCTTTCGTTCTAAGAGCTGTATTTAAATCGATATACTTTTTCAACCAATCACTTTCTTCGAATAGTACACCTCTATGCACTTTTGTTATTTTCATGCCTAGGCTCTCATACAGCTTCAGATTTTCGTAGTGTAGCACATACTTCTTTTTATCGTTTAAGTTTGGAATTAACTTTTTGACTTTGTCAATCTCAATGCTTTCGGGGGCTAACGGAAAATCGTTATGCAGGTCGTGTAACTCTTTAGGGTATTCCAAATCAACTTCCAATATGCATGGAATACTTCTCCAATTTTTTAATTCATCTTCGTTCATCCATTTGAACCCGTGAGTAGGTAAATTTTTGATCATAGCCCATCCATATAGATTATTCGCATCCAGGTAAGTAATAAATGTAGAATTTTCGTTACTATTGAAATCGCTCATATATTTATTATTCGCTTTCCCGTAACGATTTGATATTGTGCTCACTCCTCCTCTCATCCCTTGCTTAATCATCAGAATCATATCGTAATCACTCAATAACTCCAATTTCACGCCTGTCAATTTTAAAGCGGCATCCCAAGCTAAACCAGGAGATGTAAAAAACCATGCAGGGTCAAGCGTATAGTACTTCATACACACATCTCTAAAGTTTTCGAAAACATCGGCAAGTAGCAAAACATCCGAAACGTTGTATAAATCGTGATACTCTCTGAATGTTTTACATCCAAATTCTTTCCATACCGTTTGTGCATGCTCGTAGTCTTCATCGCTAATATTCGAATCATTTAGCTTAGAATAGAAAGCGGATTTTGGTGGTAGTTCGGTTTCATTAAAGGTAGTAAATGAATCGACGTAGTCATAAGGATATATGCCTTTTCTCAGCAAAAGATCGAGCTTCTTTCCAGTATATCGTTTCCCAATATTTTTACACTGGTCTTTGCTTAGGTTCCTCGATAAAGCATCAAGACTAGAAGCCATAAATTTAAAACTGTCGATAAAACGCAGTTGTCGCTTGACGGTAATCTCTTTTCCCTCTTTATTTACAAACTTATCAACAACGACCTCTCTGCTAAAAGATATATACTTTTCCTCGTTATTAGGTATGCAATTAATTTTCTCTCCATTATTACCTCTCAGTTTCTTAATGAACAGATGACAATCGTACCCGGAAAGATTATGAAACACTACAGGGAAAAACTTGGGGACTTTATAGTTTACATTACAAATGTTATGAGCAGCCCCTCTAAATTTACCGCTAAGATGACAGTGATCTCTCACTCGGTCTTCGCCCAACGTTTTTTCACAGATATGACATATAGTAGCTCCATCAAAACACTTCTTGTCCTCTTCTGTAAATATCATCTTCTTAGGGAATTTAAATTGATTATATATTTGTTTTATATTCTCTTCTAGTTTATCTACAAATATTTGACCAACATCACCATCTTCGCTTTCAGCCGTAAACGTCACAGGATCTTGAGAATATACACTATCGTCGAAACATTTTATGTGGTAACAAAAGGAGCTAGGAGTATGCTTTTGATATTTATTAGTGTACGACAACTCTGGATTTGGTTGACAAGTGTCTATTGGCTTCACAAAAGACTCGAAATCTGCGTAGACAACAAACGGAACCCTCATAGAATTGTTATAATTTTTAAAACTTAACATAGTTCCTTTTTCTGGCATTTCTATTTTTTGTGCGTTATGGTGTTTGCAGTACTCATTATGGTTGTTAAGCGCTTCTGTCGTTGTGAAACCATTCATACACCTTTTACAATAGTGCGCTGAATAATGCGAATTTGCTGTTCGGAACGTCATCAATCGGTTAAAATTCTTTATCCAGCAATAATGTTTCCGTTCTCCGTTGGAAATAAGCAATAGATCTACACAAATATCGCTTTCACAGTTAGACAGATAAAGCGGATAGACATGTTTTTCGTAACCAAATATATTAACACTAATATTATTATTTCTCTCAAATTTACCTATCACATTAGCATCAGTCGCTACCGGAAACTCAATACCACTCCAATTAAGTTTTTTCGATTGTTCTTTCAAAGCTTTCGTTATTTTTTCCGGATTTTTCACAACCGGATTCAAAGCTCTAGTGATACACCATTTGAAACATTCTTCGTCGTCGTTTTTCATATTTATAATAGCCTTTTTATTAGCTAAGAAGCTGGGAAGTGGAATGTAAGAACTACCTCTTAAGGGTGTATATTTTACCGTATTTATATCTAATTTTACAACCGCTTTAAATCTCCAATTACTTCCTTGCATCTGAAAACTAGCAATAGACTCCATGATTTTATCTTTTTTTCTGCTGTATATTTCATTCAAGTCGGTTGCTTCTAAAATAACTTCTGCCCTCGAAAGGAATGGTATATCCTGTGAATTTACTTCTCCAGATTTCATATCTACTCGTTCCATAGTACAAGTAAGAACTAAATTAGTCTTTGTCTGGCGATTGTTCGACAACAGATGTACTACCTGCGGTCTGACGAAATCAAGAAACGACGAGGCATCCATTCCATTAATTCCATCCATTGTATATTGCTTGGTAAATCCTTTAATAGCCGACGCTGTTTCTCGAATTTTAATTTTATCAAATATCCTGGAAACAGTTGACTTCAACGATTCGAGTTTTTCATTTACGACTTTAGTGTCTCGTTCAGGCACATAACTAAGTAGCCAATCCGCAAAATCATTTAATTTAGCTCTAACCTTATTTTTGTATTTTCTCTTAGGCGCTACTGGCTTGTACTTACCAGGTGTGGGTGTAAGCGTAGGAACCTTAATGTCAGGAACCGATGAGTCGAGCAAGTGTTCAACATGGTTCATGTTTCTTAAACTACTTTTCTTTAAATCCATTTTATCTTACCACGCAAAAATATTAAAACATGCGAGATCGAAGATCCACTTATCTGTGAGATCGAAGATCCACACTTTAATTTCATATCATTTTATCTCTCATACACTTTAATTTCGTATCTATCTCTCCAGACATTTCCATTATGATAAGCTATTATGCCAGCACTCTGACCATACGCCTTAGCAGCTTTATACATCGATGGATACGAGGTAACAACACCAGTCTCTCGATCTATAATATCTACTCTTCTCGGTTGTTTCCTGATACTACCCAACGTGTCATGTCGATATGACACAGACTTGTAGTCCATCGGAAGAATATTCTTTTCGATCAATACCGCTATCATTTGAGGTTTGTTGAGATGTGAAGTGCCTGTAACATCGTGATGCTTGGCTAACATTCTAAGCTCTGGTAGCTTCATAATATATAAGTATTCTTTAAATCAATTTTCCATACACTACACTCATTTTCTGCCCATCCGATTGGAACTGCAGCAACCTATCTGAAATTACGACAGCATACGCTTCGGTGTCGGCTGGCACTGCTGCATTGAAAAGAGCCTTAATTTGTATATCAACGACTGACGATTTCAAACGCTCGGATTGTTTGCTTACATCGAACACGAACAACGGATATAATTCTTTATAATCAACAGGTGTTATATTTCCTTGCGTAATCAACTTATCCATACCGTAAAACTTTTGACTAAAGGAGGACGCGTCTCTGTATGCTCTGGAGAATTGTTGATTAGGAAACGACAGGTTATGGTCGACAGCTGGATATCTTTCTTGATTCATCATCACATAAATGTTCTTAAGATCGCAGTGATTAAATAGCGACGGATTACTTTCCTGATTACCGCTACGGTCTGTCTGAAATCCTACGATGATATATCTAGGTTTCTCTGGTGACGTTTTAACGCTTAATCTCCAACTGAAACTTGTCGACTGAGGAACTGTTATCGTATCGCATTGACGAGCTCTATACGCAACTGGTAACGTTAATTTCGATTCAATCGTCTTATACAACTGCATTCGTTCCATATCGGAAGGAATAACGTGTGGAATAAACCATGAAATTTTGTTTATCGCAACTTTTCCAGCAGCTGCAGCGTTATCTCGGAATATTGCATCATCGTCGGCTTTACGAACTAATGTCAGCGTCTGTTTGAAGCCGTAAATAATCTTGTCGTAATCATCGCAAAACCCGAAAATATGCTTCAACGGAACAATAAAGCTGAACATTCCTTTAGTGTTTGGTTTGCGAATGAGAAAGCTTTGTCTAGTGGCAAATCCGGGGTTGTCCGCAATAACAGCAGTCGCCCCAGTGTCTTTATACCACAGCTGATTTAAGCCTTGAGTCAGCTGAAAATCGTTTGGATACGTAAGTAAACCGAGCATCGTTGTAGCTTGACCCGGATGAAATAGCGTTTCGATTTCTTGATTTGATAACTGATAGGATATTTGACTGAATAGATACATAAGCCCATTATTCGTAAGAGCGACTAAATCGGCATTAACGTATGCGGTGTCATCGGTTTTAATTAGTCTTCCGTCGAATTGTAGATATGACTCTGCTGGGTGACTGTATAAGTCTTGTAATTCAATATTTATTCTTATTTCACCAGAACTGTTAAGGTTAGTTCTCGCTACAGGTTCGTACTCGTGCCATTCGTATCGCTCGATACCTTCATCGATCAATGGTTGCTCTGTGAATCTTAGAATATCGGATTGCATTTTATTATACATATATTTTTAAATAAGAAAAATAACCTTAAGCAAAATAAATTTTTAAGCCATTTTCAAACCACCTCCGTTTAAGCGTTTTACGAGATCTTGAATTCTAATAGCTCCTCCCGTCATTTCTGGATTCGATCCTAGTAATCTAGCTAGAATGACTTTAGTTTCCTGAGTTATCGGCTGCTGAACGGGAGCTTTAGGGAGTATCTTATTGAGTAATCGTTTTCCAACGTCGATCGCCTTATCCTTAGCAACACCCCCAATCTCTTTGACAGCTGTGCTCGCAATTTGTTTGGCTGCATTCGATGTCAGTAGCCTCTTGAGAAATCCTGCAATGGAATCGAATATTCCTGCTCCACCGACAACGTGTACTTTTTTATAACTTCTTCTCGCAACGACCAGCATTTCTATATCATCAATTTTTAATTAGATCATCAATTTTTAAATTAGATCATCAATTTTTTATATTCATCTTTGGTTATCACTCCTTGTCTTAGTAACTCATCCGTCATACCTACAATTTCATTTCTTACACCCGTATTTCCCGCTTTGTAGCTATACAATCGTAACTCTAATTGTTTTACTAATTCATTTGGATCCGAAGGAATGGTAATTATTCCGCTTCCTGTTTTACCTCTTAACTTCATGTAATCATCCCATATGGGTTTTATTATCTTTGCATATTTTACACTTCTAGACGATTTAGGTTTGTTTGGTTTATTTGGCTGACTCATGGCATTCGTTTTAATTAGAATCTCGGCGTATTCTTCGAGATCACGATTATCATAAATTGAACTGTTTGGACTAGCTAACGTTAACAATTCCCATAATCCTGGAGTTCCTTGATAAGTTGTGGTTCCAACTGTAATATCATTTCCTTGGATTGAGGCTTCGCTGTCACCGATGTAGAATTTTCCATCTCTTGATCTTAATCCGAATGTTGTATCCACAAGTCTTTTATCAGAAGCATATTTTTTAAGGTATTCAACTGCAATATTTCCTAATTCTAACCTTCTAATGTCTTCTACTGGGTCATCGTCATCGTACGCCTCTATAGACGGATACTGAGGAAATTGAATAGTTTTCAAGGAATCTGGAAGTGATTTTAGAGCGAGTGATGTTGCTGCAGAGTTATCTTTTATTGTCGACAGCAAAGCGTTTTGTTCTTTTGAAATTGCTGATTGAGAGTCGACTATTGGTTTGTAGATTTTCGTTAATTCTCGTTGAAGTCCAAGATCATCTATTCTCTCAGAGAGAAAGTTTTGTTTAATATTTTTTTTCGTTTTTAAAAACTCTTCGATAATAAAATCTCTTTTTGCAGGATCACTAATTTTCAGTAGTGACATTTTTTATTATAATGTTTAAAACGTAACGTAAAACGTAGACATAAAACGTAAACATAAAACGTAAACATAAAACGTACAATTTATGCATCGTAGTAATTAACATAACAAATTGAGTCTTTTTCATTTATAGTTACTGGTGAATCTGAGTTGTTTTGAATTGTAATTATTATATCCTCTGCGTCCTCTAGGACAGTACCATCTTGAAGACTCAGTCTGAGTTGTTTCAACTTCTGTCTAAGAGAGACTAGACACATTCCACTGGTCATTCGGACTCCAAGACCTACTTCTACTGTAATATTTGTCTTTGGTTCAATCGTTATCGCTTGCTGAGCAAAAATCTCATATCTATCGCCTGCTCGTTGTCTTGCAGGAGCGTGAGTGACCACTTTAGGCATCCAATTTATCGTACTCACACGAGGCTTTCGTTTGGTGATAAATTTGTGTATTGGGTGACCGTATCCAGACATTTATATAAGAGATTGTTTAAAGTAACATTCCAAGAATAGGAATATTTTTAAATGGTGAATTGGGACCAAGTATAAGACCTTCACCGCTGACATATCCTGTTCCTCTTTTCATAAACAGACCGGAACCCGATATCGAAATACCCTTTTTCCACGGAGATAGAAAAAGACCTTCCCCAGCAGGCACTATCTTACAGCATGATCCTCCTTTCTTAACGTAGAGCACGCCAGATCCACTTATCGGGTGTGAGATCGAAGATCCACTTATCGAAGATCCACGTATCTGTGAGATCGAAGATCCACTTATCTTATCAACAATTTTGGAACCAGCTGCAGAACCTAATCCTGTTAAGGCTCCTGTGGCTAAACTCGGGAGAACACTAGACAGTAGAAACTTTCCAGCTGTTGCTAAGAACGGTAGAATAGCACCAATAAACCCGCCTTCGACTCTCGCATTGTCTTCTAATTGCTTTTTACCCATTTTAATTGTCACGCCAGTCCCATTCTGATACGCTTTCGTTATCTTGTTAATTTGCCTCTGGTTTAGAGCTAATACATGTTCACCAGTTATATCTCCATGAGAAAGTCTTATACTCACTCCAGTTCCGACTTGAACAGCTCGCTTAATCTTCTCTTTTTGCCCTTCAGAAATATTAACTTTGACCTTAGCGTAAGCGCTCATCTTATATTAAATATAAACTTTAAATTAAACCTCTCTTATGTGAAATCGTATCGACAATTCCTCACCTCTTAAATTAATTAGTTTTCCATTTTGGTCTATTAGTTTTGTTTCCATCGATGAAATAGAGTATAGCGTTATTGGAAGATATACGAGATTATGAGGAGATTCGATTATCTTGTAACCAGGCCCGACAGATGGAAAGAAAGAATAAATTATGTTCTCCGTTGTTCCGTTGGCATACGATGATCCTATTATATCACTGGTTACTCGTAAACTGTTCACACTGTTTACTTCGACTATGTGCTCGGATTCGTTATATCCTTCGGAGTATACACGACTCTGAAATCCTAGAACGGTACTAATTGAATTTGGTACTCTAAAATCAATTTTATAGTTCTCATCAATTTCCAAAACAGCCTTCAAAGTATTGTTATTTGGTCGCAACTTTATACATTGACCATGACCTTCTTCCTTTAAAATTCTCTGTATGTATTCGTTTAAGTCATCGATTTCATAGCAACCGGTTGGAATGTCTAAATCTTTCCACGTTACACCGTTATCTGACGAATATACGAATTTATTATTTGTTTCGTCTATATTAGGAAAACTGTAGTACGTTTCAAGATTAACAAGGGCCATTTCATACGTTTTACTTTTGTCCAGTTCGATTAGTGGATTAAATTTCGTTCGAATTCGTGTGCTCCTTTCGCTCAACAAAATGCAAAAAGGATTCTTTAGCCTCTGTGTTGCGTGCAATCGTTTGAGTATTAGATAAAATTTCGTCAAGAAGGGTTTCCATTTTAAATAGCTATTTTAAACCTAGAATATAAAATCTTAAATTTTGTTATCATTTTATTATTGCTTTTATTTAATGTAAAATGTATCTAATCCAGATCTGTACCTGCCCTTATTTGTTTTACTTAGTAAGGTCTATAACCACAAAACCATGCGTTTCATCCCACGCAGTTTTGCATAGTTTTCGAAATTCTTCAATAGTCATATCATCTACGCCTATATGATCGCTGTAGATATGATTAATATTTTTTAGGTCTTGAGGGAATAGACATATAAAGTTAGCATTCTCTCTTATAGTTTGTCTAGGCAGCTTGAAATAATTTTGTGCTAGGTAAAAGCAGTCTACATTACTATGCCTACCTCTTATATAATACGATTCGCATTTATTTTGTCGCTCTAACTGTAAATCATCAAAAATCATGAGATTCTTTTTATCTCGACTTAAGTCTCGTGGATCTGGAACATCTTCAGAGGTTTCAAAGAACTTGCAGTCTATATCCGATGTTTCCCCCATGTTTTTTAGACATCTCCTCGACTACGGCGGTCGGTGATACATTTAATTTCATTATCTCATCGCGATTATCAAAAAGTCTTATAATTGCTTCCTTTGGTAATTTCTCTTCGAATGCTTTCTTAAGTATCTTGTATTCTGGTTGGAAGAGACTTTTGCCAAATATATGTAGGTTATCATAGTCTAGCCAACCAGGTCTCAGTAATAAATTAAGTAGTAATATTGTTTTGCCGCATTGAGACTTACCGACGATCAAACCTCTGATGCTTCTTGGTAGGAGAGGACTGTTAAAGCGTTTACTTGATTCTTCATTCCACGATAGGTCTTGGACTTCCATTTTAATTATATTATATTAAAATGGAGCACAGCTCGTATTGCGTAAAATGTAAGCGACAAACTCAATCCCAAGATATTCAACGAGTTGTCAGTAAGAATGGCAGACCTATGATTAGAGGTATATGCGTTGAATGTGGCGCTAGAAAAAACTCAGTTTACTAAAATGTCCACTACTGTACAAGGAGGTGATTTGGTATCAGCTCTCAATTCTGCTACTTCTAACATTAAACTTCCATGGGCAAAGTACCCGGGTGAAATGCATCTTCCAGGACATTCTTTCACGGGTCCAGGAACTCGATTGGATTTGAGATTGAATAGTGATGGGACGCCAAAAGATTGGAGCAAACCAGTAGATAGGGTTGATCAAGCAGCTTATCGCCATGACCTGGCTTATGCTAAACATACTGATACAGCAGGGAGAAACGTCGCTGACAGAGCTATGATAGATGAATTAAATAATATATCTAATCCTACTTTCCGCGAACGAATTGAAAGATCTATAGTAAAACCAATATTATCGACGAAGACCCATTTTGGAATGGGATTGAAAAAAAAGCTCTGAGATGGACAGACCAACTTGCTGACGAATTGCATAAACCTATAGTCAGGAAGTTCAGGAAGCGAGTTGTTTATGTGCAGGGGAGTGGACAAAGTTTTGGGCGGCTGACTTGATTGACATGTAGGCTTATGCTAAATTTAATTCTGGTGTGAAATATTTGTTAAGCGTCATTGATATATTCTCCAAGTATGCATTTATTCAGCCGTTAAAAGATAAACGCGGAGAATCTGTGGCAGATGCTTTCGTTAAAATATTTAATACGAGCAAAAGAAGGGGGGAAAAACTTTGGGTCGATAAGGGAACAGAATTCTATAATAAACAGGTAAAATCATTAGGTATGCAGTTGTACTCAACTGAGAATGAAGAGAAATCTTGTATCGTAGAAAGATTTAATAGAACAGTAAAAGAGAAGATGTTTAAATATTTTACAGCAAACTCAACTCAGAGATATATCGATGTTTTAGATAATATGGTTAGTTTATACAACAACACAAGACATTCTTCCATTAAAATGACTCCTGTTAAAGCGAGTATCAAAGCAAACGAGTGGGTTGTGTGGATGAATTTATATGGCGACACTGTACCTGAAACTGTTAAACCTAAATTTTCAGTAGGAGATAGAGTAAGAATTTCTAAGAAGAAAAAGACATTTGAGAAAGGTTTCACTCAAAAATGGACTCAAGAAATTTTTTACTATAACACACATTCAATACACAGATACAGTAACCTATAAAATATCAGATTATAATGGAGAACAAATACAAGGAACATTTTATGAACCAGAACTACAATCGACAACGCAAGATACATTTAAAATAGAAAAGATTATAAGGAAAAGAGGAAATCGGTCTTTGGTGAAATGGTTAGGCTATGATGATTCATTCAATTCATGGATTGATAATAAAGACTTGATGTCATTGTGAATTTACTACTACTATTAGCAAACTGATTTACTACTACAGCCCTTGTGCAATCATTACTTCTCTATGAACACGCTTTATTAACAAGTTAAACTGTACATTCGCAGCTTGGTATCACTGATGATACCGAAACTAGGTCATGAAGCACGCTGACTAAAAAAAAGGTCGCTAACTTTTTTGACGGGTAAAAATTTTCTGATGACAAAAAAAAAAAAAAAAAAAAAAAAAACCTAGAAAAAAAAAAAAAAAAAAAACCTAGGAAAAAAAAAAAAAACCCTAGAAAAAAAAACCTAGAAAAAAAAGTTAGAAAAAAA
>OX243816.1:18993962-19126477 GCA_945859605.1 Lumbricus rubellus | reverse complement strand
ACGAGCATGTTCAAGAGGACTACGACGCAGAACAGATAGAAGGCAGCAAGGACCAGAGTTCCCACGAACTGCGTGAAATTGTGCTCGTTGTAAACATAGATCGTCTGGTTGCCAATGACAACCTTCTCCTCTGGCAAAACGACCTCAGCAAATTCCGGCTCCGTGTAGCCGAAGAAGCCCCAGTAGAGGTTGATCATGGAGGAGAAGAGGTCGGTGAACGTATCGCTCTGAACGGTAACATCTCCATTTTCCTTGCGCTGCGTGTAACCGCGGTACGGCTGGTAGATGTTGAGAAGACCGACAGCGAACGATGCGATGATCGTGAGAAGGATTGCGAGGAAGCTGGCTGTGTCGGCCAACATTTTACTCATCAATATCTGTGAATAGTTTTTATCATTGTTTATTTATGACCTGCAGTGAATGGATGCAAATTAACAGAACAGATTGATTTGGATCTCATTAGTAGAGATCAGGACAGATTAAATCGCCTCAGTAGCCTACATGTTAAATCGCCTCAGATTCAGATCATTCAGTCAGATTAAGTGAGTTTAAGTGAAATAAAATCCTATAAGGTGACATCAAATCCCATTAGCTCATTATACGTTTAAATTAGGTCACTAAAATCAATTAATAAGTCATTTGAATCAGTAAGGATCTGGCGAGAAGGTTAGACCGTATACGATACCTGCAGCATTCCAATGGAGCTGTTAAACTGGAAGAAGAAGAGAATTTTGAAGAAGGCTGTTGTGATGGAGATTCCATAGAAGACCTCTCCGATCAGACACGGATCAAACTGGCTCCAGATCACCCTCGGCCACTTCCGTGACCCAATATTTGTGGCGACCTGGTAGGCCGAGCAAGCCCAGCAGATGAATGTGGCCGAGAACAGGATGAGCATTACACAGTCGTAGATGTTCCAGGCCAGCTGGAGGAAGCGCTTGATACCGTGGGCCCAGAGATAGCGCAGGTTCTTTAGCCACATTGCCAGCACAAAAACGACGATTACGTACCCGACGTTATTCTCTGGCGGACCTCGAGTTTTGTTGTTAATCGAAGAGTAGGTCTAACAACAACAACAACAACATTGACAACAACAACTTTATTGCTATCATGGTCGTCAAAGAACGCCATCAGCCACTCTGCTAAACACTAGATAGTCCCACAATTCAAGATCATCAATCAATCAATCAATTAATCAATCACATAAATTTATGTAGCGCTCCTTCAAGATCTCTACTCAAAGGCGCTAATGACCGCTTAGAGTGCTTGGTCATTAGAGAGTTACGCTTGATTAAACGTGAACATTTATAATTGACGCAAATACTGATCATTCGGAAGAAGAAGAAGATGCTTCTCAAGAGTATGTCACCCTATTGAATTGATGTTGCAGAACTAAACACGTAGAGAGTTAATTTGATGGAGAACTGAAAAACGGTAGAATGGCGAAAAGCCGTGATCGTATATACCTCTGCTAGAATGAGTCCAAGGAAAACGAAGTAGGAGGCGGCATTGTTGAGATACTTGTTAATCGGTGTCTGGAACGACCTCGCCTTATTGCTCCACGGACACATCCAGTGTATGGTCGCCATGAATGGAAAGAGGATGATCCGACGAGTGATCAGGTAGATCATTCCGATCATTCGAACGAAACGGAAGTCCGTAAAGTCCTCAAGCCACGCAGCGCACACCACCTGGAAAGAAATAAACGAATTTATGGAACAAAGGAAGGAAAAGGAAAATAAAGGAACGATAAAGTAAGAATGCAAGGAAGGTGTTTAAATGAAATATTTATGCTGTAATCAAAATTCAAAGTCACTCTGATTGTTTTAAGCATCCTTAGCAATGCTCAGAGGAAGGCAACTCGAATTTTTTTAAACACTGTAAGTGTTCTTAAGTGTTCTTAATGTTCTAAATGAGGCTTTAAAACCAAAGCATGCAAGCAAACAAATCAAGTAGGAATAAACAAACCTGTTGGTGTCATTGTTCAAAACAAAACAGATAGAAGTTAATTTTTAAAAATAACATAATACACGCGGAAGTGGCTTTTTCAACTTCTCTTCATCTAAGGGAATACGATTAATACGGGGATGCTCTATTTCGTGACGTCGGCAAGTCTGAACGAACGTCAGTAGTAGTTAATCTTCGCTTCTGGATGTCTTTTATTATTTCCTGAGGGGGGGGGGGTGCTCGGTAGTACAGTGGATAGCGCGCTAGACTGTCGACCAAGAGGTCGGGGGTTCAATTCCCCGCCGGGGCAGAAATTTGTTACGAGATTTCTGTTCCACAAGCCGACTCCGCTATGATGAGTACACGGTCAGTGGATGATGAGACGGCGAGGGAGAGGACCGCCCGAGGTCTTGAAAATGAAGTCGCTAACACTTCATCCCCATTGGCGCATCATACTCAGCGTGCTCTGTTTACACATCCGCCTTAAGCCAGCAGCTGCAGCAGCTCGAGAGAGAGAGAGCGCGAGCCAAAGCAGATGGTCATGAATCACTTCATCCCCATTGGCGCATCATACTCAGCGTGCTCTGTTTACACATCCGCCTTAAGCCAGCAGCTGCAGCAGCTCGAGAGAGAGAGAGCGCGAGCCAAAGCAGATGGTCATGAATCACACCATCCCCATTGGCGCATCATACTCAGCGTGCTCTGTTTACACATCCGCCTTAAGCCAGCAGCTGCAGCAGCTCGAGAGAGAGAGAGCGCGAGCCAAAGCAGATGGTGTGATTCATGACCATCTGGCTCGCTCAGTCACGACAACGTTGACCTAGGCTACATACGTAGTATACGTTGTAAGACAGGTAAATTTGGAGCATTGCCAACGGTCTGTTGTAGGCTACATCTATCTCACAGTGGCTTTTTTGATTTTGCGATAAGCTTAGTTGCTGTGTAAATCAGTTCAAAATGGCTAAATTCTTTAAAAATGTGGCTAAGTTTTCAAACGATGCAATCCGCCTGTCGATGAGTACCGAGTTTGAGAATAATAATGACGAAAAAGAACGATTCGAGGAACATCTATGCTCTATTAGCAACCGTCTCAAGGAACCGCCGAAGCGACAAAGACCTCATGAAAGACCAACCGCTGAATCTCAGGATAGTCAAATTTTTCGGGACTCGATTCTTCTTCAGATACGACTCAAGATTGCAGAATACGAGGAATATATTCTAAATCATGATAATGACTTCCCAATGAATTTAGACAACCCTACTTATCCCATTGACATGATGGATCTTACTTCGTTAAAACTAGCACATGCACAGTGTATAGAGGAAGAAACTACAGCTACAGCACTACATCAAGTCCTGACATATCAGAGAGGTAGTATGTACCTTCACGCACGTAATTTTGCACCCCATGATTCGCCTCTTAAGACATTTTATCTGATAGAATTTGGTGTAAACTACAGAACGGTACAACGATACACTGCGTTTGCCATGCTTATACGCGTCTATCCTCGCTTGATAATATGTGGGCTATCATTTACTCAACTATCAAAGCACCACAATCGGATCCTTCAACATCTCACAACTGATATTGAACTCGCTGAGCGGTTGAGAGCTTCCGTCGCAGTTATGTGTCAAAATGGTTATTTTACAATAAATCCAACTCAGCCTCAGTCAATTCCCACAACTTTAAACCTACAACCAATAAATACTGATCCAGACATTCTTCACATAGAATCTGATATCATTGATAGAAAGCGACCTTCGTTACTGCTGGACGAACAACAAGTTGGCCAGTTTCTTTAATTGCACAGGTTGCTTAATTGCACAGGTTGCTATGCTGTTACGACGTTTAATTTGTCAGATCATCTCGCCGTCCGGGAAACAACCACCACCTGAGCAGCGACATTGATTACCCGTATACATAAAAAACAGTGTTCATCATCCAACTATTATAATCAATCGGTTTTATATCTCACTGGATCTACGTGTTTCAGAGGACAATTATAGACTAACAAAAGCGAGAAAACATTGCCTGTTGGTCGCCTGACTACGTAGGCTAGTTGCACGTTTTACCATAATTATATACTGTTAGATAATCGATATGCAGCGACTCCGTGTTTGTCGATGCATTCCACACATTCCATGGTGACGCTGATGTCGCCTGACTACGTAGGCTAGTTGCACGTGTTACCATAATTATATACTGTTAGATAATCGATATGCAGCGACTCCGTGTTTGTCGATGCATTCCACACATTCCATGGTGACGCTGATGTCGCCTGACTACGTAGGCTAGTTGCACGTGTTACCATAATTATATACTGTTACATAATCGATATGCAGCGACTCCGTGTTTGTCGATGCATTCCGCACATTCCATGGTGACGCTGATGTCGCCTGTGTACGTAGGCTAGTTGCACGTGTTACCATATATATATATATATATATATATATATATATATATATACTGTTAGATCATCGATATGCAGTGACTCCGCGTTTGTCGCTGCATTCCACACATTCCATGGTGACGCTGATGTCGCCTGTGTACGTAGGCTAGTTGCACGTGTTACCATATATATATATATATATATTTATTATAATATTATTTTTCTAACTTTTTTTCTAACTTTTTTCTAGGTTTTTTTTCTAGGTTTTTTTTTTCTAGGTTTTTTTTTCTAGGTTTTTTTTTTTTTTTTTTTCCTAGGTTTCTTTTTTTGTTTTCTAGGTTTTTTTTTTTTTTTTTTTTTTTAGTCATCCGTTCCAAAAAGTCAAGAATTTTGTTTTCTCGAATGTCTTTTTCTTCTTAGAACAGGCTGCGAATGTACATTAGAACTTGTTATTAAAGCGTGTTCTTATTCATACAAAAGTAATGATTGCACAAGAGCTGCAGTAAAAACAATTTGCTAATAGTAGTAGTAAATTCACAATGACATCAAGTTTTTATTATCAATCCATGAATTGAATGAATCATCATAGCCTAACCATTTCACCAAAGACCGATTTCCTCTTTTCCTTATAATCTTTTCTATTTTAAATGTATCTTGCGTTGTCGATTGTAACTCAGCTTCATAAAATGTCCCTTTTATTTCTTCTCCATGATAGTCAGATATTTTATAGGTTATAGGGTCTGTGTATTGGATTTGTGTTATAGTAAAAATTTCTTGTGTCCAACGATTTGTGTAGCCTTTCTCAAATGTCTTTTTCTTCTTAGAAATTCTTACTTTATCTCCTACTGAAAATTTAGGTTTAACAGTTTCAGGTACAGCGTCGCCGTATAGATTTAACCAAACAGCTTTTTCGTTTGCTTTGATACTCGCTTTAACAGGAGTCATTTTAATGGAAGAATGTCTTGTGTTGTTGTATAAATTAACCATATTATCTAAAACATCGATATATCTCTGAGTTGAGTTTGCTGTAAAATATTTAAACATCTTCTCTTTTACTGTTCTATTAAATCTTTCTACGATACAAGATTTCTCTTCGTTCTCAGTGGAATACAACTCCATACCTAATGATTTTACCTGTTTATTATAGAATTCTGTTCCCTTATCGACCCAAAGTTTTTCACCCCTTCTTTTGCTCGTATTAAATATTTTTGTGAAAGCATCTGCCACAGATTCTCCGCGCTTATCTTTTAACGGCTGAATAAATGCATATTTGGAAAATATATCGATGACGCTTAACAAATATTTCACACCAGAATTAAATTTAGCATAAGCCTGCATGTCAATCAAGTCAGCCGCCCAAACTTTGTCCACTCCCTGAACATAAACAACTCTCTTCCTAAACTTCCTGACTATAGGTTTATGCAATTCGTCAGCAAGTTCGTCTGTCCATCTCAGAGTTTTTTTTTCAACCCCATTCCAAAATGGGTTTTCGTTGATAAAATTGGTTTAACTATAGATCTTTCAATTCGTTCGCGGAACGAAGGATTAGGTATATTATTTAATTCATCTATCATAGCTCTGTCAGCGACGTTTCTCCCTGCCGTATCAGTATGTTTAGCATAAGCTAGGTCGTGACGATAGGCTGCTGCATCAACTCTATCTACTGGCTTACTCCAATCTTTTGGTGTTCCATCAGGGTTTAAACGCAAATCCAGTCGAGTTCCTGGACCCGTGAAAGAATGTCCTGGAAGATGCATTTCACCCGGGTACTTTGCCCATGGAAGATTAATATTAGAAGTAGCAGAATTGAGAGCTGAGACCAAATCACCACCTGTAGCGGTGGACATTTTAGTAAACTGAGTTTTTCTAGCGCCACATTCAACGCATATACCTCTAATCATAGGTCTGCCATTCTTACTGACAACTCGTTGAATATCTTGGGATTGAGTTTGTCGCTTACATTTTACGCAATACGAGCTGTGCTCCATTTTAATATAATATAATTAAAATGGAAGTCCAAGACCTATCGTGGAATGAAGAATCAAGTAAACGCTTTAACAGTCCTCTCCTACCAAGAAGCATCAGAGGTTTGATCGTCGGTAAGTCTCAATGCGGCAAAACAATATTACTACTTAATTTATTACTGAGACCTGGTTGGTTAGACTACGATAACCTGCAGATCTTTGGCAAAAGTTTATTTCAATCAGAATATAAGATACTTAAGAAAGCATTCGAAGAGAAATTACCAAAGGAAGCAATTATAAGACTTTTTGATAATCGCGATGAGATAATGAAATTAAATGTATCACCGACCGCCGTAGTCGAGGAGATGTCTAAAAACATGGCCAAAAAATCGGATATAGAATGCAAGTTCTTTGAAACCTCTGAAGATGTTCCAGATCCACGAGACTTAAGTCGAGATAAAAAGAATCTCATGATTTTTGATGATTTACAATTAGAGAGGCAAAATAAATGCGAATCCTATTATATAAGAGGTAGGCATAGTAATGTAGATTGCTTTTACCTAGCACAAAATTATTTCAAGCTGCCCAGACAAACTATCAGGGAGAATGCCAATTTTATATGTCTATTCCCTCAAGACCTCAAAAATATTAATCATATATACAGCGATCATATAGGTGTAGATGATATGACTATAGAAGAATTTCGAAAACTATGCAAAACTGCGTGGGATGAAACGCATGGTTTTGTGGTTATAGACCTTACTAGTAAAACAAATAAGGGCAGGTACAGATCTGGATTAGATACATTTTACATTAAATAAAAGCAATAATAAAATGATAACAAAATTTAAGATTTTATATTCTAGGTTTAAAAATAGCTATCTAAAATGGAAACCCTTCTTGACGAAATTTTATGTAATACTCAAACGATTGCACGCAACACAGAAGCTAAAGAATCCTTTTGCATTTTGTTGAGCGAAAGGAACACACGAATTCGAACGAAATTTAATCCACTAATCGAACTGGACAAAAGTAAAACGTATGAAATGGCTCTTGTCAATCTTGAAACTTACTACAGTTTTCCTAATATAGATGAAACAAATAATAAATTCGTATATTCGTCAGATAACGGTGTAACATGGGAAGATTTAGACATTCCAACCGGTTGCTATGAAATCGAAGACTTAAACGATTACATACAGAGAATTCTAAAAGAAGAAGGTCATGGACAATGTATAAAGTTGCAACCAAATAACAATACTTTGAAGGCTGTTTTGGAAATTGATGAGAACTATAAAGTTGATTTTACAGTAGAAAATTCAATTAGCACCGTTCTAGGATTTCAGCGTCGTGTATACTCCGAAGGATATAACGAATCCGAGCACATAGTCGATATAAACAGCGTGAATAGTTTACGTGTTACCAGTGATATAATAGGATCATCGTATGCCAACGGAACTACGGAGAACATAATTTATTCTTTCTTTCCATCGGTCGGGCCTGGTTATAAGATAATCGAATCTCCTCATAATCTGGTTTATCTTCCAATAACGCTATACTCTATTTCATCGATGGAAACAAAACTAATAGACCAAAATGGAAAACTAATTAATTTAAGAGGTGAGGAATTGTCGATACGATTTCACATAAGAGAGGTTTAATTTAAAGTTTATATTTAATATAAGATGAGCGCTTACGCTAAGGTCAAAGTTAATATTTCTGAAGGGCAAAAAGAGAAGATTAAGCGAGCTGTTCAAGTAGGAACTGGAGTGAGTATAAGACTTTCTCATGGAGATATAACTGGTGAGCACGTATTAGCTCTAAACCAGAGGCAAATTAACAAGTTAACTAAAGCGTATCAGAATGGAACTGGTTTGACAATTAAAATGGGTAAAAAGCAATTAGAAGACAATGCGAGAGTCGAAGGCGGATTTATTGGCGCTATTCTACCGTTCTTAGCAACAGCCGGAAAGTTTCTTCTGTCTAGTGTTCTTCCGAGTTTAGCCACAGGAGCCTTAACAGGATTGGGTTCTGCAGCTGGTTCCAAAATTGTCGATAAAATTAGTGGATCTTCGATCTCACACCCGATAAGTGGATCTTCGATCTCACACCCGATAAGTGGATCTGGCGTGCTGTACGTTAAGAAAGGAGGAATATGCTGTAAGATAGTGCCTGCTGGGGAAGGTCTTTTTCTATCTCCGTGGAAAAAGGGTATTTCGATATCAGGTTCCGGTCTGTTTATGAAAAGAGGAACAGGATATGTCAGCGGTGAAGGTCTTATACTTGGTCCCAATTCACCATTTAAAAATATTCCTATTCTTGGAATGTTACTTTAAACAATCTCTTTTATAAATGTCTGGATACGGTCACCCAATACACAAATTTATCACCAAACGGAAGCCTCGTGTGAGTACAATAATTTGGTTGCCTAAAGTGGTCACTCACGCTCCTGCAAGACAACGAGCAGGCGATAGATATGAGATTTTTGCTCAGCAAGCGATAACGATTGAACCAAAGACAAATATTACAGTAGAAGTAGGCCTTGGAGTCCGAATGACCAGTGGAATGTGTCTAGTCTCTCTTAGACAGAAGTTGAAACAACTCAGACTGAGTCTTCAAGATGGTACTGTCCTAGAGGACGCAGAGGATATAATAATTACAATTCAAAACAACTCAGATTCACCAGTTACTATAAATGAAAAAGACTCAATTTGTTATGTTAATTACTACGATCACTGCTACCTCAAGCACACTTATTGACAACATTTTCACCAATGTTCCTAACATTGTTATTGAATCCGCAATCCTAATTAGTGACATCTCTGACCACTTACCAGTCATCACCTGGATAGAGAATACTACTGATACTACTACTTATGCAGGACCGACTGATATGATTAGGATATTCTCGCCAGAAAACATTCAAACCTTTAAAAACTTACTCACAAATGTAGACTGGAGTCCTATCTACCTTAAGTGTGAAGAAAACAACACTAGCTTGGCATACACAGCTTTTTTGAATGAAATAACATCTAATTACACCCAGGCCTTCCCCTTAAAACCTAAGAAAACCTCCAAAAAATGTAATTTTAAACACCCATGGATGACAGCTGGCCTGCTAAGAGCAATCAAAAAAAAGGAAAAACTTTACATTAATTTCATCAAGAACCCCACACCTGAAAACAAACTTATTTTTACTAAATATCGTAACAAATATAAAACCATTCGCATCAGACTAGAACAAGATTATTACACAAGTGAATTCAGCAAGCACAGGAATGACATTAAGAAAACTTGGCAAATAATCAAAACCATAATTAATGTTGATGACAGAAACTCGCATATTAAAGAACTACTTATTAACGAGGACTTAACTAACGACCCAGGGAAAATAGCTGAACACTTTAACTCCTACTTTGTAAATCTACCTAAATCCTTATCTCTTAAAATCCCATCCTCCAGTAGCTCCTTCCATAACTTCATGCCCCCCTCAACCTTAAACTCTCTTTGCATCCTACCAACAGACACTCATGAAATACTATCTATCAACAAAACTCTAAAAAAAACCTATAGCTCTGGACCAGATGACCTTAATCCCCAGGTACTGGCCCCCATACTGGACCTGATCGCTACTCCACTTGCTGATATAATTAACTGCTCTCTCAGAAATGGAGAAGTACCCTCCGAAATTAAATTAGCAAAAATAATACCAATACATAAGCAAGGCAGCAAAACTGAAATATCTAACTACAGACCTATCTCAATCCTACCTTTCTTCTCTAAATTTTTTGAAAAGATAATGTACGATCGACTATTTTCTTTCATAAACCACAATAACCTTATGTACCCCCTTCAACACGGTTTCCAACCTGGGCACTCCACCTCTATGTCCCTATTGGACATACAGGATAAAATATCACAGGCTATGGACAATAATGAATTCTCTCTGGGTGTATTCCTGGACCTAGCCAAGGCTTTCGATACCGTAGACCATAAAATTCTGTTGCAAAAGCTGGAGCATTATGGAATAAGGAACCAGGCTCTGAATTGGTTTAAAAGCTACTTGAACAATCGTTACCAGCAAGTTTCTTGCAATGGCAAATTATCAACATTCCAACTAATTATGTTTGGTGTTCCTCAAGGCTCGATACTAGGACCTCTACTATTCTTAATATACATAAATGACCTTCCCAACTCGACTAGTATACTAAGATTTATCCTATTTGCAGACGATACCAATGCATTCCTATCCAATGCATCTTATGACCAAATGATCTCAATAGCAAATGAAGAACTTGTCAAGACAAATGACTGGTTCAAATCAAATAAACTGTCACTCAACATATCCAAAACCAATTGCATTGTATTTAGATCCAGTAAGAAATCAATTCCCGACTCGAGCATGACCCTGGAAATTGACGGTACGACAATTCCCTCTGTCTCCTCCTCAAAGTTTCTTGGTGTCCATATTGATGAGCACCTAAAATGGACTAATCACATATCTGAAATATCTAAAAAAGTCTCTAGGAGCATTGGAATAATAAGACGTATAGCATATTTGCTTCCGCCCTATATATTAAAAAACCTGTACTTTACTTTGATCTACCCTTACCTTACCTATTGTAATTTCATCTGGACCTCAACCTACGACTCCCATATTGCTAGCTTGAAAATTCTCCAAAAAAAAGCCATCAGACTCATAACCAGGTCACCTCCCTGTGCCCACACCAAACCTCTATTTTTGGATCTTAACCTCCTTAATATTAGTCAAATTAAATTCACACAAACATGTGAATTTATGTATAAATTCCACAATGGTCTCCTCCCATCCTGTTTTGTATCCTATTTTAATAAACTAGAGCATTCGTATGCTACCAGAAATAAACGGGACTATATAAGCATTTACCCGAGAACTAATACACGTAAATTTTCTATTAAATACCAAGGACCCTTAATGTGGAACAGTTTACCTCCTAGTATTAGGATGGGCATGGCTTTCACTCAATTTAAACGTCTGATACGTGTGCATACGGTGAAAAATGTTATCTAAAATAAATGTTTATCTAAAACTAATATTATCGTGTGATATTGGTCAACTAATGGCCTCTTTGAATCTCTTCTTCTTCTTCTTCTTCTCTCTTCTCTTCTTTCTTCTTTTCCCCCCTCTTTCTCTCTGTCTTCCCTCTTTCTGTCTCATTGTGCCTCTAACTTACTCCCACTTTGATACTAACAATACATGCGTCATCTATCCAGCATCTTTGCCATGAGTAATCATTATCTAGGGCCCCTAACTAGTGGGATTTTCCCTTCTGGGGCTCCTATTGCATCCCTTGAATTGCTACTTGTCTGCCCATGTATTATTTATTTTTCTTATTTAACATCCTTAGCTTCATTTAGCAAGTAGTATTATGTGATTGCTGTATCTATTTTATTATTTTCTGTTTTGGGAGCAATAAATTTGATTTGATTTGATTTGATGCATAAATTGTACGTTTTATGTTTACGTTTTATGTTTACGTTTTACGTTTACGTTTTACGTTACGTTTTAAACATTATAATAAAAAATGTCGCTACTGAAAATTAGCGATCCTGCAAAAAGAGATTTTATTATCGAAGAGTTTTTAAAAACGAAAAAAAATATTAAACAAAACTTTCTCTCAGAGAGAATAGATGACCTTGGACTTCAACGAGAATTAACGAAAATCTACAAACCAATAGTCGACTCTCAATCAGCAATTTCGAAAGAACAAAACGCTTTGCTGTCGACAATAAAGGATAATTCTGCAGCAACATCACTTGCTCTAAAAGCACTTCCAGATTCGTTGAAAACCATTCAATTTCCTCAGTATCCGTCTATAGAGGCGTACGATGACGATGACCCAGTAGAAGACATTAGAAGGTTAGAATTAGGAAATATTGCAGTTGAATACCTTAAAAAATATGCTTCCGATAGAAGACTTGTGGATACAACATTCGGATTAAGATCAAGAGATGGAAAATTCTACATCGGTGACAGCGAAGCCTCAATCCAAGGAAATGATATTACAGTTGGAACCACAACTTATCAAGGAACTCCAGGATTATGGGAATTGTTAACGTTAGCTAGTCCAAACAGTTCAATTTATGATAATCGTGATCTCGAAGAATACGCCGAGATTCTAACTAAAACGAATGCCATGAGTCAGCCAAATAAACCAAACAAACCTAAATCGTCTAGAAGTGTAAAATATAAACAGATAATAAAACCCATATGGGACGATTACATGAAGTTAAGAGGTAAAACAGGAAGCGGAATAATTACCATTCCTTCAGATCCTAACGAATTAGTAAAACAATTAGAGTTGCGAATATATAGCTACAAAGCGGGAAATACGGGTGTAAGGAATGAAATTGTAGGTATGACGGATGAGTTACTAAGACAAAGAGTGATAACCAAAGATGAATATAAAAAATTGATGATCTAATTTAAAAATTGATGATATAGAAATGCTGGTCGTTGCGAGAAGAAGTTATAAAAAAGTACACGTTGTCGGTGGAGCAGGAATATTCGATTCCATTGCAGGATTTCTCAAAAGACTACTGACATCGAATGCAGC
The DNA here is from genome assembly GCA_945859605.1 of Lumbricus rubellus. Lineage (NCBI taxonomy): Eukaryota > Metazoa > Annelida > Clitellata > Crassiclitellata > Lumbricidae > Lumbricus > Lumbricus rubellus. The sequence goes on along the minus strand of OX243816.1, from coordinate 19,113,580 downwards.
CAAACAAATTGCGAGCACAGCTGTCAAAGAGATTGGGGGTGTTGCTAAGGATAAGGCGATCGACGTTGGAAAACGATTACTCAATAAGATACTTCCACCAACCACCGTTCAGCAGCCGATAACTCAGGAAACTAAAGTCATTCTAGCTAGATTACTCGGGTCAAATCCGCAAATGACGGGTGGAGCTATTAGAATTCAAGATCTCGTAAAACGTTTAAACGGAGGTGGTTTGAAAATGGCAGTTTAAATTTATTTTGCTTAAGTTTATTTTCTTATTTAAAAATATATGTATAATAAAATGCAATCCGATATTCTAAGATTCACAGAGCAACCATTGATCGATGAAGGTATCGAGCGATACGAATGGCACGAGTACGAACCTGTAGCGAGAACTAACCTTAACAGTTCTGGTGAAATAAGAATAAATATTGAATTACAAGACTTATACAGTCACCCAGCAGAGTCATATCTACAATTCGAAGGAAGACTAATTAAAGCCGATGACACCGCATACGTTAATGCCGATTTAGTCGCTCTTACGAATAATGGACTTATGTATCTATTCAGTCAAATATCCTATCAGTTATCTAATCAAGAAATCGAAACGCTATTTCATCCGGGTCAAGCTACAACGATGCTCGGTTTACTTACGTATCCAAACGATTTTCAGCTGACTCAAGGCTTAAATCAGCTGTGGTATAAAGACACTGGAGCGACTGCTGTTATTGCGGACAACCCCGGATTTGCCACTAGACAAAGCTTTCTCATTCGCAAACCAAACACTAAAGGAATGTTCAGCTTTATTGTTCCGTTGAAGCATATTTTCGGGTTTTGCGATGATTACGACAAGATTATTTATGGCTTCAAACAGACGCTGACTTTAGTTCGTAAAGCGGACGATGATGCCATATTCCGAGATAACGCTGCAGCTGCTGGAAAAGTTGCGATAAACAAAATTTCATGGTTTATTCCGCACGTTATTCCTTCCGATATGGAACGAATGCAGTTGTATAAGACAATTGAATCGAAATTAACGTTGCCAGTTGCGTATAGAGCTCGTCAATGCGACACAATAACGGTTCCTCAGTCGACAAGTTTCAGTTGGCGTCTTAGCGTAAAAACATCACCTGAGAAACCTAGATATATCATCGTAGGATTTCAGACGGACCGTAGCGGTAATCAGGAAAGTAATCCGTCGCTATTTAATCACTGCGATCTCAAGAACATATATGTGATGATGAATCAAGAAAGATATCCAGCTGTCGATCATAACCTGTCGTTTCCTAATCAACAATTCTCCAGAGCGTACAGAGACGCGTCCTCCTTTAGTCAAAAATTCTATGGTATGGATAAGTTGATTACCCAAAGCAATATAACACCTGTAGATTATAAAGAATTATACCCGTTGTTCGTGTTCGATGTAAGCAAACAATCCGAGCGTTTGAAATCGTCAGTCGTTGATATTCAGATTAAGGCTCTTTTCAATGCAGCAGTGCCAGCCGACACCGAAGCGTATGCTGTCGTAATTTCAGATAGGTTGCTGCAGTTCCAATCGGATGGGCAGAAAATGAGTGTAGTGTATGGAAAATTGATTTAAAGAATACTTATATATTATGAAGCTACCAGAGCTTAGAATGTTAGCCAAGCATCACGATGTTACAGGCACTTCGCATCTCAACAAACCTCAAATGATAGCTGTATTGATTGAAAAGAATATTCTTCCGACGGACTACAAGTCTGTGTCATATCGACATGACACGTTGAGCAGTATCAGGAAACAACCGAGAAGAGTAGATATTATAGATCGAGAGACTGGCGTTGTTACCTCGTATCCATCGATGTATAAAGCTGCTAAGGCGCATGGTCAGAGTGCTGGTATATTAGCTTATCATAACGGAAATGTCTGGAGAGATAGATACGAAATTAAAGTGTTTGAGAGATAGAATGATATGCAATTAGTGGATCTTCGATCTCACAGATAAGTGTTCGATAAGTGGATCTTCGATCTCACAGATAAGTGGATCTTCGATCTCACATGTTTTAATATTTTTGCGTGGTAAGATAAAATGGATTTAAAGAAAAGTAGTTTAAGAAACATGAACCATGTTGAACACTTGCTCGACTCGCCGGTTCCTGACATTAAGATTCCTACGCTTACACCCACACCTGGTAAGTACAAACCAGTAGCGCCTAAGAGAAAATACAAAAATAGGGTTAGATCCAAATTAAATGATTTTGCGGATTGGTTACTTAGTTATGTGCCCGAACAAGACAATAAAGTCGTTAATGAAAAACTAGAATCATTGAAGTCAACTGTTTCTAGGATATTTGATAAAATTAAAATTAGAGAAACGGCGTCGGCTATTAAAGGATTCACCAAGCAATATAGAATAGATGGAACTAATGGAATGGACGCCTCGTCGTTTCTTGATTTCGTCAGACCGCAGGTAGTTAATCTGTTGTCGAGTAATCGCCAGACAAAGACTAATTTAGTTCTTACTTGTAATATGGAACGAGTAGATATGAAATCGGGAATAGTTAATTCTGAGGATATACCATTCGTTTCCAGGGCAGAAGTTATTTTAGAAGCAACCGACTTGAATGAAATATACAGCAGAAAAAAGGATAAAATCATGGAGTCTATTGCTAGTTTTCAGATGCAAGGAAGTAATTGGAGATTTAAAGCTGTTGCCTATTTAACATCCTGGCGGAACAGGTAATGCGCAAGGCGCTTGACGGGTTCAGAGGGGGCTTCAGAATTGGAGGTAGGACCATCAGTAATCTTAGATACGCGGATGACATACTCTTGATCGCTACATCACCAGAGGAACTCCAGGAGCTCGTCAATCGTGTCGAATCCGCTGCCAAGGAGTACGGTTTAAAGATAAATGTTTCAAAGACGAAGGTTATGACCAATACCGATAGGATCCTCAGGATTTTTGTCGCGGACAGTGAACTCAAACAAGTGGATAACTTCACATATCTAGGCAGCAAAATCTCAAGCGATGCAAAGTGCTCAGTCGATATTAAGTCCAGGCTGGCCATGGGTATGGCGGTCATGGTGAAGCTTACGAAGGTCTGGAAAAACAAGTCCATTAGTACTCAAACCAAGCTTCGTTTGATGAAATCCTTGGTCTGGTCAGTTGCAACCTATGGTTGCGAATCATGGGTGCTTAAAAAGGCGGAGGAAAAGCAGATACAGAGTTTCGAGAACAAATGTACCCGTAAGCTTTTGCGCATTTCTTGGACGCTCAAACTTACGACAGAGCAGGTTTATCGGCTTGCCGGAACTTCACCAGAGCTCTTGGGTTCCATTAAGGCTCGCAAACTCTCCTATTTCGGTCATACCATCAGGATTCCCCAGGATTGCGTGGAAAAAGCCATTATACTGGGTCACGTGGAAGGTTGTCGACGCAAGGGTAGACCGCGTATTAGCTGGATTGACAACATTCTTGCTTGGTCCCGTCTTTCCGGATCCAATCTTCTCGCCGCTGCACGCGATAGGAGGCAGTGGAGAGCTGTAGTCCATGCATGCGACCAACCGTCGCGCAGCGACGTCGGTGATTGACATGACATGACAAAGCTGTTGTAAAATTAGATATAAATACAGTAAAATATACCCCCTTGAGAGGTAGTTCTTACATTCCACTTCCCAGCTTCTTAGCTAATAAAAAGGCTATTATAAATATGAAAAACCACGACGAAGAATGTTTCAAATGGTGTATCACTAGAGCTTTGAATCCGGTTGTGAAAAATCCGGAAAAAATAAAGAAAGCTTTGAAAGAACAATCGAAAAAACTTAATTGGAGTGGCATTGAGTTTCCGGTAGCGACTGATGCTAATGTGATAGGTAAATTTGAGAGAAATAATAATATTAGTGTTAATATATTTGGTTACGAAAAACATGTCTATCCGCTTTATCTGTCTAACTGTGAAAGCGATATTTGTGTAGATCTATTGCTTATATCTGATGGAGAAAAAAAACATTATTGCTGGATAAAGAATTTTAACCGATTGATGACGTTCCGAACAGCAAATTCGCATTATTCAGCGCACTATTGTAAAAGGTGTATGAATGGTTTCACAACGACAGAAGCGCTTAACAACCATGATGAGTACTGCAAACACCATAACGCACAAAAAATAGAAATGCCAGAACCAGGAACTATGTTAAGTTTTAAAAATTATAACAATTCTATGAGGGTTCCGTTTATAGTCTACGCAGATTTTGAGTCTTTTGTAAAACCGATCGATACATGCCAACCAAATCCAGAGTTGTCGTACACTAATAAATATCAAAAGCATATTCCTAGCTCCTTTTGTTACCACATAAAATGTTTCGACGATAGTGTATATTCTCAAGATCCTGTGACGTTTACGGCTGAAAGCGAAGATGATGATGTTGGTCAAATATTTGTAGATAAACTAGAAGAGAATATAAAACAAATATATAATCAATTTAAATTCCCTAAGAAGATGATATTTACAGAAGAGGACAAGAAGTGTTTTGATGGAGCTACTATATGTCATATCTGTGAAAAACCGTTGGGCGAAGACCGAGTGAGAGATCACTGTCATCTTAGCGGTAAATTTAGAGGGGCTGCTCATAACATTTGTAATGTAAACTATAAAGTCCCCAAGTTTTTCCCTGTAGTGTTTCATAATCTTTCCGGGTACGATTGTCATCTGTTCATTAAGAAACTGAGAGGTAATAATGGAGAGAAAATTAATTGCATACCTAATAACGAGGAAAAGTATATATCTTTTAGCAGAGAGGTCGTTGTTGATAAGTTTGTAAATAAAGAGGGAAAAGAGATTACCGTCAAGCGACAACTGCGTTTTATCGACAGTTTTAAATTTATGGCTTCTAGTCTTGATGCTTTATCGAGGAACCTAAGCAAAGACCAGTGTAAAAATATTGGGAAACGATATACTGGAAAGAAGCTCGATCTTTTGCTGAGAAAAGGCATATATCCTTATGACTACGTCGATTCATTTACTACCTTTAATGAAACCGAACTACCACCAAAATCCGCATTCTATTCTAAGCTAAATGATTCGAATATTAGCGATGAAGACTACGAGCATGCAAAAACGGTATGGAAGGAATTTGGATGCAAAACATTCAGAGAATATCACGATTTATACAACGTTTCGGATGTTCTGTTACTTGCCGATGTTTTCGAAAACTTTAGAGATGTGTGTATGAAGAACTATACGCTTGACCCTGCATGGTATTTTACATCTCCTGGTTTAGCCTGGGATGCCGCTTTAAAATTGACAGGCGTGAAATTGGAGTTATTGAATGATTATGATATGATTCTGATGCTTAGGCAAGGGATGAGAGGAGGAGTGAGCACAATATCAAATCGTTACGGGAAAGCGAATAATAAATATATGAGCGATTTCAATAGTAACGAAAATTCTACATTTATTACTTACCTGGATGCGAATAATCTATATGGATGGGCTATGATCAAAAATTTACCTACTCACGGGTTCAAATGGATGAACGAAGATGAATTAAAAAATTGGAGAAGTATTCCATGCATATTGGAAGTTGATTTGGAATATCCTAAAGAGTTACACGACCTGCATAACGATTTTCCGTTAGCCCCCGAAAGCATTGAGATTAACAAAGTCAAAAAGTTAATTCCAAACTTAAACGATAAAAAGAAGTATGTGCTGCACTACGATAATCTGAAGCTGTATGAGAGCTTGGGTTTGAAAATAACAAAGGTGCATAGAGGTGTACTATTCGAAGAAAGTGATTGGTTGAAAAAGTATATCGATTTAAATACAGCTCTTAGAACGAAAGCTACTAATGACTTTGAAAAAGACTTTTTCAAATTAATGAATAACAGTGTCTTTGGAAAAACTTGTGAGAACATTGAAAATCGTGTTGATGTAGAGTTAGTGTGTCAAGAGGAGAGGGCTATTGAACTAGCCGCTAAACCTAATTATGAGAGATGTACTATTTTCGATGAAAATCTAATAGCCGTTCACATGAAAAAAACTAAATTGTACTATAATAAACCTATATATCTTGGCATGTGTATATTAGACTTGAGCAAAACGCTGATGTATGAATTTCATTACAATTACATCAAGGATAAATACGGAAATAGAGCTAAATTATTATTTACCGATACAGATTCTTTGACATACGAAATTAAAACTGAAGACTTTTACTCAGATATCGCAGGCGATATTAAGGCTCGATTCGACACGAGTGAATACCCGAGAGATCATCCATCTGGTATTGAGGTTGGAGTAAATAAAAAAGTTATTGGAATGTTCAAGGATGAAACTAGTGGGAAACAGATAAAAGAATTTATCGGGTTGCGAGCAAAGTTGTATTCTTATAAGATGGCTGCTGGAGATGAGCACAAGAAATGTAAAGGTATTAAGAAGAATGTTGTCCAGAAAACTATTACTCACGAAGATTATAGAGACTGCTTATTTACCAAAAAAGAACAACAACGAACGATGAATGTTATTAGATCTTATCATCACGATATTTATACAGAAGAAATTAATAAAGTTGCATTATCTGCAGATGACGACAAACGGGTAATAATGATAGATGGTATTCATACACTAGCATATGGTCACTACTCGTTGAAAACTATTTAAAGAATATATATATATATATATAGAATGGAAGTCTCTAAAGTGTGTTCCAAATGTAGGATGGAAAAAAACTTAAACGAATTTCATAAAGATAAATGTAATAAGAGCGGTTATTATACTAGTTGTAAAACGTGTAAAAATTCCAAAGTGAAGGAACTTAGGCAAAAATACTCGATACTAGAGACTAGGGAAATAAAAGATAAAAAAGTTTGCTGTCGATGTAGGAAAGAAAAGAACATTTTAGAATATGTAAAAAATAGATGTCGTAAAGATGGGAGAGATAATGAATGTAAGGAATGTAAATATAAATATAATCACTCGTATTCTGAAGCTCGAAAGCAATATGATCCTGAGTTTAAACTACTTAAAAATATGAGGAGTAGGCTTAGTGAATCATTAAGAGGTAAATCGAAATCACAAATGACGCGCCAACATATCGGTGTTGACTTTGAAATATTTACTAAATGGATTGAATTTCAGTTAGAAGAAGGAATGACTATGGAAAATTACGGTTCGGTTTGGCATCTCGATCATGTTTTGCCATTATCGTCGTTCAACTTGCTAGACGAAGAAGAACTTCTCAAAGCTATGAATTGGAAGAATATTCGTCCACTGCTACCGGTTAAAAATATGCAAAAAGCGAACAAAATAGATCGCTGGTTATATGTAATGCAGGAAGTAAAATCGAATTACTTTTTAAAACATTTAGATGAAATATAAAATGAGTTCTAAGATCTACAAGGACATAAATGTTGAGGGTGTAGTACTACCGAATATTGCTTTATCTAACGTGGATCTAATCGAAGCGGCTAAGAAGCTAAATATTCCGAATTTTAGGGGTGTGTTCTTACGAGACGAGCTACCGAAGAAACCTAGACGGAATGAATGTGGAATATTGAATCTAGATGGTTCTAATGGGGTGGGCTCGCACTGGTGCTCTTTCTTAAAGAGCGGTAATGAGAAAATATATTTCGATAGTTACGGCCTTCCTCCCCCTCTGGAACTGATAAAGTATTTACACCGTCCAGTGTTATATAACAGTGAGCGAATACAACCCGATAACGAAGTATTTTGTGGTCATTTGTGTCTGTACGTCTTAAAGAAGACGATGAGCGATGGTTGTAAATTTCAAGAAGTTATAAATGGCTTGCATTAAAAATTATTATATATAAATATATATATAAAATGCCTATCGATAAATTTGGTCACACCGCTGCTGGAGGAACATCACGAAGAGTAATCGCTGGAGGTGTTACTCTTAGCCAAGTAAATGCTAATTTTCTTCGATTGGATGGGACAAATCTGCCGACTGGAAATTTAAAAATGAATGGACATGTGATAAAAGGTCTCCCAGTAACGAATACTTCGACTGCCGGAATGGATGAAGCTTTAAGTAGGGGGCAAGCCATTGATTTGATAACGAATCACAACGATTCTCCGTCCAACGATAATCATTTGACGAATAAGAAATACGTTGATGAACAAGTTACAAAGTACGTCGATAAATCTCTGAAAAAGTGTCGTGCTGGGTATATTCCTCCCTTGGAAGCTGATGTAAGTGTAACAGGATTCGTTGCTAGCGCCAGTTCTTGTTTTGCCGGAAGCAAAGCCTACCATGCTTTCACTAATCTCACTGACGATGTTAACGCAGCTTGGGTTTCGGGTGAAGATGAAACTGTTTGGTTACAAATTAAATGTCCTGAGCCAGTTAAAATTTGGAGAATTGCGTTGAAAACCGTATCTGTATCTTATTGGAATTTATCCGCTAGCAATGATGGAGCAGTGTTTGCACACTTACATACATCTTCAACTCCTTCAGAGACTATTCCGACATTTTTTAATATTTCTACTACGGATGCGTATCAATATTACAGAGTTAGAGTACTGGCAAAGGATAACGATCTTCCACGAGGGATTCAGGTAATGCAATTATATGTATACGATGACTAATCTGCATTAAAAATTATTATTATATATAAAATGCCTGTCGATAAATTCGGTCACACCGATGTTGGTTCATCACAAAGAGTAATCGCTGGAGGTGTCACTCTTAGTCAAGTAAATGCTAGTTTTCTTCGATTGGATGGAGCAAACATCGCGACTGGAAATCTAAAAATGGGTGGTCACAAAATTAAAGGACTGCCCACAACGAAGCCTTTGACAGCAGGAATGGATGAGGCCTTAAGTTGGGGTCAAGCCATTGATTTGATAACGAATCACGACGATTCTCCGTCCAACGATAATCATTTGACGAATAAGAAATACGTTGATGAACAAGTTACATTGAAGGTGTCTAAAACTGGTGATACCATGACTGGTGATCTAATCTTAAACGTTGGCTCCGATCGTCTGCGTTCAATGGGTTGTAAGGACTTGAGAGGAGAAAATAAAGAATTCACTATTTTCTTAGGTAGTATACGAAATAAACTACAATGTTCGTTAAACAATCCTATTACATTACAATCGATGGATGGATTTCGTTTTAGAATAAACAATGAAATCATGTTAGAGATGGTTAAGTCACTCGATGGCACTCCTCCGTCTAAAATAAATGTGTATAAGTCCATCTTTATGCATGATGCTTACATTACAGGACTACACGAACCCAACAACGCCAGCGATGCAGCTACGAAGCAGTATGTAGATTCTATCTCAATCGGTCCCGCGCTTAGCATTCATTCTTTAACTTGGCAATTCTTAATCGCTAAAACTCACACAAGAGTTACTTTCGATAGTGTAAGATTCAAAACCGATGGTGTCATAAGTGCGGGACTGACCCGTTTCACTCCCGGTAAAGCCGGATACTATTTCGTTTCGACGTACATAGAATTTGGTAACAGTAGTACCACTCCTGGTAACGTCTACCTGTATAGAAATGGGGCGAATTACATGCAAATTGCGGGCGGAGGGGGAACGGGAGCTGCGTTTAACAATTCAACCGGTAGTTGCATAATTTTCGTAACCAATACCGATTTTCTCGAGATATTCGCTTATTCGCACATCGCACTAAATATATTAGCTAGAGACTTTTCGGCAGTATTCTTACGACCTTAATTTCCTTGCTGATCGAAATAATAAAAGACTTCCAAAGGGCGGTGACCAATCCTCTCCCTCGCCGTCTCATCATCCACTGACCGTGTACTCATCATAGCGGAGTCGGCTTGTGGAACAGAAATCTCGTAACAAATTTCTGCCCCGGCGGGGAATTGAACCCCCGACCTCTTGGTCGACAGTCTAGCGCGCTATCCACTGTACTACCGAGCACCCCCCTCAGGAAATAATAAAAGACATCCAGAAGCGAAGATTAACTACTACTAACGTCACCATGATCTATGCTGATAGCATTGTCTGCGGAATAACTCATAGATTTACAATAGCATGTTGATTGAAGTACCTGTTGGCAGTTGATTACAATAGCCTGTTGATTGAAGTACCTGTTGGCAGTTGATTACAATAGCCAGTTGATTGAAGTACCTGTTGGCAGTTGATTACAATAGCCTGTTGATTGAAATACCTGTTAGCAGTTGATTACAATAGCCTGTTGATTGAAGTACCTGTTGGCAGTTGATTACAATAGCCTGTTGACTGAAATACCTTTTGGAAGTTGATTACAATAGCCTGTTGACTGAAATACCTGTTGGCAGTTTGGGTGAGTGACGAATTCCTTGAGGTCGTAGTCGATTGCTTTGTTGACCCGCGCAAACTTTTGCGGCGTGTAGGACGTTACTTCGAACCTGGATCGTCGATGTAGGACATGACAGACCTCGTCCGACGTCCGACATTTGTCCAGCAAATCCACAGCAAACCTAAGACAAACGAATGAAGTCAGATGCTTTGTATACACGCGGGAAAAGTTCACTGAGACATAGACAATGATTCATGCATGTATTGGCCAGAATTATGGTCAATCAATCTATTATGGTCGGTGTTACTTGAATATACATGTAGATGATTAGATGTCCAGACAGTGTAAGAATCAATGAATCACACTGGTAAAAAAAGTTTTTCCGGTTTTTATTTTCCCGTAAAAACCTGGTTTTTCGAGATTTTTTTCATGGTGTTTTAATCGTTTAAAAATTTATTTTTATGTAACTTTACTTCTTTATTTGCTGTCTATAATTATTTTCCTTAATTTAATGTTTGTCTGATATTCCATAAGTTTCAACGTACTATCAAGGATTCAGCTAACTATAGTGTTATTATGTAAACTAATTGTTCAAGTCATCACTTGAGATATACATGGAGTAGGTCCCCACCAGAAACGAAATTTGTAAGAATTATTTTGGTATAAAATTCTTACACCTATAATTTATATTCATAAGTAACAATTTCAGGTACAAAAATTTTAATGTACAATATATAATTTCGTGCACATCTATGGTATTTGCTTCTGATTAGATTTTAATTGCGTTGTGTCGATCAGCATGCACCTATGTTTAATTATGTTTACAATTGATATTTGAAAAGATTTCAGTACCTTTAATTTTTCTGGATTTCTTATTAAACCAAAAAAAGAATAAATAACTGTGGTAGATTTATGTTACTCAAAGGCCTGCCAATTAATTTTGGCCTAATAATAAAGTTGTGTTATTTGCAGATTAAGATAAACTTGCAATTATAAGCAATGTTTTAGCTTAAAATGAAGATTCAGGTGTAGCAAAGGCAAATAATTTACCGTTTTCGTTTTTATCGTTTTTTGGATAAAAACGAGGTTTTTTTCGTTTTTATTTCATTTTCATCGTTTTTTTACATCTATGGTAAGAATTGTGGAAAAATCACTGGGGGTGTGGACCATTATCCACTTGGAATTGAGGTGAAAAAACCGACTTTACTATGGGCTCTAAGAAAGACTGGGGTTGAAACCCCCTCCAAACCCCTCAATTCTCACCCTGTGGCCAGACGAAATATAGGCCTACCTCAAATGAAAGATCTTGCCAATGTGACCAGTAGTAGGCTAGGCTATTAATACGAGTGGATGCTAGACACAAGTCATATTAATTATATATTTAGTATGTAAGTGCGGCAGAAATTGACAGATGCCAGATGCAGTGATGCACTACAAGAGGTCAATCATTTTATGCTGTTATGAATGAGGAACAATTTTTACGAATTCATGCCAGTTCTGGGTAGACAAGTCTGGTGTATGCATATTAGCTTTCCATTAAATTGTATGCCCTATAACAGTGGTTCCCAAACTTCAGTAGGCCGCGAACCGGCAATAATTTTTGGTGAAGCTCACGGACCGCTAACTTAGGCTTTAATGGTAATGATCGACATAAATAAGCTCGGAACTCACTGCACAGTCATCTAAGTTGTAAATTTAGAATAAATTTAAATTGTTTGAATTCGCTATCTGGCAAGTTATAAAAAAGGCGTGTCTATTTATTTCAATTTTTTAAACATTAAGATAGAAATTTGAACAACTTTTGGACAACAATTCGAATAATTTCACAATTTCAAACCAAAAACTAAAATTACAGTTGTTTTAAATTTTTAACTCTTCTCCGCGGACCGGTGATCATACCTCAGCGGACCGGTGCCGGTCCGCGGACCACCACTTTGGGAACCACTGCCCTATAGGCTAATACAGGACCCATTATTATCTTTCGCTTACTTTGAGCACTGGTGAGCCAGTTTCATGTAGGCGTCCTTGAACTCCGGTTCTCGATCTGCGTGATCCTCAAGATCCTGGTTCAGTTCGAAGGCTTCAAGGATTGGGTCTCTTGATGTTAGGCTGATGTACGACGGGCTGGCGATTGCTTTGTACGCGTTAATGCGAGCGATCGACTCACTCAACGTCTCTGCCCGATGCCGTAATCTGTCACAATCGTATCGATGAGCATAAAATTATGTTTTAAAAAACACGTCTGTCATACATGTTTGCAGGTGATGAATAGATATTGCGAGTGAATGCGCTCACTTTAAAAATATTTATAAAAAACCATCAATGCGTGGATGCACATTAGCTCCACCGTTGTTCGTATGCTGAGAATGCCAGTCCCAAGCTTGGATAAAGAAGGAGTGCCAGAGATGGGCAAATTACAGGGTGACATGCAATTGTATTACAAAGTACCAATTACTGGAGAACATGTATTTGAATAACAAATTACAAATTACTTTGACTCAGAGCCTCAAATTACAAAATTACAAATTAAGTAATTTGTAATTTGCTGCTCCGTATCAAAGTAATTTGCAATTTGTAATTCAATTAATTTCTTCCTGTAAATTGCAATTTCAATTACATTCTGCAAAATCAAATTACTTTGAATGCCACTTTGTTAATATTCTATGGTAAATCATATATATATATACACATATATATATATATATATATACGATCCTTGCGATAGTGACTCGTCCATATTTTAAGCTACGTGACTTTCTGCATGTAGTGTGCAGACAAAACTAAAAGAATAATAATTATTGTTATATGAATTGCTAGTAACGACTTCTAAAAATGCCACCAATAGCGAAAACATACCAAACATCTAGTGGTCATAAAGAAGAGGAAGATAAAGAATTTTATGGTTTTAGTTTGCAGCGTGCAGTGACCACAAAGTCAACTTGCACAAAACAAAAACGATTGAGAAATCTTGCAGCATTTAGAAGACGACAGTAAGGGAACAAGCAATGGCTCATAGCTATCCAACTGCTAAAAATAATTATGTTTATAGCCTATATATATAATTATAAATACGTGCATTATAAGAGCATCCACGTCACTCAGCGAGTACGTAGCCTATCAGCCCATACTGTATAAGGGTCGTGAGAACTGCTCATACGAAACTCTTTGAATATATTAGTGAATTAAAAATAGCAATATTGTTATCATAATACATTATTATGCATGTATACAGACGAACATAACTACACACATATAGGTGTGACCACTGATCAAACATTCATGTTCACAAGCAAGCATACACGTCGATACACGCACACAATGGAATAATTATTTAAGTACCTGATGCACTTCTCACTGCACCGGCAGTCTGCTGGGTGTGGTCTGGCGATCTTGTGTCCGTTCTCAAGGAGCATACGGACGAGAACGAAGTTGTCCGTATGAGCGGCAAGCATGAGCGGAGTGATATCTGGAGTGAAGTCCGTGCAGTCCAGAAGCCAGTAATCGATGATACCTTCAACTTGTTCGAGAACCTTCTTATGAGCCAGAATCATCTCAAAGATGGGCTGGTGGCCGGTCTGGATGGCGTGCAGAAGGGCATTACCTGAGGACACGCAAAAGAACGATTCTGAAATGTGGTTCTTTGATCAAATTTTGTCCAGGGATTATGATTATATAATTTATGTACATTTGTTTAATTCAATAAACATCAGACCGAACGCTGTAGGTTTTCCTCAGCAAAATTGACAGCTGCTTAAAACTTACAGTGAAGATAGTCAGCCTAGTTCATGTTTTTGAATAACATTCTTGGGCTAAAGTTTAACGAGCCTTTGTTGGAGAGGATGAAATTGTGAGCTGTTATTCGGAATTATTCAGTTTTAGAATGAATGACGGTAACGGAATCAAGAACCACGTTGATTGGTTGGCAGACCACCACAGAATACTAATCGTAGCTCAAGTTTATTTCTGCGACTGTATTTATTCTTTATAGGGTTAGAGATCTATGCGGATTCAACTTTACTTAGTTGGCATCAGCCTATACATGACCTCCCGAGAATTAAAAGATTTCCTTTTTAAAAAAGTAGGCCTACCATGATATGAAAGCATACTAATAATGGGTGCTGCTGAACTGACCGACTGCCAGCGGAGGTCTGATTTCCAGCAGGCGTTCGACCATCGGCTGGTCTTCGCTGATGACAGCCAAGTGCAGAGCGGCGTGGCCCTGGTAGTTCTGTCCATTGAAGTCGAGGTCCTCAGGGCCATGCTCCTCCAGGAAGGCGGATACGGCTTCGACGTCGTGGGAATTGACGAGGTCATGGAAGCGCTGGAGCAGGACTCCAGGACGAGGAAGAAGGTCGCTTGGTCGGCGGTTCAGATCGCCAGCTCCGGTCACGAAGTGACTAGATGCTTTGGCATTTCTATTAGGCTATAATTATATATCAAGGCAACACACAGGAACGTAAGGTGAGGACCGGGAGATACGTGAGTTAAGAGAAGTAAGATATTTGGTGGTATACTGCTCTTTTTCGCTCTATAACCTACTCTTGCTCCACATTCTTCATGATCTCCTCCCTACCGATAAGGTCACTCCATACAATACTCGACCAAGGCCACACAATCTAACCCTTCCTAGAGTTGATTCTTTTGCCAGAAGAAGTTTTACTATGCGAATGTTATATAACTTCTTTTATTTCCTCTGTAAACTACTGTGCGTTTGCTGGTGGTCTATTAACGAATATTCTTACTTACTTACTTATATGGCAGACATAGGTAAAGCAGAATGCGGTCTAGTAAAATAAGATTACAAGAGGTAGGTCCTATAATTATGGTAGGCTATATATTGAGAATAACGTGTGCATTCTATTATTATGATAAATACATACGTTTTTGGATAAACAGAGTTTGCTTTTCTAAATTTAACTGTCTTTGTAAGTTCTATGAATTATATCTTTTCATTACCATGTAGCCTATATGCATGTAGGCTAAACCAAAATGCGGAGAGCAATATTTGTCAAATGAAGAATATTCTTGTGTTGTCTTAGATGCAAATTGGATCGATTTAGGTTATTTAGAAATAATAAAAAGTTCAAAATAAAGTTTTACCACTATACTAAGGTTAGATGAGGTCAGGTAAACTAACTGTTTTATTACTTGCCAGTTGATTCTAACTAGGATTATCGTTCTTTTTATCGTCGTCGTCTTCATCATCACCATAATCATCGTCATCATCATCATCATCATCATCCATCGTCGTCGTCGCCTTCTTCATCGTCGTCATCATCATCATCATCATCATCATCATCATCATCATCATCATCATCATCATCATCATCATCATCATCATCATTGCCATCATCATCGTCATCATTGCCATCATCATCGTCATCAACATCATCGTCATCATCATCATCATCATCATCATCATCATCATCATCATCATCATCATCATCATCATCATCATCATCATCATCATCATCATCACCGTCGTCGTCGTTATCATTATCATCACCATCACCATCATCATCGCCATCAACTTTATCATCATCAGCAACATGATAGTTGTACCACCTTAGAGATCCAGTCTCTGCTCTTCGCCATCGCTGCTGTAGTTGAAGATCCTGTTCTAATGCGATCCATTGCATTGGCTGCGTCACTGACCTAACTATAATCTTCGAGATATTTAAGCTTATGTATTTACTCTCCGTTATTTTCCATCACAATTATTTGTATGGCTATGCCATAGCAGAGAATTCCTCAGCAGCCAATTGCGACTGATTATAGAAAATTGATCATTCACGAGACGTGAGCTATAGGCCTAATTGTTTAAGAAATGGTTCTCTTATTTTGTCGGACAGCCATGCCGCTATTTCAAACCCATATATTATAATATTTATTTTCTTTTACCGCACTCGCGATTCTTAAATTTTCGAAAACCAATAAAACTATTGTCTGCTCCGTTGGTGACGTAAACAACGAAACAAGAATTAACTATGACTACGTCATAAACCGGTTTAGTCGACGTGCCAACTTTATCAACAGCGTTGTAATGTAATGTAGGCTTCAAGCAGTAATCTTGATGTATTAATTTACGCACGCAGTCATGTTGAGACAGCGGAATAGAAAAAGGAAGAGAAGTAGGAAAGACAGGAAGAATGCAGTGAACTCCAGAGCACAGCACTGAAGATTGGTTTAGTCATTTCTATGCTTTTCAGCGTTCCTAGCATAGTTAACGGTAGGCCTACTATACAAACAAAATGATACTAACTATACCCAGAGCAATCATGATGAAGTCCCCAAAGAACATATATCGACAAAAAATCTTTAAGAAGTAGCCTAACTGACTACGATGCAAATTAATATCTTTCTCTAGTTTATCTTAGCATTGAACGAATCGGATGCAGAAAAGTGAATACTGAGCTACTTTGCCACGTTGTCACTGAGTAGAATACACAAGATTTACATAAGTACTGATAGGCCTACATCAAAATTTCACCTGATACCCACTCAGCGGCGGCATAAGTATCTCACTTTAACAGCTAGATCGCCGGTTCCGCTACGTATATACAGTTGTTAGGCGCATAGATGAGCGCACTGGCGTTTTATCTATCAACTGTGAAAAGGTGCATAAACCTGTAGCGGAATTTAATTAACAAAAACTCAAAGAGGTAGCCAACGTTTGCATTACCTTGCCTGATCTGATTTAGTCAGTCTGTTCTAACCGAATCTAATCCACTAAAAATCTGGTCTAATGTAGGGGAGACCGGGGCTAAAAGTAACAGGGGCAGGTTGTAACTTCGTAAAAATAAGGAGAACTGAAATTCAGGAGACTAGCGTATGCACGTCATAGCATGCGGCATATCGTTTTCCTTTTATGTTCCTTTCGGCTTTGCTTGCGTTGCACCATAACAGAATCGTTTTTCCAAAAGTATGATTTTTGCCACTAAACGTAAAATTTTCAATTTTCATGGTTTTTCGCATTGCTTTTGTCTGGCGCACGATATTCTTACTTAGTGTTGGTCAATGCGAAGCTTGTTTATGTTAGTTTTACATGACAAGCTTACATATTTCGTCAGCTAACGTGGTGTTTGAAAATTTTATGTGGTCATCCTAGACGCGTGATCGGGGCAAGTTGTAACAATTTTCAAGGGGCTTGTTGTAACGGTATTACAACCTGCACCAAACCACCTTCAATGTTATAAAAGTATTATTTTTACTTTAATCTTACCGAAATATTTTTAGCTGTGGATAATTTATGAGAAATTTTTAAAAAAATGTTTTTTTAATGAAGAAACCACACTGGTTGAATGAAAGAAGCGGCAGAAAAGTTTTTTAAAGCCTTTTTATGCTGTCAGAAACAAAAAGAAAAACTGTATACAATGTGTGGCTTGTAAAAAAATGATCTCAAATGGATTGCACTGATAGCGCTGTGAATTATTTCTGCTATAAGTGTATTTCAGACGACTAGTGCCTATAGACTACATGTGTTGCGTTACAACCAACCCCAATGCTAAAAAAATGTACTGGTCTATAGTACCTTGCTCATAAGTGCTGTAATATGCCGAGCAAATTTCTGTCCAGGGTAACTGCCTCTGTTGTCATAGACCCTGGTCAAATCGGATCCATCCATCCCAATGATAAAAGTATTGTTACAATTTACCCCAGGTCTTGTTACAACCAACCCCAAGCCGGGGCAACTTGTAACACAAAAAAATATTTTTTTACCTCATTTATCTCCTAAAGTAATATAGTTAGGCATTTGAAATTTGGCCTAAATATAAAGCTCTTATGAAGGTTTTCACTGATATATTATGTGTCGTACTTGGAGGAACAGTTCTGCCGCAAGTCGATGAAATGTGCAAAATGTTACTTGTAGCCCCGGTCTCCCCTATCCTATATACATGTATAGTGTGAATGAACATATAATCTGAAAGATCGCTTTATTTTGAACGCATGTCAAAGTATGACATAACATAACACAAGAGAACAAAACATAACAACGTAAATGAACACAATTATAACACATGCATACATCAAGAGAAAGATGATGTTAGCAATTCACAGCTCAGAGGACTAGATGAAGTGCGTATTCTTACTGCATGCAAGCTTTCGTAAGTTCGTTTAAAAGCAATTTACGATTTCAAAACGGTCATGACAGTAACACCTTTCAAGCGATCTGCCAAATGTTCATGGGATTTTCTACTGATAGCCTACAGTGAAGCTTTAACAAACTAAGTAGTAGCAATTCACTAATTTTTTATAAGAGTGACTAAAATCAGTATAGGCCTAATATTATAAAAGCGACACTTCTATAGGAGAAGAGTGGCAGTTGTAAGTAGCAGCCATAAAGCGCTTTATAAGGCACATAACCTAAAAAAAACTAACTGAAAGAATTAAGGGATAAAATCATTCACGACGTTTATATGCAAGCGGCACAGCAATATTCTGTTCGCTAGAAATGCAACTTTACAAGTATGGACTGCAGAGTTTGATCAGCTATAAGAACCATTCTGAACACACAAACAACCGGCGGCCATTCACGATCTCGCACACACACGAAGAAAGACTTCAGGTCACTGGCTAAAATTGAGTCAGCAAAGTTCACTTGAAACAGAATCTTAAGATCCCTGGTCACGATCTGATAACCTTGAATCCTTGTTCCGCCTGCAGCTTCCTTCAGGACTTCTTGGCCAGTTCATCGGAGGCGGACGGGCGTCGTCCGGCGGCCACCTGTTCCTTCAGGTCTTTCATCTCCGTCGCCATCTCCTTCAGCTGGTTGCTGATCGTGACCATGAAGGCGTTGATCGGCGGCTCCTTGCGAACCTCGATCTTGGCCGTGAAGTATCTCTGGATGAGCATGCTCATCAGTGTCTGGTAGATGACCTCGCTCTCCTTTTCCTCTTCTTCGTCATTCTCCTCGAAGAAGCAGCAACGGATGCAGTTGAACTTCGCCTCTGACTCGTCCTTTCCCATCGGTCGTCGACGACACTTCTGGAGGACGTAGTAGGCAGCCCAGACGAAGACCTCGATGATGGAGACTGGGTTCGGTAGAAGGTTGAATGGAATCGGAAGATGGTCCTCGGAAACGAAGAAACTCATCCAGATCTGAACCGCATTCAACACATACATGTAATTATTAACACGGACAAGATTTGTTAGAATTCTTACTAATGCCAGTATACAGTCAAACAGCATTTGTATATATAGGCTACACCTGGCATACTTATTGTTGCTATTGTTATGATTATGATTATTATTATTATTATTTTTAAGTATGATTTTCAGGATTATTATTACAATCAATTCGATATGAGTGTTGTTTTTTATGCTTTACTTCACATTGAACACGTCTTCGTGTTTTAAAAGCAAGTAAGATGAACAATAATGAAGTTTCTCGTTTTGCCCCGGTCTTCCCTAGGTAATCTGCCGCACATGCGATCGTACAATGGTAGTATGAGAGAATCACTGCAGTAGTAGAAGTGGTTTTAGCAGCTGTGTCTGCTACAATAATAATAAGAAGGGAACCGAAATTCAGAATTTACCTTGGTCCTATTGAACTTCCATTCCATATCCGCGTTGGTTAGCACATTCGTGTAGGAATTGGTCAGCATGGCGATCAGCATGTTCAAGAGTACCACAACGCAGAACAGATAGAAGGCAGCAAGGACCAGAGTTCCCACAACCTCCGTGAATTTGTGCTCGTTGTAGACAAGGATCGTCTGGTTGCCAATGACAACCTTCTCCTCTGGCAAAACCACTTGGGCGTAACTCGGCGGAGTGTAGCCGAAGAAGCCCCAGTAGAGGTTGATCATGGAGGAGAAGAGACCAGTGAAGGCGTCGCTCTGAACGGTCACGTCACCATCTTCGTTGTGTCGCGTGTAACCGCTGTACGGCTGGTAGATGTTGAACAGACCGGCTGCAAAGGATGCGATGATCGTGAGAAGGATTGCCAGGAAGCTGGCTGTGTCGGCCAACATTTTACTCATCGATACCTGCGAAAGGATAACATAGATTCATAGAAACAGGCGGCGTCAATGTGCGCAGTAACAAAGGCGGGCTGTACAAAAGTGTATCGGCAAAATACGCGTGCAATGAAAAACAACCCACGTTAAAAATCGCGCAAGATAGTAGCGCTCAACGTTAGAATAACTGCTTATTACATGTTTCAAGACGCTGCCATTTCCAAGGTGTCGCCCTCCTCCCTTATCCAGGCTTGCGAATGGCACTGGCAGAGAACAACCAGCGGTGGAGTTCGTTAGAATGGTAGGCTACTCCTATTAATTGTTTATTTTGTGTTCGATGTCATACCACCTTACTGGATAGTCCCGGAGCAAATGAAAAGCTATTATTAGCAATCAAAAATACTTGTCGAGCAGACTGTAAATGAATTAGACTTATTAGAATAAGATCATTTTCTTTCATGTGCTCCGGCCTTCATATCTTTGATGTTTTCCCAACTTCAAACCCCTTCTAAAGAAGTCCATTCTTTCACGTATAGCCTAATAATGTATGTAGGCCTATGTGATGACATGGAAATGGAAACGACACGATGTTTTGGGGTCTCAAAAACAGTGAAATAAGGTTTTTTTCTGTTTCAAATACTTTGGTAAAATTTGACTCTTGCAATATAGTTGTAGAGACTGCGTAAATATAATGAATTGCATACAAGCCTGTGCAATTTGATTTTAAAATAGTCACTTTTGGCCAAGATATCGGCAATGAACCTCAGAGGTGATTTTACCCACCCTGTATTAGTTAAGATCAGACGAGAAGGTTGGACCGTATACGATACCTGCAGCATTCCAATGGAGCTGTTGAACTGGAAGAAGAAGAGAATTTTGAAGAAGGCTGAAATGATGGAGATTCCATAGAAGACCTCTCCGATCAGACACGGATCAAACTGGCTCCAGATCACCCTCGGCCACTTCCGTGACCCAGTATTCGTGGCCACCTGATAGGCCGAACAAGCCCAGCAGATGAATGTGGCTGAGAACAGGAGGAGCATAACACAGTCGTAGATGTTCCAGGCCAGCTGGAGGTAGCGATGGACACCGTGGGCCCAGAGGTAGCGCAGATTCTTTAGCCACATTGCCAACACAAAAATGATGATTACGTAGGCGACGCCACTGACTGGAGGACCACGGTCCTTTTTGTTCATCGAATTGTAGGTCTAGACACAACAATGTCGACAATAACGACCTTATTGTCATTTTATCACCATCGATGCAATTGTTGTAATTGAAAAAATAATCATTATGGTTGAAATGACTTTCCTATTAGCCTATCAATATTATAAAGATAGTAATACTAATAGTAATATAATAATAATAATAATAATAATAATAATAATAGTAGTAGTAATAATAATAATAATAATAATAATAATAATAATAATAATAATAATAATAATAATAATAATAATCATAATAATAAGACCTCTCCGATCAGACACGGATCAAACTGGCTCCAAGCAGGGGCAGCGGCATGTCTAGCGGAGGAAAGAAAAATGCAGAAATACCACGCATTTCTAGACACGCATGTTTTTATCCCCCTGGCCCTGGAAACACTTGGCCCCATCAACAGCGCAGGCCTCGATTTTATTTCGGACATGGGTCGCCACCTTACATCAGCTACGGGTGAACAGAGAGAAACCAGTTATTTATTTCCGAGGCTCTCTATTACAATTCAGCGGTTCAAAGCCGTAGCATTTAGTGGCTCCTTTAGAAGATCCACGCCCGAAATGGATGAGGTTTAGCCGTTCCAGGCAAAAAATATATAATAATAATAATAATAGTAATAATAATAATTTAGAACTAGACGAGTCGTAACGTAGACCTCAATAATAACTGACAGAGGGCATATAATAGGCCTATAACCTTGTTTTTCACAGAAACTATAAAAAACGAAAACTAGGACATGAACATCAACAATTAATCGCTAAACTTTGAAAATATAACCCACAGAGTGTACTTAATAAAACTGTCTTTACAATTTTTACTTAAACAAGAACTTGATATAAAATAATTTTATAAATTTTGTTTATTGTACTATGCTTTTTAGGATTATGTTTAAAACGATTAAAAATAATAGTGACGTAGGCCTAAATAAGATGAATCCATGAAAGTACGGATACAATGTAAGAAATTTCAGACGATAATAATTCAAATAAATTAAATATTGACAGGAAATACATTAATGTATAAATGACTACATACAAAATAGAAAATGGAACAAGCGTTAAAAATAAGAAAACGAATAAAGAGATTTTCTGTGCAGAAAAAACTAAAACTGAAAAATAGTTTTTTTTTACCATTGCGTAATCTCTTGCGATAGCCTACATTTAGGATTTGGTTTTACTCGTATCCTGTTGACAAAGTTTAAACAATATTTTTTCTCCATTAAAACAATATAAATTTTCCATTGTTGAAAAGACAGCAACGAGTTAAACGCTTTGTAAAAAATAGATGATCTTATCCTCAAAAAAGTTCATGAAAACTGATATGTTGCATAATTGATAGAGTGGTAGATTGAATGAGACGTGTTCGAAGATACATGTACCTGAGCTAGAATGAGTCCAAGGAAAACGAAGTAGGAGGCGGCATTGTTGAGATACTTGTTAATCGGTGTCTGGAACGACCTCGCCTTATTGCTCCACGGACACATCCAGTGTATGGCCGCCATGAATGGAAAGAGGATGATCCGATGGATGATCAGGTAGATCATTCCGATCATTCGAACGGAACGGAAGTCCGTAAAGTCCTCAAGCCACGCAGCACACAACACCTGGAAACAAAAAACGATTTTAAGGAACAAAGAAACAATAGAAATTAATAGGAAAGGAAGAAAACAAAGAAAGAAAGGAATAACAGTTATATCATAATTATGTGGATAGGTAATCAGATGAGAAATTTAATAAATCAAAAATATTTAACTGAATAGAAGGGTAATAGTGAGGGATGACTCCGTTGGAAAGCATAGATTTGCATAGTTTTAATGTGGTCACATAAAGACTTTAAAGAGCTGTAAACCATAAGGAAGTGTTACAATAATTTATTTCTAGTGCGAGAATGGGTAAAAGATTCGTGAAGACTGGAACGTATGGAATTCCAAATGATGAACCAGCAACTCTGAAAGAACGCCACCACGCTTTTATCTGTTCATGATGTTAAACTTGTTGGCAGTTGATTACAATAGCTTGTGTTAATTGAAATACCTGTTGGCAG
The DNA here is from genome assembly GCA_945859605.1 of Lumbricus rubellus. Taxonomy (NCBI): domain Eukaryota; kingdom Metazoa; phylum Annelida; class Clitellata; order Crassiclitellata; family Lumbricidae; genus Lumbricus; species Lumbricus rubellus. The sequence goes on along the minus strand of OX243816.1, from coordinate 19,090,105 downwards.
TTGATTACAATTATACCTGTTGATTGAAATACCTGTTGGCAGTTTGGGTGCGTGACGAATTCTCTGAGGTCGTAGTCGACTGCTTTGTTGACCCGCGCAAACGTTTCCGGTCTGTAGGACGTCACTTCGAAACTGGATCGTCGGTGTAGGACATGACAGACCTCGTCCGACGTCCGACATTTGTCCAGCAAATCCACAGCAAACCTAAGCGACACCAATGAAGACAGATACTAGAATTATGTATTTATAAGGGACCTGTGGATGGAGGTCATGGAGCTATTGGCCAATTCTAAGCGGCCTTTTGGCTGCTTGAGTGAAGAGCCGAATGAAGAGACGACTAGAGTTACAAAGATGACTTCTCAAATAATTAATTGATGCATAAATTTACCAACGCACACGACAAACACCGGGTTCGGAGAGTTGTTGATCTAAACTAGAAAGTCGTAAATATAAACGAACGAATACCAGTCGAATCATTAGGTCAAACTTCTGATGCGTTGGGCCACAATTAAATATGAATGAATTATTTGTTAAAATCACGCATAGTTACTTAATGGCACATAACCATTCAAAAGGGTAAGACATGTGAAATTTTAATTTGTTAAAGTATCACCCTAATATATGCGCGCGCGCACACACACACACACATATATATTATATATATAAATAAATAAATATATATATATATATATAGGCCTATGAACTGACCACGTGTATCGTTTCAATCGGGATTAAAAAAAGAAGCTATAGATGGATTTAGGTCATGCGCGGAGACAGAGGAGAAAGAGGAGGAACGAATGAGACAGAGAGGAAGCGACATGATCGAGGAGATGGATGGAGTCATGAGAAAGATAATAGAATGGGACGAAGACATGGATATCCAGCAGTAGAGAATAGAGAGTGTGGCTAACGAGAGCCATCGTTTCAATGGAAGAAACGTTTTGATGAATAAGAATAAGGTGGTAAGTGTATCGCGGCTAACTCTGATTTAGGCCAATCATCTATTGTGGTAGGCCTATCATTATTATGTTTTGTGCATCATCTATAGCAACCACTCATGGGCGCCGCACATAGGGGCAAGAGTGCCCCCCTCTGGAAAGTTGAAACCTGTTTTTCTAACTGCTAATTTTTGATTGTTCACAAATTTATTTGCACTAAAGAAACTATATTCATAATAAAAATTATAAAAAAGTCAAACGGACAAATTTGACAGAAAGAAATCTCTATGAAAAATACCCATTAGGCCGATATATTATGTTCATAATTTACTGCTTTGCATTTTCAACCCCTTGCTACAAAATTTCAACCGTAATTATCGTGCTTTGCCCCCTTCTGCAAAAATGTCTGCAGGCGTCCATGCAACCATGCACTTACTTTGAGCACTGGTTGGCCAGTTTCATGTAGTCGTCCTTGAACTCCGGTTCTCGATCTGCGTGATCCTCAAGATCCTCGTTCAGTTCAAAGGCTTCAAGGATTGGGTCTCTTGATGTTAGGCTGATGTACGACGGGCTGGCGATTGCTTTGTATGCGTTAATGCGAGCGATCGACTCACTCAACGTCTCTGTCCGATGACGTAATCTGTCACGTATACCAATGAGCACATGACATTTGAAAACACACGTCTGTTATGCATGATGATGAACAGCTAGTATGAGTGAAGGTGGCCATGCACGTTTTCAAATAATCATGGATAACCATCAATGCGTTAATGCACATAGAAATTACATGTTGAGCATTCAACATACGAACACGAGCGTTCACGTCTTTCCAGGGAATGCATTCGTGACCAAATTGTGAGGTCCGAGGCTTGATCGCCACCATCTTGGCAAACAGTAAAGACGTGAAAGGTTTAACCGTCTATCAGCAAATTATCGCCGGCTGTTGATGATGACGTAGCTTGACAAGACCAGTGGCGTTGGTTTGAGGAATTTCCGGTCTTGATGATGATGGTAATGATATCGATGATGATTATGATGATGATGACGACGATGATGATGATGATGATGAGTTCTCTGCCCTAAGGGTAGGGCTTTCCTAACGTGCAAACGTACCCAAATTATGCAGTTGTAAATGAATTTGTGCAGTTGTGAAAGCAAACTTGTGCAGTAAAAATCCTGAATAAAGGTCGATTGAATCAGCCGATTGAAGGTTATTCACCACGGAGGACCGGAAAGTTGGAAGGGGTTTTGCAGTGAAAAAATAGGCTTCATTGTCTTTTTGGGTAAGTTAAGGAAGAAAGACTGAATTTTGCAGCCGGAGACTTGGAACATTATCGGAAAAAACATCTGGTGAATGACATGCAAGATCGTAAGAAATTTCGGTTCAGAAGATCAAAATTCTTGGGTTGTACAGTTCTAAAAATTCCTAAAAAACCCTACTAAGAAACTTTCACTGGTTTTATGACCCTGGGGATGAGAATGAGTGAGGTGGTTTCCGGTTGCCTTCCTCACAAAATATATTGTGGGTGAGCATTGAGCAACTTGTCGAAGGTCGCTAAGCATTGACTTGAGGTACTTTAGATGTCCGGACAAACGCATGAAATATTAACGATGCTATGCTGGACAGTCATGCGGCCGTCCATTAAGTACGCCACGCGAATTTTGACCATTTTTGACCCTCCCCTGTCACAAACTGTCACAAATCTCGGACCCCCCTAAAGTACGTCACACTTTCGATTTTTTTTATAATTAACACCGCAAAGCTATACACAGGACCTAAAACAAGGCTTCGCAACAGCATTACTAGCGCTCCTAGCGAGAGGAATCGTGAACAACACATTCAGGATTACGCATTTCATGCTATTTTGACATAAAACTAATTCAAAAGTTTCACAAAATTTTTGAAAATTATTTTTAAAGCTATTAAATTCTACTAAAAAATATAAAAAAGAATTAGAAATAAAATTTCAAAAAATAATACATGTGTGACGTCACACATGGCCTGACCTCCCTCTCCCTGTCACAAACTGTCACACTTTCCTACACCCCCTCTCCCCTGGAGCGTGACGTACTTTATGGTCGGCCCCCGATGCTATTGCTGGCTGCCGATTGAATTAACTACATTAATTGTTGGTTCTCATTCGCCATGCAGGGTGCGATTGAGAAACTACATGTATGATTTGCTCTAGACAGCAAGCCCCTAATTAGGCTGTATGCGATTGTGCGGGAGTTGACAGTCGTCTTACTTCTAGTACTGCTATCTGAGCATTGTCTATGCAGTTGAGTTACGACATCCAAATGAAAATTAGAATAATAATATTTTTAAAATACCAATAACAGGCCTACTAGCAATAAATAATTGACCACATTATTAAACATACGAAAAACGCAACTACGCAGACACTATAGCTATGACATACTTAAGCGTACATGCTTACATGCAAGCATAGGCTTAGGCTATATGCTTGGATACATGAACAATTTGAAGATACAAACTAACGTGCACACCTGCACTTCTCACTGCACTGGCAGTCTGCTGGGTGTGGTCTGGCGATCTTGTGTCCATTCTCGAGCAGCATACGGACGAGAACGAAGTTGTCCGTATGAGCGGCCAGCATGAGCGGAGTGATATCTGGAGTGAAGTCCGTGCAGTCCAGAAGCCAGTGATCGACGATACCTTCAACTTGTTCGAGGACCTTCTTGTGAGCCAGAATCATCTCAAAGATGGGCTGGTGGCCGGTCTGAATGGCGTGCAGAAGGGCATTACCTGCAGAGGACACGCATCAGAACGAGTCAGAAGGAAGAAATGTGGTTCTTTGATCAAGTTTTGTCCAGAGATTAGAAGGCAGGTCTCGCATGATGCATGGCATACTTTGACGACGTCACGACGACATTCAGATAGATAAGATGAGGTTTTAAAAGACAAGATAATTAGAACAGTATTCTTTAGTTCACCAATTGCTAACCGCATTTTGGTTCACAGACATGGTACAATAAAATGAAACATAGTTAATATACATAATGGAGTAATGGATAAAGGAGTCCGGTTAATTTCCATGTTTTCAGAAGAATTTGTTATGCTGACAGTCCGTGAAGTAGATTTAAACAAGTATTATTTAAGGGTCGCAAAGGTTTGTCAGTCACTCATTAAATTGAGTAAAGCGGGGAGGAGACCCGACCGACGACTCCAATTGGAGCGTAGACTCGGAACCGACCTGGGCTGGCGAATCAAAGTCCACCGTGCCCACCTTCTCGTGGTGCGACCTGTTAGTAACCTTTCCGTATGGAAGGGTGAACGAACGGGCACGGATGGCAAACAGGGGGAAGGCAATGGCAAACCACCCCTTATCTTCTGCCAAGAAAATTGAAATGATGTAGAGGATACATCAGGGATATCGCCAGAGCTGCAGAAGCTGACGGCACCAGGTGACCAGGTGATTATTTAATTTGATTCTTATGTAGCCTACGTTCAGTAGGAAATAAGGAACGGACATTTATCTCCCTCACCCGGGGACAAAATCCTCGGAATGAACCCCCCGGACAAAGCTCCCAGGAAAAAGGTCACCTCCTCCAGGGTAAGACAGAAACCCTTATTTCACTTTAAATAAGACATTTACATTCCTTGATACCACCATGAGATGAAAGGTCGTTAAATATTCAGTTCTGATGAACCAACCGACTGCCAGCGGAGGTCTGATTTCCAGCAGGCGTTCGACCATCGGCTGGTCTTCGCTGATGACAGCCAAGTGCAGAGCGGCGTGGCCCTGGTAGTTCTGTCCATTGAAGTCGAGGTCCTCAGGGCCATGCTCTTCCAGAAAGGCGGATACGGCTTCGACGTCGTGGGAATTGACGAGGTCGTGGAAGCGCTGAAGAAGAACTCCAGGACGCGGAAGAAGGTCGCTTGGTCGGCGGTTCAGATCGCCAGCTCCGGTCACGAAGAGACTCGATGCTTTGGCCTTTTTAGTATGAGGAAAGGAAGAAATGTGAGTTAAGGTAGAGTGATTTATTTGGTACTATGTTGAATGTAGGTGAATCAGGAATAGCCTAGTGAAAATGAGTTGTGGTAAAAAGAGATTGTATGAGGTAAATGCACATTAGAGCACGATGTGGTTAGTTAGAAATAAGACAAAGTTCTTAATGAAGTTATACTAAGGTTAGCCTAAGCATATAATGAGATCAGGTAAACTAACCGTTTTATTGGCAGCCAACTGATTCTAATTAGCAATAGGCTATCGTTGTCTTTTTCGCGGTCGTTTTCATCATTATCATTATCATCATCATCATCAATCATCCATCATCATCGTCATCGTCATCCTCACCACGACCACCACCACGACCTCCACCACCACCACCACCACCACCACCACCACCAACACCAACACCACCACCAACACCACCAACACCATGACCATCATCATCACCACTATCATCATCAGCAACATGATAGTTGTACCACCTTAGAGATCCAGTCTCTGCTCTTCGCCATCGCTGCTGTAGTTGAAGATCCTGTTCTAATGCGATCCATTGTATTGGCTGCGTCACTGACCTAACTATAATCTTCGAGATATTTAAGCTTATGTATTTACTCTCCGTTATTTTCCATCACACTTATTTGTATGGCTATGCCATAGCAGAGAATTTCTCAGCAGCACACCGAGCTAAATAAGTTTTGAGCCTAACTTTTCTAAACTTATCATTGGCTATGCGTGACGATAAGTTACTGTCCAAGAAAATGTCGAACAGCCATGCTTATTTCAAGCACGCGAGAAAACTCTTTAACTCTTTGAATAATCATTTGATTTACTGAAATCACGAATCTAATCATCGTCAGCACAAATAAAACCATCACCTGCTTTGCTGATGACGTTTAAACGTTTTTAAAATAAATTACGTCATAAAATGATGATGTTGAATTTTGAAGTAGGTCTTAGAAGAATACAGTGTGACGTAATTGAAAAGTAAAATGAAAAATTTAACGATGGCATCGTTGCACAGTAACTCATTAATGGTTAATGCAGTCATGTATACAGTCTTATAAATGTAATGCAATGCTATACAATTGACTGTCATGCATTGCAAAGGCGTAATTGAAGTATCGGGGACTGAAGTATGTGCCGTATCTATAGCCAGTATCTATATACAACTCAGAAATGTCAAATGCATCATCAAATTTCAGTTGTATTGAATTGTATTGTCAACAGTTTATTTTCGCCTAGAACTCGATCAATTGCGTATAAGCTTACGGTACTTACATTGTATTTTGTTCACAGGTGAGCTAAGTGTACACAAAATGATGACGAATGATCAATACACATTATATCTACGTTTTGTTCTGTAAAAAATTTGCTCTTATCTGTTTATTCAAATCTAGGCTTCAAGTTATATCCTGATTACGGTACCTTCATGTCATTGCTTAATTCAATGTTTATTTTATGGTGACATTTATCGGCGAGTTTAGACCTTTTCAGGACTCTCCCTTTCAGCCAGAACTGTATTTGTAAAAAAAATCCCATCTGCTAAATGTTAACTATTTTAACTTCTTTAAACTGTTTTGCCTTTTGTGTTTAATTTAAAAAAGTGTGGTTATGGTTCTGGCATAATAATCTGATCCGTGGAAAATGAGAGACCGTCAACTGTCTTCACATTTTGGTTTATGACCAACGCTCGTTGTATGTTCAGGTTCGATAAAGTTGGCCGTGTTCAAATCTGTTATGGTACAAACGATCAGCATAATACCAATCTACACTGTGTCCGGAAAAAAGGGACCCATTTTGTAAATATGAAAATAAATAGTAAGTATTCATCGATTTTTACACTTCAAACACCATTTTAATCCTGACATATTTGTCTATTATTGGTGAAAATATAAAAGTTTCAGTCGCAACAATGACGTCATAATGACGTCATTTGCATAAAAATGCATTTATCCGGCTATTCATGCATGGTTTCGGTTGATATTGGCTCTTGGTAAAACAGAAATCCATGTAAGGAATGAAAATTAATGCAGCTTATTAAAGGGACTGTCCGCTCTATAAAAAAAGTCGTGCCTGATATCCTGGAATATTCGGAACAATAGCCTACACATTTCAACAAAATGGTGCTTCAGCTCACCGAGTTCGTCAAAATGTTGAACTGTTGACTAATGAGGCTCGGATTTCATTCCCCTTAATTCTTTGGCCGCTAAACGGCCGCCCGCTAAAAACCCGCTGATAATAAGATTTCGAGACTGATGGAGAAGGTGTAGGCTACAAGACAAGGATAATTAAGAGACATTGAAGAACTACGTGAGCGAATTGTCAATGCCTGCTGGGGAGGATTTTGATGCGCTGGTTATCGATGCTGCTGTTGGCTATTAGCGTGACCGTTTTGAAGCTTACGTTGAGGCCAAAGGTGTACACTTTGACCACAAATTAATTCAGATATAAAATTAAATTAAACTTACATTTACTGTTGATAAATTACATCATAAAAATATTGAAATTTGTGATGATTTTACGCATTTATCTCTTAAATTTGACTTTTTGTGCAAATGACGTCATAATGACGTCATTATTTGGACTGGAACTTTTATATTTTTTACAATTGTTAGACAAATATGTTAGGATAAAAACGGTCTTTGAATTGTGAAAATCGATTAATATTCACTATTTATTTTGATATTTAGAAAATGGGTCCCTTTTTTCCGGACACAGTGTAGATTGGTGAGTTCAATATAATATACAAGCAGATGATATTGTCTTCATCATACTCATTAAAGTGACGCTACATCCATCTTAGTCAAGCACGTCGTTCTGGCATTGCACATCGTCCATCGTAACCCACTTATCTATTAAGGTCTGTTCGAGAACCAAAATAATGATAAGCGCGTACTTCCGGTCAGATCAGGGTCTCCTCGTGATCCTCCTCCATCTTTTCCGATTCCCGTCGACTCAGCTTCCTGCGGGCACTCGAGCCGAGCTGCATGAAGGCATTGACGACCACTGAATGCCTCCTCTGCCTGGCTGCGGCGGGGGGTGGCTGCTGGCCCTCTCTCATCACCCCACTCCCAGCCCTCTCAAGCAGAGACTGGCTACCACCATTCGTTGCGCCTCCTCCAGCGGCTTCTGCTTCCTCCGGAATGTCCAGTGAGCCACACCTCGCTGGACAGCTGATCCGTCGAAACCTCGGATCGGTGGAATCCTTCGGAATCTTCAACATCTGGAACTGGCCAAGAAGACAAGGGACGGAGTCGAGGGACTCCCTGCGGTGCTTTCCGCTGGCGAGGACGACCGGGCAGGACGCCTTCCGAAGGACGTAGTCAACCGTTGGACCGAGGTTCGTTGTTCCGATGCGGCGACATCCGACGACGATGATTGCGCACTTCTCCTGCTCTGCCAACTCGCAGAGCATCTTGCCAGGTTTGCGACTGTAGTAAATGATGTTGATCTTGCCTTGAATCTGAAACGTCACGAGAAAGAAATATCATTGTAGATGATGTTGATCTTGCCTTGAATCTGAAACATCACGAGAAAGAAATATCAATGTAGATGATGTTGATCTTGCCTTGAATCTGAAACATCACGAGAAAGAAATATCAATGTAGATGATGTTGATCTTGCCTTGAATCTGAAACATCACGAGAAGGAAATATCAATGTCTCTGCAGCAGTGATGTGTTAGTCAATGCTTAAAGTGTAAAAATAAGAAGTGCCTGGACGCCCCTTACCTTTCCAAAAGAAGTGCCAGAGAGCCCCTTACATTTGCAGGTTTGCTGGCCAAAATAAGTGGCAGGACGGCATCACCTTGTCACCTTGTGCTGTCAGTTCGTTGAACTCTAGCGATCGACAAGGCCAGCCTTCTCCATTGTTTTCTTTCTGACGTCGCTTCTCTTAGTTGTTCCAGATTCATTCCTGTTGTTTCTTGAACATCGTCCAACCACCTTTTCCTTGGTCGCCCTTGTTTTCTCCTTCCCTCTCCGCATGCCAGCATCATATCTTTCTCCAAACCATTTGAACGCATAACATGACCAAAGAAGACCAACTTTCTTCTTAGCACTGTTTGTTGTAATGACTCATCCATATCGATACCAATTTCTGTGCGCACCCACTCATTTGTCCTTTTGTCTTTCCAAGATTTTCTCTGCATCTTCCTCCAAATCCACATCTACGGACGGCATAAAGATTTGAAAATAAGTGCCAGGACGCCGTACATAACCGTCCTGCCACACTTTAAACCCTGGTGTTAGTTTTGCATCGTGTGTTAATTCACTTATTATTAGTTTCCCATGCTGTGTATTTTGATAAATAGTCATTTTTAGCTTTAGTCTTTTCGCCAAGTTTAGTTTAAGTTTTTATTTTTATTTTTAGCTAATGAAAACTGATGTTTCAACTTAACAGTTTCAGTGTCTTGAGTGTTAGTTTTAGTTGAATTTTCAGTTTTTCGGTCACTTCTACACTTATACTCAACCATCAAAATGTATCTCAAATAACTGCAATAACGACCTTTTTAATGCGGTAAGATGCCATGTATCATGCATTATGGGCTATGTGCCCTTTAAATGATTAATGCATATATTAAACATTTCTTGTGGAGTTTCAAGAAGACTTTATCAAATTGGAAAGATCGAAAGATTACCGGACAAACTGCCGAATATTAAAACGCAAAAGGATAGCCTATCATACATGTGATTTTCCGATTTTCCGCCAATATGTCCAAAAACTTGAATTTCAATGAACGCCATAGGTTCTCGCTGTGTGTTTTTGTTGGGTTTTTGTTAAGCGTTTTCATTAGTTTCGACTGTTTTAGTTTCAGTTACCATCTCTTACCAATTTCGCAAGTTTCAATATTTATTTAGGTAGCCTATCGTTTTTTCTTTAGTCTTTGTTTTAGGTTTAGTTGTCTATACTCTATAACCTTGAGTTTTCGTTAACGAGTGTCTTGGTTTAAATAACGAAAACTTTACTATTCTATAATATAGGTCACACTGTACACCGTGAGACATAAAAAAGGAAGCCCCAAGAAAAGTCGTTATAATTTTAACAATTTTCGCACAATGTCAATGAAATTCAGGAAAATTATAGCTAAGTAGCAAGCAATGTCAAAAAAGTAAAGTTTTTACAGTTTACTGTCCGCCTTTAGCTTCTACGCATGCGCGAAGTCGCTCGTGCCATTCACGCACCGCCGAGTCAATAATTCGCTGGTCAAGATCGCTCCAAGTTTGCATGATTCGCAGCGCTTACGAAGATCTTCAACATCACGAACTTTTGTTTTGTTACTACCGGTATCTCATGCATGCATACCCCGTATTTTATAATCGACGAGATTCAGGTCTGTGCTGTTACGGGGCCGTAATGTAGGAATTATGAAGTCAGGAGTTTCATTCGTCAGAAGTGCAACCGTTTCTCAAACTCTGCGCGCTGGAAACCATATTGCAGGAAAATGTAAAATTCCGAGAGTTCTCGAATTTCAGGTAGGCCTTACATGAATAAAATGTCTCTGTATGCCATTGATTTTCACCCCCGGTTGAACAAAATGAATTGACGTGAGCCCCAGAGAAGAAGCACCGACACCATCAGAGATTTGCTAAACGTCGGACGTGTGCGTAAAAGGCGATCGGCTGCAATATCTCTCTTTCGAGTTCCAACTGCTACATTTTGAGTAAGCTTATTGCTACGAGAAGCAACTGTAAATAATTTGTCGTCCGTGAACCAGATGAAGTGCACTAGGCAGGCTGGGTAGCGACGCGAAAAGGTTACTGCAAGCTTGGAACGATCTTGACCAGCGACTTATTGACTCGGCGGTGCGTGAATGGCGCAAGCGACTTCGCGCATGCGTAGAAGCTAAAGGCGGACAGTAAATTGTAAAAACTTTACTTTTTTGACATTGCTTGCTACTTAGCTATAATTTTCCAGAATTTCATTGACATTGTGCGAAAATTGTTAAAATTATAACGATTTTTCTAGGGGCTTCCTTTTTTATGCCTCACGGTGTATATGAAGAGAACAAAATACAGTATAGAAAAGCATTAGTAAAAAATAGAATACACGGTACAAAAGAATTTATTACCGTGCAGTGCGACGGTCAAGATCAGATTTAGACTTTAAAAGTGTACACCACCGATACACTTTAGAGTCTACATGTATTGTATACACACAACTAGATTAGTAGGGAATAACGTGGAAAAAATGGAATATACTGGAATATTACGGTAGGCTTATACTGGTAAATGTATCTGCGTATGTGTGTTCCTACCCCGAGAGTTCTCATTTGTCCCTCGTAAGTGTCTTTGATCTGTTTCACTTTGATCTTCTCTTCGTTCATACTCCTCTCGCGAATTTCAGCAACGTAGATTGCCATCTCTTCACATGAAATGAAAATGTCAAAGGTCAAACTAAGGATTATAGGGGTAAAGTAATGTAATGTCAGTTCAGGACAGAAAAGAAATCTGAGGTAATGTATTGTCTGTCACGCATAGACACAAGGATGCTCAAGCGTTTCAACTTTCGAAATTTGAACACAATTTGAACACCCCGTCAGTCCAACAAGATCTTTCTTTATAAAAAAAATTGCATCTGAAAGACAACTATGCTCAACCACTAAGTTAGAGTAGACCTATGCTAAATCACATAAAAGTTGTTCGAATATCAATCTTAATAACATAATACGTAATCTAAAAACTGTAAGCCCACAACGCATAAAGTTAAGTCAGCAGTGGGGAATATGGAAGCAGAACAAATGAAATATAAACCAATCCCAAAAGTTTTGCATGATCAAGATTCAACGGTAGAGCATCAGATGAGAGGCAGAAGAATATTTTCTCCGTGTAATTTGAACCACCCGAATGGATAGCGGTATCCTATCGATAAAGCGACTTCGATCGGGCGACCATCAAAAGAGCGACTTCTATTATAATAGGACGCCGATTTTTAAGGCGGCTGATCAAAAGGGCGACCGATCAAAAGAGCGACCATCAAAAGAGCGACCATCAAAAGAGCGACCATCAAAAGAGCGACCGATCTATAGGGCGCCAATCATAAGGGCGACCTATTTGCTGAAATCTCAACCATATCGACAATGAATAAAAATTTTTATTAAATAATATTACATTAAAAACACAGAAACTAAATTAAATTCTCGGCATTAATTTTTAATGAAAATGAAGACGTTGATGTTATGAAAGTCTTTGCAAAAGTCTCTGCATTAGTTTTACATGAAAGTCTTCAAAAGTCTCTGCATTAGTTTCACATTAAAAAGAACACTAACTAAATAGTAGATGTGATTAAAGTCCCTGCAAAAGTCTCTGCATAAATGTTCAATGACTATTAGCATGGTCACACGTTGAGTGTGAGGTTATGAGCTATCCCTCTTATTATTATTACTCTGACATAATTATACCGTCTTTCATCCACCATTTTCATTGAACCACTGAGAACCTTCGAGGAATATTATAGGCTGTCCATTTTTATGTCAGGCTTATTATGAGGTTTAGATATCCGTCAAATTTCACATGATAGAAATGAAGAATAAACAAATGGATGGATTAATTAATGAGTAAACAAATAAACGAATAAATGAAATGGCCAATCAGTCATTTAATAAACAAATAAATCACTATTATATGTTATGAAGTCAGTGACTGACCGTTGGATGAAATCGTCAGAGGTTTAACGACGTAGACCAGCAAAGCCTCTCGCTGAGGATTGTGTATCTTCTCAGCGTAGACTATTTGCATAAAAACAACAGAATTTTAAACGTATAAGCTGATTTTATTTTACTATACAGCCTTACTTAATTAAGCTCAAGTTCTGAACAAAATAATCATCAAGTCAATTTGGTGATTTCAAAAAAGAAAGAAGCGGTGGAGAAGAGTTTATGTTGGGCGAGCTTAGGCTTAGAGGGATTGTGTGTGTGTGTGTGTGTGTGGTGTGTGTGTGTGTATGTGTGTGTGTGTGTGTGTGTGTGTGTGTCTAGGACGCGGTTTTGTAGTTGTTGTTGTTGTTGTCGATGACGATGATGGTGATGATGATAATGATGATGACGACAATGATGAAGTAGCAATAGCAGCAGCAGTAGCTGTAGCAGTGGTATTAGCACTAAAAATAACAAAGACGACTCTTCTTCAAAGTCCAAAGACAAGGCCTGGCCTTTAAAACTAAGTTCCTGCTTCTAATGGCGCTTTCTTCTAAATCCCATTAATATCTATGGTAGATAATTGCAATACACAACACCAACACCAATTCCAAACCAATGCCAAGTTCAACATAGTTAACAGTGACAATAGCCTACCATTACCAATGTCAATCACAATCACGATGATGGTGATGATAATGATGATGATGTTGATTATGATTATGATGATGATAATAATAATTCTGACCACCTGAAGGATCACAAACAACAACAACAACAACAACAACAACAACAATAATAATAATAATAATAATAATAATAATAATAATAATAACAATAATAATAATAATAATAATAATAATAATGACAATAATAATAATAATAATAATAATAATAATAATAATAATAATAATATGCTTTGTTTGTGTGAGTGATTATTATACATGTTTCAAAATTAGATTCACATGCACGTATATAACACAACATTTATATTTAAGTTTTTATTATGCCTGCTGGATTCGCCGTACGAAGGGTAGGCTACGAATTGATAAAAATATTGTATGCCAACGTTGTCAGTGGCATTTATCATCGAAATGCCGACGCCCATAAACATGTGAAATCTGTTGTAAAAACTTGACACGAACAATTTAAAGTTAGATGCGTTCTTATTAACCATAACATTGTAACGATGAATTGGATCCCAAGTAACTTTTAATACATAGCCTACTCGTCGTTAAACTGCTATGAAAAAATTGTGTGGTGGCTTTCAACCGTGAAACGCAACCATCTCTAAGACATGCTTGCAAGACTGTAGCTAGCGGGGTGTTCTGTGTGTTTGAACACCCTCCCCCCAAACGAAATAATATTGTACTGAAATAATGCATTTACTAACACAATCATGATGTAAGAACTCGGGGGATTTCATTTTGAAGCCTTTTTCTATGTGACACTTCACAATATATTAAACCAACCTCCAAACTCCTTAGTCTGTCGTTTTGGTTGTTTGTTGACTTGCTCAAGGTCGAGTAAACACCCCCGAAATACAATTCTGGCTAAGGCCTTGCATGCTTGGATAGGCCTACGTAGCAAGAGTTCAATGGCGATATCAACACCCTAGCAGTCACCAGATGCCTAAGAAGACCTTGATAAGACTGACTTTGAACAGGTGCACTGCTTATGAAATTGTATTGAAGTAAGTTGACGTCGAGCAACATTGCAAGGCTCGTCGTGAAGTAAATGTTAAGCAAGTAGCCAGAATTCCATTCAGAGAGGAGAAAGAAGAAATGCCACCAGCATAAAATGCAAAGAGATTCTTTATGTGATAGGCCTAACCCTTGCACGGTTCGCCTTAAAATAGATTTTTCTTTTTGCGACATGCCATGTACACAGTTCACCTTAAAATAGAAAATAACGAATAAAAATGACAATCACTAGTCTATTTTAGTCTGCAAGTAAATTCTACACAATGCCTTGCAAGGTTGGCATGCGGCGTAACTATCTGACAATATGCGTTTCTGTGTCTATATTAATGTCTGGCTGTCTTTAGATTGTCTGTACGTTTGCGGTTTGCCTGCTTGTTGCTGTTTAATGGTTTAATTTTTTATTTTGAGTTGAGTTCGTTCGAATTATAGCCATTGATTAAGGAAGAATTCACATAGGCCTAATAAAAATAATTATGTTTGCTGTTTTTGCGTCATATTATCAAAAATATGATTGACATTGCCCTCCTCCTTTCTTCATGCTTTGGATTGGCATTGTCAACGAGCGAACAGTGGCACAGTATACGTTTTGTGTGCTATCCACACAGGGCCGGATTAAGCAATGTGGGGCCCTGTTCGGGAAATTTTTGTGGGGACCTGTTCGGAATTTTTTGGGATATTCTTTTTTTGTAGTCATCTGGCGAAATTTTTAAATTTTTAGGGGAAAAAATAATTTTTTTCGGGAAAATCATACCAATTCATCCGCCAAAAAAGTTTATGACCTTTTTTTAGTCATCTGGCGAAATTTTGCGGAGCATAGTCGTTTCGTCGAAATTTCCTCAAAAATGTTTTCTCCGCTTTTTGCGGAGGCCCCCTAAAGTGTGAAAAGTGTGGAAAGTGTGGGGGCCCCTGTTCGGCCGAACATGTTGAACATGCCTATATCCGGCCCTGTATCCACAACGTGTCTGGTCTGAATGACTTCAACTAATTGGGTCTAAGTTCGCTTTATGCCTCGATCACTGCTTACATTAGGGCGTTGTTCGGCTGAATGCGCAGCTGCCTAATAAATATTCTAGAATTCTTTGCAAGATTTGTTTGTTTTTCAGGTGGACGATTCGGCCAAGCGTTAGGCCTATATTAAGGTGTGAATATATTTGTCGTTGCAGGTATGAAGACTATGAAAATTGTAATCAAGGTTGCAATCTATAAATGTCTCTGTCTGTCTGTCTGTCTGTGAGAGAGATAGTGTTGCGTGTGTGTCTTTAAGTGACTGGCTGACAGTCAGTCAGTTAGTTAGTCACGCGCACACACACACACACTCTCTATCTCTCTCTCTCTTCCTCTCCCTCTGCAGCCGATCCTCGTCTATTTGGTCGACCTTGGTCATCTGAATCAACCAGTTAGTTATCTTGTCTCAGTTTCTGGCATCACTCAGCTGCCCTAGTTGAACACCAAGGATATAAAAAGCTCCAACGCAGATTTCTGACCTTTCCGGAGGCTACTGAAGTGACTGACTGGCCGACCGACTCACTGGACTGACCGACTAGATGACGGACTGACTGACTAGATGACTGACTGACTGACTAGATGACTGACTGACTGACTAGATGACGGACTGACTGACTAGATGACGAACTGACTGACTAGTCACGAGTCATTGACGGGGGAGAGGTGGAAGAGGTGGATACTTTCTGCTACCTGGGAAGCCTAATGACTGCGGATAGCAAGTGCAAAAGGGAAATAAGAACGCGAATAGGAAAGGCAAACACTGCATTCGGGAAACTTGGCAAAATTTGGAAGAGTAATGGCTGCAGTCTGAACACCAAGCTGCGACTCCACAACGCCATAGTCCTGAGCACATTACTGTATGGGGCGGAGACATGGCCAATGACAGCGGCAGACGGGAGGAGACTTGAGGCGGCGCACCATAGATGGTTGAGAAGAATTCTTCACGTATCATGGCGGGACAAGGTAACAAACAAGCGTATAAGAGAAAGAACAGGACAGGGTACCGTACTATGGAAAACATCATCAGAATGAGAAGACTGAGATGGATGGGGCATGTCTTTCGCATGGACGACAACAGAAGAGCGAAGCAAGTGATGAACTGGGACACTGGAGGAAAAAGAAAACGAGGAAGACCAAGGAAGAAACAATAATTATTAGAAGCGACTTAAGATGCCTGGAGCTGACATGGGAGGAGGCGGAAGAACTGGCGATGGATAGAGACGAGTGGAGAAGATGCGTCGCCCGGTGTGCAGACATGCACAGGAAGGACTAAGTCTAAGTAAGTAAGACTGACTAGATGACTTATACAGGGTGCGGCCAAAAAATTACCCCCCTACGAAAATTGCGATTTCTCTAAAACCGCCGAATATTTTGTTACAAATATTTTCATTCTTATTCGTAACATATTTTTACACATTCTCTGAAAATTTTATGCCAGTATCTTTATTTTTGTGATCAAGACATCAGGCAGAAGAAAGAACTTCATTTTTTCAACTGAACAAGGCATTCACGAAATAAGAAATCATATTTTTACATAAAATAGCCTGTGGTGTGCCATAATTACGTCATTCTCGCTTTGCGGATCGTGTTCTTCACCGATGAAAAGATCTTTTACATCAATCCACCAATTAATAATCAAAACAATCGTGTCTGTGCGTAAAAGTAAAAAGCCGATATCCATCCAAGCGTCTGTTCAGGCCCGGCCTTTGGGCAAGGCGAGCGAGGCAGCCGCCTTGGGCCCCGCGCTTCCAGGGCCCCGCGCTGCAGGCTATAATTTTTTACTTTGTTAAAATTGATAATGGCTACGTCGCCTAATGCTCGTAGTCAATATGCCACGTTAGTGTTATTTTGAAAGAACGAGGCCCCTAAGTAACTCATTTTGATTCAATTTTGCACATGGACGTTTGTAGAAAAAATTTTTCCCAGGGGAGGACAAAACACAATGGCAGTGGTGACTTTTCAGCGAGAGTTTGACAAATGCAAAGCAGCAAATTTAGAACATGAATGTTTTCAGAGATGTGTCTAAATGTAAATTTCACCGTTTTACTTTTTGAAATAATTGGCATCATTAGTGCTTTGGCGCAATGAAGTTTCTTAAAAATCGAAACGTAGGCCCTGTAGTTGTTTAAAGTCTCGATTTTCCTCTCTTGCCCCTAAGTGCAGGGGCCCATGATTTTGCATTAGGGCCTACTCAGATAACCCCACATACAATAGTAAGGGAAGTCACCTGAGATTGGGACGGTTCATAAGATGGAGCACACCTATTGTTACTTCTATACAGCAGAGGCAGCCGCTGTCTAGAACTATTAATACTTGAGTGCCTTGATTTTCTTGATTATTGAGAATTTTTATGCTCGCTCAATTAATTTCAAATCATTCAATTTTCTCAATCTGACATATTGGATATTATTGTCCTATCTTATGGGCTGCTCAAGATGGGACATATTAGTAATCATTTTTAATTATAACAATAATTTTATAGCATTCTTGGAAAATTGTTAAACTTTTGCATGCATCATTTGAGAGTCAACGTGGTATATTTTAACTTCATACCAACGTGGTCTATTTTAACATAGTGCCATCAGCCCTAAAGAAATTTGAGAAATACGTTAAGTGTTCCAATTTAAGGTGACGCACCCCACTAGTGCCATATTGACAGGAAATCAACTGCGTAAATTTATGCTTGAGGACTCGCTGCTGCCTTGGGCCCCGCAGACCCTAGGGCCGGGTCTGCGTCTGTTGGTCGAAAGAGCTAAGTTCTCTCCCCACATCATGGTTTCTGCATGTGTCAGCTATGAGGGTAAAGAACGCTTACAATTCATTGACGAGAAGGCCAAAGTCAATGCTTGGTAGCCTACTACGTGGAGAATCTTTTGCCTAAGCTTGTCGATGATTGTCACACTGTCTTGGGAAATCAGTTCCCTTTTCAGCAAGATGAAGCGCCCGCTCACGGCGCCAAGCTGGCCCAAGATTGGTTAACAAGCCACTGTCCGGACTTCATCGACAAGGTTTCATGGCCGCCAAATTCCCCTGATCTGAACCCACTCGACTGTGCTGTCTGGGGTGCAATGCTTGAGACTTATAATAAACTTACCACAAAGCCAAAGAACATTTCTGAACTGAAAAATACGCTGCAAATCATTGGGAATGGCTTGCCACTTGAGACCATTCAGAAGTCTGTTCTGGGCTTTCGAAAACGTCTGCAAGCTTGAGTGAAAGCAAACGGTGTTCACTTCGAACATTCATTGCGCGAAACTTTACACTTGGCCTAATCTTGTCAAGAACAATAAGTAACCTTGAACGTTGTTACATTTCTGTTTGCGCCGTTACTTTGTTACTTATTGCTGTCACTAGATGTCTGTTGAAACAAAACTTGCATTGTTTCACTTCAGGGTTGCACCATTTTGGTGTTCATGATTAAAATTTTATGAAATTTAGCCAAGTTGTAGATAAATATGTGTCAAATAGACTGGTGAAGTTTTATAACAAAATATTCAGCGGTTTATGAGAAATCGCGATTTTCGTAGGAGGGTATGTTTTTTGGCCGCACCCTGTAGAGTTTAACGACATCTTGTGACATCTTGCTAACGTCGGCGGAATTGTTTTGAACAGTTTTCACAATTCGTGTAGCCTACTTTTTTGTTTGTCGTGTGTGTTGAAACACGCAACCTGCTGTTTTCAGTGCAACTGACTGGCTGGTCGACTTTGTATTTAGCTGGCTGACATAAAGATTGACAGGCAGACAATGTGGCTTATGAATCATCTCACTTTCCCAAATGTATGGCTTTGCAGGTTTAAATAGATTTTATTTCTACAGCACCGTGTTTTACATACGCATACATAACATCGTCCGAAAAAACTTTCCATTAAGTCGATAGAAAGAGGGCTCTATTATATTCGAACTCGGTAGGCCTATTCTCCTCGCTTCTGTTGAATAGTTGAGGTCTCACAGAGAGTCATTTGTTAGTATATGCACTTGGCGAAGTAACGGGTTGGGTGCGATTTCTTAAGCACTATGCACATTCAGTGCAAACTTTGGAGCATCTATTAAGCTTTTTATATTTTACATTTACTTGAAAACACAAGAGCATGGTAGTTGAAAACATATAAGTGGTAATTTGCATTAATTGTTATGCTTCGTCGTCGCCGACGTCGACGGCATTGTCATCATCATGATGCATCGTGATCATCATAAATCATAGATGTAAAAAACGATAGAAACAAAATAAAAAACGGGAAAACCTCGCTTTTTTCGAAAAAATAAAAAACCACAAAAAACAATAAAAAACGGAAACGGAAAATATTTTGACTTTGCTACATCTAAAACCGCATTTTAACCTTGAAAACCTTGATTAGGAACCTACTACACGCAGGCTATCTCTTAAATGATGATGTTAAACGATGAAATAATGACTTTAGTTGGCTGAATCCTTGAAAGTTGGCGGAAAACATAAGGAATATCAGAAAAATTATAATTAACGAAAATAATAACAGAAAGTAAATGAATAAATAAAGTTATAGAAAAAATAAAAAACGATGGGTAAAAACACGTTTTTTGGGAGAGAATAAAAAACGGGGAAAACGTTTTTTACAACTATATCATAGACAACAACAATAGACAACAACAATGGGACTAATGATAATAGTTGCTGGTACAAGCCATCTGGTTAGTTTCATTCTTCTCGATCAGTTGTACATCACTCGTGTTTTTTTAAGTTTTGAGTTGAGTTCTTTCGATTTATAGTCAACTATAATAGCCCATAGCCTATCCTACAACATAATAATAATTATATTATTATTATGTTGTAGGATATAGGTCTACCTACTTCTGGGTAAGTTGGTGGCGTAGGCTTATTTACCCAAAATAGACCTCTATAAATAGACCTCCAAAAATTATACGGTTGTTATATTATAGCAATCGTATAATTTATGGCTTCGACCCTCTTCATTTTCAATGAATTGATCAGGTTATTAGTTTTATATTGATCCACCGTTGCCCGTCTGAATGGACGCCACGCCATTTACATGTAGGTCTCTGTGTACGGACCGTGCTAGTCTACTGGCAGAGGCGGATCCAGGGGGGCTTATCCGGCCATGGCCCCCATTTAGAATTCCCATGTATCGTGGCCCCCCCCATTTGGATTGAACATGCTGTGGAACAATGTACATATTTTTCTATTTGCCCTCCCCCCCTATTAAGAAAGACCCATGCGTTGCGGCCCCCCTCCAAAAATTTTGGCGGATGAGTAAAAAAAAGGGTCATCAACTTTTTTGGCGGACAAAATGGTATTATTTTTCCAAAAATTTGGCCGGATAACTAAAAAAAGGTCATCAACTTTTTTGGCGGATACGGCAAAGAAAATTTTTCCCAAGGCCTACATTTTTCCCCGGACCAAAGACCAAGAATTTTTGCCCCCCCCGTCCAAAATTTCTGTATCCGCCCTTGTCTATTGGTCCAAGATTTAAATATCTGAAATAGGCCATCTTCGGGAAGCGAACCGCGGTCCGCACGCTCTCTTTCACAGAATCGCGTGAGACTCGGCCAACACTCTTACCGATGTAGGTAAATAGACCCGTGAAAATAGTGGTTTGCATTACCCCTGGAATGCGATCTACAGTTCTACACCTTACAAGTACATTACTACATGTAGTTTGCAATATGACTGCTTTCAGTTACATCATCGTGGCAATACAACGGCCTCTCGCGCTGCATGGGAGCGCCTCTGATAAGTGTGCACTTCAAGAGGCGCTACATAAATTTCAGATACAATACAATACAACACACTACAATGCAATGCAATGCAACACAATGCAACGCAATACAATACAATACAATGCAATACAATACAATATATTACTTACAACGGAAAGCATCTTCCGAATCTTCGCTTCCATCAATTCCGATGAGCGCTCGAAATGGAGGAGATTCGGATGAGGAGGACATTTCGTTGATGACCTCTTTAAGAATCCAGTGGAAGAACGACGCTCGAATGGTCGTACCAGGTTATAAGCGATGATCTCACGGTAACAATGAATTGATGATCTCAAATTCTCAATCAATCGATGATCGACAAGATGAGCCAAACCTTGATCGAGCACAATGATCCAGAGTCTTGTTCGGAAATGTTTCGATCTTCAGATGTTTGCGAGTCAAGAAGCATGCATGACTGCTTGTGCAAATAATGACGGTCTTATAATAGAGTATCTGTATTGCTACATGTATAGGCCTACGCCTGCCGTAGAATAATAAGCAAGTCTGTGTATTGTATTAATCCGATATTGTCTCTGCAGAGTGCTTTGCAAAACCCAAATCGTGCTTCAAAGCTCATGTAAATATCGATTGTAACTCATTCATATTACGTAGAGCTCACATTCGCTACGCTGTAACTCTGAATGTAACTGTTTACTGTAATTTTGAAATGTTAAAAGCCGGTGGCCAATACCATCCCCAACAACGTCGACGACATTGTGACTTTCATGGATCAGTAGCGGTGGTAGTCAAACGTCATTCAATGCCCTGCATAGTATACATTATATACAGGCCTTCACACGGCCCAGTAAGTTGGTCTCGGTTTCTAAGAGGTGGGAAGGAGTGAAAGGAGGGGTGCTGAGTACAACGGGTCCTGGGTAGTATCATTGTCTGTCTGTGTTTCTGCGCATGTCCGTGTTTGTATCCCTACTGACCTAATTTCGGCTATGGCCGTTGGACGCTTGTACGGTATGTTAGCGAGTAGGCTACCCACGACATTATAGTAAACAACGGCTATTATTAAACGCTACAGCCTAGAGCACTGATACAGGTATACCTCATACCTTGTGGACACATGTATATATGCATAATATATATATAGAACATGTGAATTCATGTATATTCATCAAAGGTTATATTAATGTATCAGTGACACAATTGATATTTAGAGTACAGCAAAGCGGGTATTTAATACACTAGAATACAATACATTGCAATACAATAAAATACGACTGTAAGTAAGTAGCCTATATTCTTTATTTCTTAAGCAGCTGACATTTATTTTTCTTTAATTTATTTTACCACCTTTCAAAGTTCATATTATGTGCACATAATTTTATATAATCGAGCAACAGAACATCGATGGTGCTGAGCAGCTGTGTCGCTCGAACCCCCACCAACCCCCTCAACCTCCGAGGGGATCAATTCAAAACACAGGCCAAACAACCCTATCCATTCGGTTACCATGACGTCCAAAGCCATGTAGGCTTATACACTGTGTCCGGAAAAATTCCAAGGCTCTAATATATGAATGAAAAAAACTATAGTAGATAATAATCAATTAGAAAATTTTAAAACCTTTTTGATCTGTATATAATTACCAACAAAATTCTTTGTAATTTATTAACGGGGAGTAATGTAGGAGAAAGTATACAAGACAAAGGTCAGAAACATCGAAGAACTCCGCGAGCAAATTGTTAATGCTTGGGATGAACTTGATCAACTGGTCGTCGATGCTGCTGTTAGTCAGTGGCGTGTACGTCTCGAAGCATGCGTGGAAGTCAATGGCGGACATTTCGAACATAAATTATAGTTCCATAATATTTCAGGATTAAACTGTTTCTGGAATTTTAAAAATCTATTCATGTTTACTAATTATTTTTATATTTACCGTAAAGCCTTGGAATTTTTCCGGACACAGTGTATATACCACGTGGATATAATTAGTCCTTCATCATCCACTTGCATCACATTATTTCTATTGCACGTCAGGACGGACATGCAATGCGAAGCAATGTGACAAAGCTACATGTGTTAAATGAACTAGCCTACACGATGTCGCAATGTAGGCATATTAGGCCACATTTTTCTGTCTCTAATGGTGTCCATATTTGTCCTCATATCAATGTTCTTTTCCTTCAGGTCTTCCATTATGTTGTCCACCTAGGTTTTTTGATGTCTTCCTCTGCTTCCTGTTTCGTCCACGTGGCCGTCCAGGGTCTTTTGTCGTCCATTCTTTTCACCTGACCAAGACACGTGAGTCTTCTTTTTCTGATCTTGTCTACCGTCTAAACCGCTCTTAGATAATCTAGAATCTAGTCGTTCCTGATTTTATCTCTCCTGCCCTGCCCAGTGTTCCACATAGCCAGCTAATCTCTGCCACCAGCTGGTGGTTTCATCATTCAATAAATAATATTGTGAATCATAGGAAACAGTTTTACAGTAGCTGCTGCTATTCAGTGCTGGACTACCACCACGGTATAGATGCTGTGGGACTCGATTCACCTTCTATTCTTTCCTTGACTTGTGTGTGTGTGTGTGTGTGTGTGTGTGGGTGGATCGAGTCCTCGGTAATTTATCAACGCATAGTTGTAGCCTATAGTTCATATATTATTCATCAGAACTGCTAGAATAATTTATGCGATCTAAAAATACTGTTAGGCGGTCTAAATGACGGCCACGCAGAACAACGTATGCACTACTGTGAGTCCTCAATAAGTGTGAATCATGCTTTTTAAAGTCTTCAGCGTTGCGTGGCGAGTGTACAACTGTACATATACGTGCACTCGACGTGTGTCCACAGTGTGCACAAAGACTAATATTTTGAGCATGATAGAGTAAAGACTTTAACCGGAGTCCGCTGTCAAGAGTCTGTGTACATGTAAGTAGAAGTTTCATTTTACAAAATAACTATAATAGGCCTATGCGTTGTTTGTAGAATTAATGTCTAGGTCGTCGTATACGGCTTCACTGCCGTCGGTTTTGTCCAAACAAAATATTAAATTGGATTGACAGTCGCTTAGATTTCTTAGAAAAATCCTGTTCTATAAAACGATGATCATGTATCCTAATACATGTTGTTGGTAGGCCCTATTGTTATGGTTGTGGTGGTTGATTGTAATGACATGGTGAATATATTGATGATAATGACAATCTGGGCAGTGAAGATGATGACAATGATAATAGCGACGAAAACTCTGATATTGCAAACTGATGACGATGATGATGATAATGACGATGATGATGATAATGATGATGATGATGATGATGATGATGATGATGATGATGGTGATCATCATCATTATCATCGAGAGCATCGTCACTTTTTGTCTTTTCAAGAGTTACCGATTGCCATCCAATGGCCTCTCCTCCATCTTTTCACTCTTTCCGTCTCCAAGAAAACGACGATGAATGGCACAGGTGATCTAGCTGCTGCTGCTGCTGCTGGTAATCTGGAATCATCAGGTTACTATGACAACCAACAACTGAAAGAGAACTTTGATATTGGTGCCTCCTCAGGTACGGCCATCAGGTGAGAAGAACTATTGGAATATTCATTAGGAACAGGCTGGACACCCTATACTAACAAATGTACAGTAATATGAACTGAATGACATGATGAAAAGTTATGTACTTAACGTTAGATTCGATAGATTGACCGCCACTTAATTTAAATCCGATATCTAATCTAATCCACTAACTCTATACACATTTTATCCATTTATTCCATCCCAATTAGACTATCTAGTAGCATAAGCTTATACAATATACACTAATTTACTAACTCGGTTGAATACAGTGGTTTCTTTTGTCCTAATATTTTTTCCACCTTAACTCATTTGTTCTATATAAGTTAAGGCCATTTTATCTAATTGCACTGACATACACCCGCATTTAATCCTCTAACCATCCCCATAATAATTTTTCTCATTCGTTTTTTGTAGTGGCATCATCATGTCGGAATCAAGCTACAATTACGTCATCGCACCAGCTTTCTCAGCCAATAGCAATCCAGCATTTGTCGACGATGACGAGGGTGCGTTGGAGGAGGGGGAGAAGAGACCCTCGGTCTACCCCATTCTTGACGGAAGAGGGAGCAGAGGCCAAGGAGTGGCACCTCTTTCATCTGCACATGGTCAGTCTCACGGTCTAACCAACGAAACGGTCATCAAATATGTCAAGGCTGCAGACTACGAAGAATTGCCACATCACACGTCTGCTGCTGGGTTGGTCGAGTAGTCGAGTAGGCTATCTCTGTATTTTGATACCGTAAAATAATGTTGTCTGTGCATATATGTATATCGGGGTCTACGGTATCATGTTGTTTTTTTGTTGTTGAATTGCATCCTTTTCAGAACCCAAGACGCTGTAGATGTATAATCATTGTACATTTGTAATGTATTTCTATTGCCTGTTGAATGGACCGATTATCATAGTTAATTTAGTATGCCTACTCATCGTGTCAGAGCTGAGTCATTTGGTGTGGCGCAGCAGTATATTCTAATAGTATGGTGAAACCTAACGACACTCTAAACGACACTCTACCCCTATACAACAAACATGTACAGTAGTAGAAATGCCGCAGTTGATCCGAGTCTAATTATTCGCTACAAATCCCGCGTCTACTGCAGCTTATAATCTCCATAATAATTGATGGCAGTTCAATCACCACCACCACCACCACCACACACCAGCGACACCGCTAGATGACAGATGACTGACCCAATTTCGTCTATGGGGGTTTAACGTTGGTACATGTACATGTATGTTAGCAAGCACCCAAGAGCAATCATAGCTAGGCCACTAATCATGCACCGGGACGCAATTTTAGGGGGGCCGCATACATAAATATGTGTGTGGTGGACCGGTGGGTTGTCAGAGGGGAGGCCACTGCAGGGTGATCACAGCTATCGGGTCCTCACTAGCTTTAATACGGCCCTGACACCATTTTAATGAATTTCTCTCGTAATCAATGCTTTTTATGATTCGTGGATTTGTTTAGGGTGCAGGACGAAATGTCCGGCTACACCCACATTGACGATGGATCGGTGGTTGTCGGTGCAGGTCCTTTCCACAGATCCGGTGGTGGTGGTGGTGGTGGAGCCGTCGCCATTCCAGATGGAAAGCAACATCTGGTGTCACCAACGAAGAAAGGAATCGATGTAAAAACAAGGTCTGTTGTCTATTCTGCACTGTGTTGATGTGTCTGTTGTAATCCAACAATTGTGGGTTCGAGCGACCCGAGCGAACACATTTAGCGGTCCCCCGTTCATTGTTATTTCTGGTATGATAGGCCTACTTGTCTGCATGCGATCCCAGCATGAGATTTATTGACACAGTCCGACACATAACTGCAATTATATAAGTGGATGCAAGGGGCGAATGGATGAAGGATAGCGAGAGAGAGAGAGAGAGAGACAGACAGACAGACAGACAGAGACAGAGAGACAGACATACAGACAGAGAGAAAGAGAGAGACAGAGACAGAGAGACAGACAGAGACAGAGAGACAGACAGAGACAGAGAGACAGAGAGCAGGAAAACGAAAAAATTAAGCAAAAAGTACATGTATACAATTAAATTATTCGTAGTTCTTTCATCGTGTGTTGGCAAATTATACATTATTTCATTTTTATATTATTTTATTTCGTGGCGGGGGTGTTCAAACACCCACTCCCACCCCTTATAAACATGGTTCTGTCGTCAGCACTCCAGCGACAAACTGCATTGGTTTTCCCAATTGCTCTTATAGTATAGGCCAACAATAGGCCTACATTCTCGTCGTTAGAGCGTTAAGCTACACGACCATGACTATTTTTAGTATCGACCTGCAAAGGGAATATTCGCCTGCTCTTCTTACTCACTATTTTGATCCTATATTGCTACGGTCAACTCAACTCAACTTAGTTGGCTTGGAGGCGCGTGTGCACTGTGCAGATAAAGGCTTGATGCAAATTTCTACTTAACCCTTTAATTAACCCGACCAGCTGCAATGCTGCATTATGTTTGCAATGCACTACACGCTGGTCTTTAGAGGGTTAGGCATAAGTGCTGATTTGAGCCTCTGATCCCGCCGTCGTCTGCCAGCACTCTGTAGCCACTTACATGTATGTATCCCGTGCACACCATAAATAAAACTATATATACAATGTATATATTCGTTTAATGTGAAAAATTACACAGGTTGACAAAACCACAACTCAGTTACATGGAAGGGAAGTACTAAGGGTTACACAAACGCTTGTTGAGAAGGCTCTTATTAAAACTAATAAGATTTCTAAATCTGTTAGGCCTAATTTTGTCCACTGCAGACGGCGTTCAAATCCTCTCTACGACTTTCCCGTGACGAGATTTCCAGTCAGCGAGTACCCGCGGGGCACCCAAGGCCCCTGCGGCAGCTCCTGGTTCTGCTGTGCCTTTAATACGCTGGTCTTCCTACTGGCAGTGGCCGCCCTTGTGCTGGCCATCATCAACATCGTGAATGGAGTTGGTGGAGGACAGGTAAAGGCATTCCATGAAAAGGGCTTCGAAGTCTTGTTCAAAGATATCGAAATTCCAGGAGTATAATATTTTCGAAACCCATTTTACTAATATTAACGACCGCGGTGGTTGTGGATATGATGCTGGTAGGCCTAGTTACGATAATGCTATTGGCTATTGAGGCCGATGCTGATGATGATGACGACAACGATGATGGTGATGATCACAGTCACGAAAAATGGCGATGACTCAGATTATGGAAGTTGTAATCGAAAATTTGTTCAGCGCATGCGGAAGAGACGGATGGAATGCAGTTCAAGAATGTCATGCAGAGACTTAAAGACCAGTGCAAGACATCCACTTTGGTGCGATTTCTGATCACCAGCCAATGGCCTCTGAAAACTCACTGGTCCGCCACGCACATATTTTATGTCTGCGGTCTCCTCAAAACTGCGAACCCGGTTGCTTATTTCCAATTTGTACATTCGGGCGGCAACCAGCCAATCACACAGGGGAATACAATGTGGAAGAGGCGAAGACCGTAGGGGGAGGAGGTTGTCGAGTACAATGTCTGGCCCATCCCTTCGTAAACTGTAAACAACACGTGTGTGTCGGCAGGCTCTGACCATTTTAGACGAGTTGCAATGTAAAACGTTTAAACTTTCTCACAAATGACCCTACGTATGGAGGAACATTTTGCACAGGTAATTATGTTTCACTTTAGCGCTCTTTATCGTTAAATTTAAGCATGGCTATAACATAGAAGACCTAGGTGTCGTTCTCGTATATGGAAACGTTTCGCATCGTGAGGGTCGGTTAGGGTTAGTGTTAAGGTTAGTGTCGTCATTAGATTCTTAAGATTTTTGCATCGTGAGGGTCGGCTAGGGTTAGTGTTAGGGTTAGTGTCGTCATTACATTCTTAAGATTTTTGCGTTGGTTCTTTAGCAGTTGTTGGTGAAGCTAATAGCCTACAGCTTCACCAAAGCTAATAGCCTACAGCTTCACCAATAACTGCTAACACCAACTATCTTCTCCCCCTTATGGTATTCGCCTCTTCCACAATGTATTCCCCTATCATGACACGTAATTGGCTGAAAACCCTGCGGTTGCAGCCACCATGTACAAATTGGAAACATGTAACCCGGTTGCTGCACTAATCTTTGCATCCACTTAAATGTTGGAAACTTGGCCTTGACTCCCTGGAGTCGTGTTATGTAACGATCGAAAGGAAGACGTGATGATAAGACGGAGATGTAGAAAAACAAGAACTCTCTATGTAAAAAGCATTGTAGTGATTGTTGGTCTTTTTTTGGTGCCATTGTATGACGCAGAGTGACTTGAACCGTGGCAATTCCAGCGATGCCAACTCCGCCGTGGAAGAGCTGATTCGTAGCAATTCCGAATTGCAGAAGATAATCGCTGACCTACAATTAAAGGTCAGTAAATGTTCACTTTCGTGCTTCGACCTGACCTCTATGCTGGTGGCCAGAGTAGACTTATACAGCACGAACATTTACTTGTCTACAATCTTTAGCCTCTTGTACCATGTTTGAGACAGATGCACCAAATCCATTACCGTTTCCTTCTAAGAATCAACAACTGAGTGCAAAACGAGATTAAATTCTCCAAACGTTTTAATTATCCATTCGACAAAAATCACAATGGCGATGAGAGACAAAGAATCGGTTGTCCGCTTTTTAAATACAAAAGTCATAAAAGTCGACCGCAGATAATGCGTATTTTTCTTAAACTAAAATAACCATTTTATCCAAACTCGATATGGCTGTTATATAAATTTATCTCGAGATCAGATGTTAAAAGGTGCTATATAAATTGAGGCAATTTTATGGGCCATAGGTCGATGACACAGGCATTATAGCTGCTAGCTCCATAATACATGTTGTTGTTGTTAGTGTTATAAAATACCCTAACAGTTCTAATAAAACAGTAGAAATTATAACAAATGTGACAGTAATAGTACCATTAGTACTAGTAGCAACAGTAACGATAGAAGTTGACAATAGTAATGGGGTGGTAGCTGTAGTCATGGCAGTAGTAGTTACGCCCATGTAGTATTAATTTTAGTAATTTTAGTGGTCTTAATAGTGGTGACGGTAAAGGTGCTTGTGATGAAAGAAATGACGACGATGATGATGTGACGTTGGTGGGATGAAGATGATAATGATGATGAGGATGATGATGATGATGATGACGACGATGATGATGATGATGATGATGATGATGATAACGCTGCTTCTGATGGCGATGATGACGACGACAACGACGACGACGACAATGGCGATGATGATGCAGACGATGGTGATGACATTGTACATGTATTTCATATAGGTTCAGAGTCTTGAGACGGTCATACAGTTGCAGAACGGATTCCATCAGAATCTATCATCTCAAGTTGATTCGCAGTCGAAACAGGTCGGAATAACAATGTATTTCGATCACTATCGAATGTCATGTCACTCATGTGATTCAATTAACGAGCACCGGCATAATGTGATACAATTGAATGTCATGTAATTTTACGATCAAGCACCAGAACGATGACAGATACTATACTTTGGATGGAATCTGACTATCGGATACACATTGTAGGCGTGTCCACGTTTCCTGATGATTCTAGTATAATTGATTATTGTAAAAACAGGTAAATCTGTAGCGTATACGGTTTATGAAGTATGAAGGCGCCAGTGCCGAGTCGCCGTGGTTCACTGACTGGATTCACTGGAACCGCTGCTGTTGAAGCAGCAGATATAGAGCTATGCTCACCATCTTGTATTTCAATGTAATGTAATGCCATATACATTATACAATGTATATGTTTAAAGGACTTTTGTAGCTCTTATGCTACTTACATGTATAGCTGATTGTATCATTGGTGGTGTGATGTCTTTGCCTTCAGATGAGTCGCTTAGACGCTGAGACAACGAATATCACTAACGCAGTTGATTTCCTGAAGAAGGATCTCAGCTTTCAAATCAGCCAGGTGAGTGTTCCTCTAATGACTAATGCCTTTCGGATGATTTTACTATAGTGAGATTCGTATGCAAAGGACTAATGTGATGATGATGATGATGCTGCTGCTGCTGCTGCTGATGATGATGATGATGACGATGACAGTGATGCTGGCTATTGTTCGTAAGATTAAGGGTCAAAATGGGAACGAATTTGTGCCAACGATGTCGGAGGAAGTACTTATCAATGGCACTGGTAATGGAGGAATTGTTACTTTTTGTTTTGTTGAGTTTTTTGGGTTTACGGTGGATCCTATTTTTGAACTTTCGATTTCTTCCCTGAGTTTTCACTAATAATAATTTCCCTTATTGAACAATCCGGTTGACATACCACAACCGGTTACAGCGTGCAGTTGTGCAATTTAAACAATTCACAAGAACACAAATCACAGAAGACAAAATTTATTCTTATAGGTACTAACAAAACAGATGGCCTGTCATCATGCGCATGGTTTGACTTCAATCAGTTTTACGAGTGCTACGTTTTTCTGATTTATATTAATGCATTTATTTATTTATTTATTTTGTGCATTCGTTATAATTAATAATTTATAGTTTAGTATGTGCCTTGTTTATTTAGGTTCCTCGTGGTTTGGTCAATCTAACATCGTGTGGTCATCATCTTGAATCAACCGGGACTTCGGTCGGTCAAACTCTCACGACAACGAATTCTCTTAACCTGAATGTATGTACATTTACATGTAGGCCTATATAAAGAATAATATTATATTTATACATTATACATGTAGTCTATAACTCTATATACTCTTTTTGTTGAGCTCTTATTGACATACCACAGCCAGTTAGTGAATTAGTTAGTAGTGTATTCGTTTATTTACAATTTTAGATTTCACACTGCATCTAGGTGGGCCCACATGACAATAAGATTGTTTGCTACGATAATTGAATTAATAAGTGAATTAACTCCTATAATTATGAACTAATAGATTTGTCCTCATCATATAGCACCGTTTATTATCTCAGATTCAGATCGAAAGCATGCAGACGGGCAAATCGAAGAATATGAAAAGAAATGAGCAAGTTGCTAAATTCGGAATGAGCTCCATTATGCAGAGTGGATCTAATCCATGCAGCCTAATTTTCACTGATTCTCTGTGAATTTCCGACATAGACAGTATAAGGGTGATTCCTGACAGGGCCGGATTAAGGCATGCTCAACATGTTCGACCGAACAGGGGCCCACACTTTAGGAACCCCACACATGCCCCCCAAATTTTTGAAGGAAAAGGGTCGTCCGCTATTTTGACAGGAAAAAAGAAAAAAGGTCCCCATATTTTTCGGCCGAAGATGTCCCAAAAATTTCCGAACAGGACCCACATTTTTTAATCTGGCCCTGATTTCTGAACCATTCAAATAACTATTCTGATTGCTTGTTTTGTTCTCTTAGGGTTCCGCTGTGTTGAGCGTCGTCTGTTCCACAAATGGCGGCACTCAAGCTCTTCTTCGCTCTGATCGTAATTCGCTGAACGTGTATAGTTGTGAATGCAGCGGTCAAACGGACAGCTCAGTTGTCAGCCGATATTGCATCATGCACTACTGGATTTGTCCCATTTTGCCATGAATTGAAACGTTGTATGAGTGAGTGAATGAATGTGTACAAATATGAGCGAATGATTGAATACCAAGGTGAACGAACGAGTGAATGAATAAAGAAATCAACGAAAGGACAAATGAGCGAAGGTGTGAACTCATGAATTAGAAAAACAAACCATGATTCAAACAATGAAGGGGAGGGTGGGTCAAAACGCCAACTTTAAGGTTAAATTGTGTCTACATAGCAAAAACATAATGGCAGCGTTTTGCTCACCCTACCCTACTGGTACTCTGTAAAGAAACCGTCGTAATCGTGGACTAAAAACTTTCGAAAGGCTGCAGTCCCTTAAATGAATGCCGAGTCAGGTCGAATCAATATCGATTCTTCAGTCAGTTTTACAATGATTATAATTATTATACTGTCCCTTGCACGAAAAATATCATGCAGTTTAAGCACGGCTTCAATAAATCCCTAAAATGCGAGTAAGATAGGGCAAGGTCACGTAGATTAAGGTAAGGGGCAAATGTAAGACAACATAATAAGACGTTTGTGTGTCAGGACTCTCCGACTCTGCTTATCATGCAGCTTAGGGGAAATCTATAGTAGCAGCCCATTATATATAATTATACACCGTGATTCAATAAAAACAAAGCCAAATTGTTTTTCATATATCTCTAATACCTGATGACATATCACGCTAAAATTTTACAAATATTTAGAGAATTGGACCAAGAATATTATTCCAAAATTTCATGATATAAAGTTGAACTAATAAAAAGATGTGAATATTTAAACTTCATATGCCGAAATTGCAGTTTACAAGCATGCAATTTTCTGTCAGATTCAATAAAAAAAGTAAGCTAAACTGTTTTTTTATATCTCCAATACCTGATAGATAATCATACTAAAACTTTACAGATATTTAGAGAATTGAACCAAGAATCGGATTCCAAAATATCATGTCATAAATTTGAACGAATAGAAAGATATGAATATTTAAACGTCATCTCCAGAAATGTCAGTTTTCAGCAAGTCTGTTATGGAGTTCATTGCGGTTTGGATGCTTGATAGTTCCCAATGTTGGTCTTCAAGGATCCTGGAGTAAAATTAACGGAGTGTATTATCGCAATGTTCTGCTGTCACAACATCTTCCACCTGTTATCAGAAATCTATAGCCCCAGAAGGCTGTTTTCTTTTTCAACAGAACAGCGCCAGCCCACAGAGTAAAGGAAACCATCGAAATGCTGACAAGAGAGACGCCAGACTTCTTTTCTACCACATTATGGCCTCCGAACAGCTCAGATTTGAATCATGTCGACTATAAAGTGTGGAGCATGTACGATGCAAGACCGAGTCTACCAGACAACAATCCACGATATAGACGATCTGAAGCAACGCTTGTTGGAAGTGTGAGATGGCCTGGAGCCCTGGACCCGAGGATAATCGACGATGCCGTTTCCCAATGCATGGCGCCAGCGCCTGCAGGTTTGCGTGCAAGCAGGAGGAGGACATTTTGAGCATGTTATTTAATTAAATAATGAAACCATACCGTTGGAGACATAATAATTATTGTTAGTTCAATTCTCTACATATCTGGAAAATTTTAGAATGAGTAATCATCAGGGATTAGAGATAATAAGGAAACATTTTATTGAATCTGACAGAAAATTGCTTGTAAACTGCAATTTCGGCATATGAAGTTTAAATAATCATATCTTTTTGTACGTTCAACTTTTTCTCATGAAATTTTGAGATCATATTCTTGGTCCACTTCTCTAAATATTTGGAAAATCTTAGCATGCTATGTTATCAGGCATTAGAGATATATGAAAAACAATTTGGCTTAGTTTTTTTTAAATCACGGCGTATATATGGGTTATACATGTAGGTCTACATGATGCCATCTTTTGCAGTTTTTAAAACACTGGGTCTATTTGACTCATTCTTATAGGATATTTAGAAAGAATGGCCTGAAGCAGATATTGGCATAGGTCTATAGGTGAATGAATGACAGAAAGACGTGATATCTGACAGAAAATTGCTTGTAAACTGAAATTTCGGCACATGAAGTTTAAATATTCATATCTTTTTATCCGTTCAACTTTATCTCATGCAATTTTGGAATCATATTCTTGGTCCATGTGATTATTATGGGCCATAATCACACTAGGTACGTGCCTCGCGTGCCTAGGCGAAAACGGTTCTGATTATGGCTAGAATTCTCTAAATATTTGGAAAAGTTTAGCGTGATATATTATCAGGCATTAGAGATATATGAAAAACAATTTGGCTTAGTTTTTTTTACTCACAGTGTATATATGTAAGACTTGTAAGTCCAATATTCTAGCCATAATCAGAGCCGTTTTAACGCCTAGGCACGCGAGGCACGTACCTAGTGTGATTATGGTCCATAATAATCACATGCACTCTTATTAACATCTGTCAGGGCTTGCTTGCTTAATTAAACAGGCCTTTAGTAACCTACTCTGTCGTCCAATAGGGTAACCAATAGGCTTCCGGAATGTTAATGACTTAACGCAGAGTACTGCATGCTGATCAACGTGAGTGTACTGTACATGTAGATCTATAGACAGCGCAGCAGAGAATAACAAGTTTCGTTCAAGTTCTATGATCATCTGCGTCGAGTGTCTGAAATAAAATTTCAGTGCAGCAACAGTAGCCTACTGCAGACAGTGCAGTGGTTTCTTTAACTTCAGCATACGCAGAAGATTCAAGTCACGAAGCGGAGTGACAGAAGTGTTCTGTCAATTACAATTCAACTGGCGTAGGTCAATACGACTATTTAAAATTAAATCGCTTTGGAGATAATTATCGTTGCTTTCGTCGTTTTCGTTTTCGCTATCATCAACATTGGCATCATGATTGTCATCATCATCGTCACGATCATCATCATCATCATCGTCGTCATCACCATAATCGTCATTGTCATCATTACAGTCATCATCATCATCAACATTATCATCACTGTCATCGTCGTCGTCATCATCATCATCATTGTCGTCATCGTTGTCATCATTATTACCATCGTCGTCGTCATAGTCATCATCATCATCATCATCATCATCATCATCGTCGACATCATCATCATCATCATCACAGTAATCATCATCATCATCATCATCATCATCATCATCATCATCATCATCATCATCATCATCATCATCATCATCACCACCATCACAGTAATCATCATCATCATCATCATCATCATCATCATCATCATCATCATCATCATCATCATCATCATCATCACCACCATCATCATCATCATCATCATCGTCATTGTCGTGGTCGTCTTCATCATCGTCATCGTCGTCATCGTCATCGTCATCATCATCGTCATCATCTCCATAGTAAAGCAGTTTATTTGCGTATTTTTCACGATAATTCAAGTGCAAATTGAAGTAAGCTTACATAACATAACATAAATTTTTTTATTCGGCAACCAACTCATTCATTACAGATAGTGTAATTATACAGCAGTTATCTAATATGTCGGCTCGCCCAGGAGACCCAAAAGGGGCCAAAAGTCCGGCTAGCCAGGGCCACCTGAGAGAAGTGGATTAGAACATCAGCACGGCCGACTGGAAAATAAAGCAGCTTCATGAACAATAAATTCTTAACTAGCATACTATATACAAAACAAAAGTGAGTTAGGAAAGTAGAATAAAGCAAATGCAGTCACAGTAGCTATATCTCATTGCAGACAAATTTTAAACTTAGGCCTACATTTCGACTTTTCACATGAAAATGCACTATTTTATCCCTAAGGCCTTTTTAAATATTGACTTGACTTACTTTGACTTATGGTCCTGGCGAAGCTTGCGCCCGCATCAGCCGCTCCTTTATAGATAGCCTCCAAACGACCCTGTCCTGCGCTGTCCGCGTCGCCTCTCCCACGGTTAATCCCATCGTCAGACCGTCTGACTCAGACGGTCCTCCTCCACCATATCCATCCAAAGTTTCCTGGGCCTGCCTCTTCTCCTCTTCCCATGCACATACCCCTGCAGTGCCACTTTTGGGTATCTCCCACTCTTTTTTCTTTTTTTCTTTTTTTAAAAATATTGACCCTCAAAAAATTGACACACCCTATTGACCCGCTGCATGCTGGCTCAAAGATCCAAAGGTGTATAACCTCAGCGCCTATACCTATGCGGGAAACTGAGACATTCTTACTCAACCCATGATTTCTTGACGTTACTTTATTTAGGTGAAAAAGTTTACAGACTTTGCGCTACCTTCCTCTTTTCCACTTGGAAAAGTAAATCGATTGCGGAACCGTCATCATGATTTCCTCTGAAGACGAGTTTGGAGCCGTCGGTTGCCTCGCACCGCGGAGTCCTAACGACCCCAAGGCTCGCAAAAACAGTTCAGTGTCAATGATTCAGGTATGGTGTTATGGACGAGCCTATCTTACATGAATCCGGAAGCACAGGTTATCTAGAAAGGTTATTTCAACAATCACGGACGTTAGGTAGGTTAAGTACCGTTTCATATGATACCGTATATATATATATATATATATATATATATTTACAGGGTGGGCCCAAAAAAACAGGGTAGGCCCAAAAAACCACCCCGTAATATTTTTGCCAATATCTTGACCAAAAGTAAGAATTTCGAAATGAAATTTTACAGTCTTAAAGACAATTCATATTTACACCAGATGGCCAGATTTCATTAAAATATTTCCAGTTAATCAGAGAATTTCATAAACTAATTTAATTTGTAGTCGATTAGTAATTTAACTACCTGACTTTACTTGGTCGTCATTGACCATCAGTATGAGAATTGTGGAAAAATAACTGGGGGGGGGGGGTTGGCCTATGATAAACTTGAAATTGGGGTATGAAAAACATACTTTAACATGGGGCTCTAAGAAAGACTAGGGGGTTGAACCCCAACCCCCCGGCAATTCTCACCCTGTTGACCATCAATCATGTTCCATGAATAGCTTAGGCCTACATATACCTTCATGAATCGTTGCAATTCTCGCTTAGGTCTGGCGATTCCCAGCGTCGGCTTCGGTGACTGGGACGAGAACAGCAATCCACAAACCCCCACCTCAACTCACGCATTCTTCCAGCGAACGAACAGCCACCCATCTCTCGGCTCTCCATCGACAAATCAGCAACCACCGCCTGATAAGTACATGATTGTGCCAGACTATGAGGAATTGCCGAATTCAACCAGGTGAGCGCTGCTGTGAATGTAGTGCACCGATATCCATGTTTTGGTGTTTGCGGTGGACGGTCTGGCCTCGACTTCGACTAACTGGTATCCACTGCAACACTCGGACGTCAACTGACGGACAGCCTTAGACTAACTCCGACTGACTTCCGGACATCGATTGACGGACAAGCAGACAGTCCACCTATTTATACCTTTAGGTAGCGGCGTTCGACAGAGGGAAATGGGGGGGGGAGGCTGAAATTCAAGTTGGAGGAGGAAAGAGCGCTGAGGTCCGGACCGGTCTCGGCGGAGGCCTCGGCGGAGGGTAGGGGCTGCGCCCTGGCGGGGAGCAAGGACTGAAATCCAGACAGGGGAGTGTGAGGGGCTGAGATCCAAGATGGAGTAGGGAAGGAGGCTGAGGTCCGGACCGGTCTCGTCGGCGGAGGGAAGTGGGTTGGGAACCGTGAAAACAAGGACAGCAATTTTGAAATTCGCTACAATATAATTGTAATTGTAATTGTAATTGTAATTGTAATTGAACATTTATATAGCGCCACTTCAAGAGAACTCCTCAGAGGCGCTCCCGACCTGACACCAAACCATAGTCAAAGAGAATGGTTTTCAAACGCTTGCGGAAAAGGGGCAAAGAAAGACAAAGAAGTTCATTACGGAGACTAATAGGTAACTTATTCCAGAAAGACGGACCGACCATAGCAAAACTTCTATGCAGCACTGTGGAAGATCGAGCCCTAGGAACAACCAGGTCACCATGCGTTGCAGAGCGAAGGAATCTACGGCCTGGAATGGATAGCACAGGCACACAAAGTTCCATAAGATAGATAGGAAAATAATTATATCCTATTCATCCAGTTCTGTTCTATTTTCATATTTTATTAACGAACTTATGTAGGGCATTTTACTCTTCAACCTAATCGTCGTTAAAAAAATAATTCAGTTTGAAATCATTTTGCTACAATAAAGACACCCAAACGATCCTCATCTTTATACTGCGATCGATGAAGGTTCAGTGATTGTTGCAACCGAAAAGAAACCACAGAACGAAACGAATACGAAGGGAGAACAAGCACAGACCGTCGTCTTCACCACTGGAAGGAGCTCAAGGTATAACATCATTTGACCTGTAATCTATTCAAATTATATTAAACTCCATCTAATCATTTTGCTGTCCTGGGCATGAAGTTGAACTGCATTCATTCTTCCTCCACAAGGGACCATCAATTTCCCTGTGCCGGTCCTAAGCCCGGATAAAGGAGGAAGGTTTGCTGGATTGGTGGCGATACTCCAGCAGTAGAAGACCAAGACGATTGAAATCCGCAAAAACCACGACACAAGTGACATACCGTATCGAACCAGTTGCTTCAAGTTGTCATGATGTGAAGCAGACATGCACAGGCCGGTCAGGACAGACTGTTGGAGAGAGTCGGTGGAGAGAGCATGGGACACATACAGTACGGGCATTGGCCCAGGTTGTCCTTCATGCATCTTTCCTAACATTCTCTTCAAGCAGACAAGACGGTCCAGCTGTTTCAAGATATAATGATATGGAGTAGACCTGCTAGCCTGTAGAAACTGGGTGATGACACGAGACATGCTCAGACAGAGAGTGGCGTCGGACACCTACGGGCGATTCGCCTATGTGATGATGATATTCGCAAATTAAATTTCGAACACTGTAACTTTATGTTTTGGACATTCTATTTTTCTTCAGTTGTTCACGTTACTTGCGTATTTGCATTGATTAGATTGGATTATCTTCGCAATCTATATAAATAAAAATGAAACTTTCCAATAGTTCGTGTTACAATCACGCCCAAAGTTACGCACCGATTGTTGTGAAAATTTACCAAAACCTTCCATTCCAATAGCACCGTGTCTTAAGATTTTCTTTCCAGAAAAAAACGCAATATTTTCCACAAAAAGTGAACTTTGCAATACCTTCGACCGCCATTTGCAAATTCAACCAAACCGCACGCTTGCAAAATTTCACAATCGTCTTCAGCCGAAACACAGTGACGAAACATGAATGAGTTCGCGTGCCGTGACGTCATAAGCGAGTCCATTAATAATTCCATTAATAAAGCGGCCTTCCCGCTGTCAGTAAGGGACGGTGTGAGAGAGGAAAGGAGCGGAGGGAGAGGGGAAGGGGAGGGGGAGGAGGGCGGGGCGGCGGATAGGGGAGGGGGAGGGGAGGGGGAGGGGGCGGCGGCGGCGGGGGAGGGGAGGAGGAGGAAAGGGGAGGGGCGGCGGGGGAGGGGGAGGGCAGGGGGCGGGGAAGGGGAAGGTATTTTTTTGCCACAGCAACGCGTGGCTGGGTACAGCTAGTATAATATAATAAAAAACAAGAAAATCTTCCTAATGTCAATTGAACATTTTTATTCGCTTTCCTTTATTGACACTCCTCACAATAATTATTACTTCGAACGATAAGGAGGCTGGTTAATACATGTCTGTCTGTCTGTCTGTCTGTCTGTCTGTCTGTCTGCCTGCCTGCCTACCTGCTGCTGAGGTCGTGTGGTGCAATTTTCTGCAACTAACAACCTAATTATTTATAGGATTCATTTAAGAACAAATTAATTTTTTAAATGATGCTGAATAATGAAGTAAGCTTATAGAATTCGCTTTAGGGCGAATTTCGTGCTTTCATTCTGTTGTGTTTCGATTCTAGACAGAGGACAAATTCCCTCTACGATGAGGTAGGAGGGTCTTTGGTCCAGCCTCACTATCCTCCGCGGAAAGACGGTTTGTGCGCTGGGGGATCTTGTTGTCTCCAGACCTTCAGTTTCCTGTTCGCTCTGGTGGCCTTTGTCCTGGTCCTATGGAGTCTCTTGGCTGAACGCTCCAGTGGACGCTCCGGTGGACAAGAGTATCAGGACTTGGTTGAGGAGATCGAGGATCTTAAAAGTAACATCTCGAATTTGGTAAGAAGTGCGGTAATCGTAGTTCAAAGTTCTTTGACGGCCTTGTTAATGTGTTATGTCTCTTTTATCGAGGCCACCCAATGTTTTTTGACCATCCAAAAACTTACGGTAATGCATCAAAAAGTAACCCCCAAAAACAATTTGATCAAGTCACGTCTCATATTATTGCTTTCAAATAAACTTGATAGTGCTTCATAACTTGTGTTCAATGTGTCCACCACCAACGAGCACACTCGTTCTCAGTCTCTTTGTAAAGTTCTTGATGGTCTTGTGTTCCAGAGGTAAATCTTCCCATATCAATTCCAATACGACCATGAATTCTTTTTTACTCTTGGTTTTGGCCGCAAGTTAATTAGCCTAAAGTCATTATTTAATTGATTGACATCATCAACACTTCATACAATGATGTATACAAACGACACTTAGGTCCTAAACATTAATTTCTACACGTAGAAACCTCAACGTTAAACTTCCTACAAACTCACTTCTTAAATCGACATCTTAATTTGAACTCTTGACTAAAACAGCATGAGGCGTTTAGGATATAGGCCTATATCGGTTGTCTTTCTCTCATTCGGAATTTCTCTCCGCCTCTCTCTATTTAACTCCCTGGATCTCTGTAGCCTATTTATCTCGCTGCCTCTCTCTCACTCATAGACATCATAGTAGACCAATGTAAGATCATAAGATGTCTATGCTCGCACTCTCAGGTGCCCGGGCATACGCACATTACTCAGTGTGCAAACAAATCCACATGCGGCATAATAGCACGCATATGTAGGCCTAAAGGGTTTGGGCGCAAGGCATAACAATGAACTTAATAACGGACGCAACGCTGAAACTGTTACCTTAGCATTTTCAGATAAACTTCCTGAAGTCACAAGAAAACCATGCAAATGAAACGTTAGAGAACCTAAAACAACTTTCAATCGGCCTAAAAAACCAGGTATGCGATAACGACTCTAACGAGAGTGATTATGATGTTGAATAGGATTGTGATTTTAATGGATTATGACGAAGATGCTGCTGCTGCTGATGATGTTGCGTCGATGATAGTGATGAAATTTAAAACTGTCAAAAACTTCAAAATGTTTTGCTTCTTGAACTCTTATTAATAAACAACATTATTACTGCACCGATTCTCAATTTTGTTGGGTTTGTAGTTCTTTCTTGGTTTGTGTACCATTTTAACAATTTCTGTTAATCATGTCCTGCGGTCTGTAATTCAGTAAGGATAACCCGATTCCAGTGCAACAATGGGCTTATGTAATTATACTCCCGACTAGTTCCGCAGCAGCAGAAAAACTGAATTGTTGAATTTGAAAAGTGAGGAAATTATCATTTTAATTATAATTATGTTAATTGAAATCATAAACCACTTTTTCCGCTCTGAAATGATGTAATTATTATTAGAGTAATTTTAAAAATGCTACAATGTGGAAACTCCTAAAGAAATCGTCGTTGCTGTAAGTGGGCTCTACATTTATAACTCTTGTTAGTACTTAAGTAGGCCTATAGTAGAGCACATTAGGCGGCATTAGCCTATTTCAAGATGACAGCTTATGGAAAGACATATAAATATTTGATGAAGAGGAGTCACATCCTTTTCCAAACTTCTCCCAGAATTGGCGTTGCGTGCCTCAGCGATCGTTTACTCCTCCATCCCAAATCTTGATTCCCCAGATGAGGGAGATGAGCAGGCCCGGCCTTTGGGCAAGGCGAGCGAGGCAGCCGCCTTGGGCCCCGCGCTTCCAGGGCCCCGCGCTTCAAAGACCCCGCGCTTCCAGGGCCCCGCGCTTCGAAGACCCCGCGCTTCCAGGGCCCCGCGCTTCGAAAAAACCCCGCGCTTCCAGGGCCCTGCGCCTCTGCCTATAATTTTTTTCTTTGTTGAGATTGACTATGGTAACTTCGTATAACAATTATGCTTGCAGTCAATTTGCCATACATTTGAATGTTATTGGGTGATTTTGAAAGAACAAGACTTTGCTAAAGCGAGTCACAGCTACTGTTGTAGCCTATAGGCATAGTTAGACCTACATGTAGAATGTTCCCCAGAAAACTGTAATTAACTCATTTTGCTTCAAATGTGCACTTGGACACCGGTAGACATTAATTTTTTGGCAGGAGAGGGCAGCACACAATGGTAGCGGTGACATTTTCAGCGAGAGATTTAAAATGCAAAGCAAGAAATTTAGAACATGGATATTTTCAAACAGGTGTCTAAATGCAAATTTCTCCATTTCACTTTGTGAATAATTAGCATTATCAGTGCTTTGGCGTAAAGAAATTTGTCAAAAATCAAAACAAAGTATGTATAGACCTAGGCCTGCATTATAATTATAATCGTGGTTTATTTTTGAAATTATAGTGCTCCTAGCTAAAACGAAATTTGGTAAACAACGTTGAGTTAAGTGAATCTCTCCACCAATGTCCTATGACACGAAATCAACTGGGTCAATTTACGCTTGAGGACCCGTTGCCGCCTTGAACCCCGCAGACCCTAGGGCCGGGCCTGGGGATGAGGTACACACGGTGTCGTGATAATGAAGACGGCGGCGAGGATGATCAAAGGACAACGGTCAGTGGTAATGACATGGATAATGATTATGGTTACAACAACGACGAAGGGGAAAGCGTAGCCGAGTGCGAAAGCAGAAACTTCGCACATTTTCTTAGCAGCGAAATTGCATTAGTACTAATTTAGTAGGTATTCTTGCAATTGGAGACGCGAGGGATTGTCTGCTTGCAGCCACAGACGCAAATCATATGGAAGACAATCTTCGTTTGATTTCAACACTACTGACCATATCGACCTAAACGTAGGCCTACGTATTTAGGCCTATACCCTATGGATTAAGCAATGCCATATTACACAGGGCAATGAATTCCAATTATAAATGTTCTATATTTTTACCTCTAAATTGTCAGATAAATTTCCTGAAGTCACAGGAAAGTCATGCAAATGAAACTTTTGAGAATCTGAAACAACTTTCGATCCGTGCAAGAAAACAGGTAGGCTATAAACAACGACGAGAGCGATGATGAAGTTGAATAAGATTGTGACTACAGTGATGATGATGACGACGATGCTGATGGGGATTATGCGGCGATGATGCTGATAATGCAAGTGACGACGACGATGACTGATCACGACGAGGATGAATGATACAATGGGTGTCATGACGACGATGATGATGATGATAAAAGTGGGAGGACAATAGTGACAACAGCGACAATGACTATGACTTCAACAACGACGACAGTAAAAAAGAGAAATTTTTTGCATTTTTGTATCAATGCTTCGTAAACGAATTTCCATGTAACAGATGAATCAATTAATTATTCTTGCAGATGGAGATGCGAGGATTGGCCAACATGTCTGCCTGCAGTCACAAACGCAAATCATATGGAAGACCATCTTCGTTTGATTTCAGCATTACTGATCCTCTCGACCTAAGCGTACGTATTGTGTATCCACTATCCTTATACAATCATTACAATGACATGTGACGGGTTGCCAAATACCTCAAGAAATATTATCCAATAAAATATATTCTATTATATTTTTGTCACCTATTATGCAGCATTGCATATCACTACAATAAATCCATCAATTTGGATTTGGATTCATCATACATTTAACTGGGGAATTGTAGGGAGATGGTTTCCCGTTGCCTTTCTCCCGATGTTTTTAAGGAGACACCATCTCCTAGCGTCAATATCCTCTATCGTCCGTCCTTCGGTTTCTTCGCCCATGGGCGAAACCATCGCATAGGCCTATAGGCTACCGGCGATTGCTCGGTCGCCCACCACTGTCCATTGAATTGTGCCTGTTGAAGAAACCAAATCTTGATCGATCAAGATCGCCGCCTTCTCAACTAATCACAACTTGCCTATTTCCTTTCTGACATCCCGAGAATCGGATCCTTTGTTTATGCAGTCGCTACAGAAAATCACTTACCTCAGGCATCACTTCTGAATAAGCTGGTTCCCGGCTGTCTTTAATTGTAAAATCACGCTATAGAAATATCCATCGCTACGATTTTTATCTGCGTACAGCATGTCCTTGTGCT
Source organism: Lumbricus rubellus (assembly GCA_945859605.1). NCBI lineage: Eukaryota > Metazoa > Annelida > Clitellata > Crassiclitellata > Lumbricidae > Lumbricus > Lumbricus rubellus. The sequence continues at coordinate 19,045,835 of OX243816.1, read as the reverse complement.
CGGAGTGCTCTGTACAACCAAAGGAGGCACCGCAGCCCTGCTCGTCGACCAGACACCGAACAACAGCAACAACTACACGTGTATCTGTCACGGCATACGAAATGGAGAGCCACAGCGTTACTGCACCATACACTACTGGACCTGTCCGATTCTATCATGAAGATGTGGTGACCACTTCTACGACGATCTGCCACTTTACAATGAGCTGCTACGATGCCCCTATATATATGCTATTTCAAGATCGATCGTGCGTTTCTATAGATATTGTGATAAACATTGCTAACATTCTAGCTGGTCTGCTGTCATCTACTAAATCTGCAACACTAAACTATCTATCATGATCTTCCTTTATGACTTGACCAACACCATCAATTCACCCGAACATAATGCAGTCGTGTTGAAGAGTTCATAGCAATCTTCGTGATATTCCTCGTAAATAGTCCAATACCTGAAGTTTGATGAATTGTGTATGACCTAATCCACACTGGAATTGCTATCAGTTAACATAGGCACTTAGGCAGGCTACATTAGTTATGTTCAACTTTTCATGGCATTAAACAAAATGTGGTTCGAATCTGGAGCTCTGTACATTCAGAAATGCAATTCAGACATTCAAAGGGTATCGTTCTTTTTGCTTGGTATTTTAAATTTATCACAGCTTCAATGATTTCCGATTACTTTTTGATATCACTAACTCTGAACGCAGTGCTGCGTTTAGTTAAGTTCCTAGTTAAGATCGCATGCAGACTGATGCAGTTGTTTTTATTCATTCATTCATTCATTCATTCAAAAATATATGATATAAGCTTACTGCTTCTATTGTAAATTTTTATGTTATAAATGATCTGTAATTGTCTGCTCGTGAAGTTTCTACTACGACTGTTTCATTTTTCGCTGTGTTTCAATTTGTGTTCCATCTTTCGATTAATTTGGTAATATTTTGCTCGGTGGTTGTCCCGCCCAGCGGTATTTCGATCAGTTTTGGGCCTCACCTTTGTAGCCAATGTCTCATAAGACATCAATCTGTTACTGCGTGCGTTTGTGTGTGTGTGTGTGTGTGTGTGTTGTGTGTGTGTGTGTGTAAAATTGATGGCAATAAAATATTACTTGACTTGAGTAGTAGGCCTAATACTAAAATCTGTCTGTGATCATTGATCTGATAGCCGTCAAGAGCGAAATATAGCCTACCCGATTATAGTAAGGGCTTTACAAAATATAAAAAATACAACTGAACCATTGTAATTCACGTGCAGCCTATTAATTTACTGTTGCAGTCTGTAGGCCTAATGACTTCGAACAATTTCGCAAAACACATAGATGGTCATCTCCTACCAAATTACTTACCTGTCGTCTTCATTTTCTTCCGTTTAAATCGTTTGAAGCGCTTGCTTTCTATTTCAGATTAGATTAGGTGTGCTCACGAGATTAAGTAGAAGCTTAAGTTTCTAATTAAATGTTGTAAAATGCGGTGCATTCCCATTTGAACCCAAAAGGAGACACGCCCAAGCATTTGCCACCTGTAGGGCAGTGTAGGCCTATAATATGCGTGCTTGACAGCAGCTCATGACCAAGCTGACATTAGTTCCTTGACTGTCTTTCTGCACAGTTACTGTAGCGTCCAATTTCATCCTTTGCATGTACCTCTACGAGTTAACCAATACAAGGACAGGAACCAGGAAAACTGGTCAGGACCATTCTGTTGTCCCTATCCATTTGTACAGAGTTACGTACCGTGTGAGTTTCACGTAGCCAATTCTGTCGGTCGAATTAACTGCCCAATAGCAGTTACGACAACTATTATTTCTCTCGTCGGTCTTGGTGAGCCTCCCCGTATTTGGGTTAATCTCAAGGTTAAATCTTTTTTCAATGTGCTCTCGGTGAAGTGAGACAAACGATGGGTTGCATTCAGAAGGTAGACGGTACAGTCGGAGGGGCATGAAGTCCAGTAACTAGGAAAAGAAGTTGCCACGTGGACTATGGTCAGGTAACGAAATGTGTAAAGGTGGCTAAAACGCAGGGCCGTAGCAACAACGAACGTGGCCCCCTCCGAGCATAATGTCCGAAATTTCTGACGACCTTTTTTTTAGTCATCCGGCCAAAATGTCGAGAAAATTTCATCAATTCACCGTCCGAAAAAGTTGATGACCTTTTTTGGCCAAAATCTCTGGAAAATTTAATCAATTCGCCATCCGAAAAAAGCTGATGACCTTTTTTAGCCAAAATCTCTGGAAAATTTCATATTCACCGTCCGAAAAAGTTGATGACTTTTTGGCCAAAATCTCGGGAAAATTTAATATATTTTCACCGTCCAAAACATTTGATAACCTTTTTATTTATTTTTAGTCATTTCATACATTTTTTGGCACTTTTAGGGGCCCCTTCCTAGCCGGGGACCCCTTCGGTCGGAGGGTAAGGAGGGCGGTCGCTACGCCTCTGCTAAAACGGATAGATGAGGTAAAAATTTATACAAGACCAAGGAATGTTTTAGTTTTAAGTTATATTTTCTCTTAGTCTTTAATTTATGAAAAGGTGAGGTTTCAGTTTACATTATAAAATCGAGAACATCATAGGATATTTTATATAGAATGACCTGAAGCAGATGCTGGTAGGGTCTATACGTGACTGACAGAGAGAGAGATGAGTGAAGGAAGCATGCGTATGGACGAACGTTTAAGAGGAAAGAGACGTGCAGCAGGAAATTATAGATCAAGCCCAGAATTTCGATATCATATGTAGGCTAATTGAGTTTCATGCATAGGGCCTACTGAAACCGAGAGATTTTTGAACGGGCTACATAGTCATTAAATTTCTATCAAAATGAAATTCATGGTATAATTATTGATAAAATGCGATTTTTTTTCTTTGAGACGAGATAGCGAGCTTATAACCATCCATTATTCTTTCCAGTTTGCCTTTCGTGAAAGCGGTGAAAAGCAAATAGTGGCAGTTGGCAAACAAAATGTGGTCGACGACTTTCAATTATATAAACGTCTAAATGACGATTCGTGCATCTGTACTTAGAGGAAGATTTTGTCGAGGTCGACACGGTCTACGATGCTATTTATATACTAATAACACAATCCATACCTAGGCCCTACAGAAGTAGGCCTACAGATGCTATCGGCCCGCCATCATAGCCACCATCACCCTTATTGACTGTCGGAGACAGGGCTTGTTTGTTTTATTAAGCAGGCAATGCAGGGCTTTTCAGCGTGCCGTTCTACACAAAATGTGCAGTTTTAAGTGGATTTGTGCAGTTATAGAAGCACTTATATGCAATTAGAAATGGTAGAAAAGGTAATTGCCATCTGACAGAGAGCAATTTACCATGGTGGGTGGAAAGAGAAAGAAGGGGCTGTGCAGTTCTAAACTTCCTTTAAAAGCCCTGAAGCAGACCTTAATTAACCAACATTATATCGCCCAATAGGATAGGCCTACAGCTACAGGGTAGCGCCTGAACGCAAAGTAAGTTTATATAATTATGCAGCGCGGCAGAGAATGCAAACTTCATTCAAGTTCTATGTTCTTCTGCGTTGAGTGACTGAAATAGAATTTCAGTGCAGCAACTGCAGTGGTTTCTTTAACTTCAGCAAACGAAGAAGGTTCAAATCGCGAAGCGAAGTGACAGAAGTTCAGTCAATTACAGTTTCGTTGGCGTACATGTAAGTCAAAACGATTATATTTAATATTAAAATGAAATTGCTTTGCGAATAATTATCGTTACAATCGTCATCTTCATCATTATTGTCATCACCATCATCATCATCATCATCATCATCATCACCATCATCATCATCATCATCATCATCATCATCATCACCATCGCCATCGCCTTCACCATCATAGCCTTCATCATCATCACCAGCACCATCGCCAACCTCTCCAACTTCATCATCATCATGATGCAGATCTTGTCTGACGATCATGGCATCATTTCCAACATCTCCACAATATTTGTCATTTTCCTTATCCTAATTTTACCACAACCATCAAAAGGACTAAGCCCGTCCATGTTGGTCGTCATTATCAGTTTAGCTTAACATCATGCGCAGAATCGCTACTTGTCATCTACAGCGAATGGTGACCATGATATCCCGACGTTCGTTGCCAGAGTGGAGCACGGGGTCACACATCTCAATGCGTGAAAAATCTGGAACAAAGGTGTACGCTTACATGTTTATGGGACAGTGAGCCTTTCTTACCATAGGATAAATGCACTTCTGAGCTTTGTAAGGAGGGCATTATCAAATTTCAGTTGTATTGTGTTGTATATTGTATTACCGCAGAGAGTAGACTAAGCTGTGTGTATCATGTCTTACCATATAATTAGAAAACTAACGTGATGGTAATTTTTCTCAAGCAAAAGTGAGTCTTGGTCACGAATCGACTCTCCTCCAGTATAGTTCGCTACTCACAATTGTTCCACCACTGCAGAGGACTGAGACTTCACAATGTCACATCCAACATTTCTTTACGTTAATTCATTTAGGTGAAGAAGTTTCCAGACTTTGCATGACTTTCCACTTCTCAACTTGGATAAAGAAATCGATTGCGGAAGCTTCATCATGATCTCCTCTGAGGACGAGTTTGGAGCCGTCGGTTACCTCGCACCCCGAAGTCCTGACGGCCACAAGTCTCTCGCAAGACAGTTCAGTGTCAATGATTCAGGTAAGGTATTATGGCCCAGTCCATCTTACATGGATTAGGGAGCACAGGTTGTCTGGAAAGATTATTTCAGCAATGACCATTAAGTGGTAAAGCTCATAATTATGACAGTATAATGACGCCACAGGCTACAGATGCATATTAATTTATGTAATGTTGAACAGAACGCATTGAAACAGAACCCAAAAAGGATCAGGTTGAATAGGCCTAACAGAACAATAAAAAAAACTCCAAAATATTCCTAAAGTATGGTCTAGACTCTAGAGCAGAGAACAAAGTGATTCCCATAGTCTAAGCACCTAACGGAGCAGAAGTAAGAATGTGACCAAACTAACATCTTCTGATCATGCGCTCTGTTGCAATAGTCTACGCAGCAAGCAGGGATTTTTTAAAAATTTCATTCAAAACAAAGTAGATAGGTAGAGGGTCAGAATCCGGAGAGCCAGACAATTATTAGTCAGACGGTTAATGCGTTTAGAGTTGAAACAACGTGATAGAAGGGGCAAGTTGAGGAATCAGGATAATAGATGTGGTAACTAGTCGATTAGCTTCCAACCGATAGCCTAAGCTAATCGATCAGCGATAAGATTTCTGCTAATTTAATTTCTAATCAATTAGCAGATTTCAGTAGGCCTAGCCAATTCTAGTTTTAATCGATTAGTCTTACTCAGACTTAGTTCCTCCTGTTCCGATCGGAGCATTGGTCAACAAGTAAATGATTAGTAGGCCTAATTAAATTTTCCTGACCTTACCTTGTCGTCAATGACCTTCGATCGTGTTCCAGGAATAGTCGAACTTCATGGATCCCGCTACAACTCTCGATTGGGTCTGGCCATTCCCAATCACGGCTACGGTGACTGGGACGAGAACAGTGATCCACGAACCCCCACCTCAACTCACGCGTTCTTCCAACGAACGAACAGCCACCCACTCGGCTCTTCATGGACCAATCAGCAGCCTCCACCACTCTTCCTTCACGCGCCTGAGAAGTACATGAAAGTGCCGGACTATGAGGAATTGCCGAATTCAACCAGGTGAGCGCTGCTGTAAATGTAAAAATGTAAATGTACTTGGATTTTATATGGCGGCCATTATTATGGTCTGGACACTGCTAATTTTTCAATGAATTGATCATGGATTCTGCGCACTGATATTTTGGTCTCTGTGTTTCCTGGAGTAGACGAGACGCTGGGTTGGGTAAGGGAACGTCAGGAAAATCGCACTTTATCAAAGCAATAAGGTAGATTGACTGGGACGGTAAAGGTAAAGCCTAAAGGCTATTATTAGTATGTGAAATGCGATGTAGACTAAACATGAAATGAAAAGTAGGGCAGGATAAACTCTTAAATTGTAAACAAGGATTAGGTTAGATTCAGTTGTAAGAATGCAGCCTAAGTCCAGTGCAAGCACATGAAGCAAGACCAGACGGATAACGAAATATGTATGGTAAAGTAAACTTAACAGAAGGTAAAAGTCAGATGCAGTGAGTTGAGGTCGGGTAAAGATAAGGCAAGGCAAAAGAGAAAAAAAGGTAAATAAGATTCAGTAAGTAAGGCATCGTCAGGGAACTTTCGAAGGGAGTAGGCCTAATTAACACTTCGGGGAGTTTTCCAATGAACATGGCGGCAAATATACGAAATTTAAAAAAATATTTATTTTATAGATTTGATTCTGTAGCCCCTGAATGGGCTGAGGCCATCATCGTCGCCATCATCATCACAAACATATTTCGTATATATATATATGTATATATATATTATATTTATCCGATTCTATCCTAGTTTTTATATTGGACCTATATTAACGGACTTAGCCTACGTATAGGATCTCTCACCGTTCAACTTCAATCTAATAATTCCATCCAAAACTTCGTCAATATAAATAGTGATTCTGAATTTGTATTTGCTGCATTTCAGACACCCAGACGATCCAGACGTCTACACTCCAATCGACGAAGGTTCAGTTTGTGTTTCAAGCGAAAAGAAGCCACAGAACGGAACGATTACGAAGGGAAAGCAGCAACCACAGGTCTTCGTGTCCACCGCTGGAAGGAACTCAAGGTCGGTCTAATTATCTATTTAGATTCCATGAAAATTCATATAATCATTGTGATCTGAACGCGTCTATTTGATTTTATGTATTTCTTCATTTCTATAGCGCTCCCTCAAGCTCACTACTCAGAGGCGCTCCCGACTACAGCACGGACACTGTATCGGAGTTTCACGCCGAAGCGCCCGAGAAATTGCGAGTGACGGACTTGCTCAAGGTCCCTATACACGCGGCGGCTTGATGTGAATTCGAACTTGGAACCCTCTGGCTCCAAGGCCCCGACGCCACCACTGCACCGCCATGCATATCCCAAAAAATCCAATCTGATCTGATTCATTATTGCATCTCATCTGACTTCATAAGATCCTATCTTATCTAATCAGACGCTGATAATGATTACGACGGTGATGACGACAGTGATTCATGGGCTACCGCACATAGAGGAAATGGGGGGGGGGGTAATAACTTGCTCTCCTGGAAAATTGACGTCAATTGTATAGCTACTATATTTTAGTTTTCAAGAAATTTCCTCGCACTAAGGCACTAATGATGGCGGCGATACATAAAAAAATATTCGAATTATGTCTCTGATCGCTTTCTATATTAATTTTTTATGATGCTACATGTGATGCTATGTACAGAGTGGTGCCCATATTATGATTTTGTTTATAATTGTCTTAAATTAAAATTTTGCGTCTAAAACCTTTCATGAAAAGTACCCATGTTCCTAATTTCTTGCACTGTGCATTTTCATCAATAATTATTGTTAAGAACTGCAGCCGTGACCATTTTGCTTTGGTAGTTTTACCCTCTCCTGAAAATTGGATAGCCTTATCTTCGGGCGCACATGCGACGGCGATGATGAGCATGATCGAAAACGAGCTGATTTGGGCTCTTATTTAATCTAGGCATCTGGGAAGAATCCCTCCACCATTTACTTTCCCATAAAAATTTAGTGAAATAGAGAAAGTTTATTTATTTTCCGGTCTATCGCACAAGGTCTCGCTCCTCGGTCTATACTGAGTAAGGTGTGCTCATCGTCCCTTTTGCCCGCACTGCTAGTCTGCTACCAATTTGAATCGTGCCTTCTCGGTGGTGAGCACTCGCTTGGAAGGGGCCCCTTTGGCGCAGCGCTTGTCACTTGAGGCCTCAAGGGTCAACTGTGTCTCTTTCTTTGCGCATCTCACAACTATCATTTTCAGCCGTGATGGGGATGGAGCGCTTCTGAGTATAGTCGATTATGAAACTGTTATAATACATAAAGATGATAACATTTACTGTAACGTGATATGATAATGTTATCTAATACGGTACTACACGTATCATATCAAAATGAGTATAAGCTACTGCTAATATAATATTTGTTCAAAATTTCGTTATAGGCCTATTAAGCTTAGTAAACTGAAATTGCTTTTCTCCACCGTTGCCTTTCAAGTTCCAAAATGGTTTGTTCCTTTAACAATAATTAGTAAAACAATCAACATAATTACTAGCCTATATGGTTTCCCAATTCAGCAAATGAATAGGCCTACTTCTTACTTGGCTTGCGTATAATTTATAACTGTTTCTGCGAATTGTGTCCTGGTCAGCAATTCATGACCTTCTTGAGCAATAAGGATAAACTGATATAAAGGGCAAAATACTACACAATAATTACACTCTCTTGTATGCAATTATTCATTATAATACTCCATTAGACCTCAGACCCACACACGTACAATTATTATATTGTAAAGAGAAACAAACCACTCTAGCAGTACCGTAATTATACAAACACAAACACACTAGTATTATGGTTATATAGGCTATATGTACTTTTGAAATTTGTTTGCCTAATAATTATAAGAAAAATGACAGCAGCCTGGACCTAGCCTACACTCTGCTTCATCTTTAGACTTATTCATAGGCCCACTTGCTATCTTAGAGTGCTTAAACGACAAAGAAATTCGTTTGCCTTATGTCGTCTACGAAATCTAAAGCATTTTCAAGTTTTTATTATGGATCTCACTTTAAGAAATGTCTGATCTGCTGGCATTATCTGCAGTCAGACTCAAATGCCACTAAAACTACATAGATCTTTTAGATACGAATGACAGCAGCTGGTTCCACTGCTGCTCTGATCATTAAATGCGCTGTCAATCAAGATGCTCTTGTCACGAGTAGTATTTTAACACGGCACCAGAACAGTAGCAAAACCGAGTCTAATTGAACTTAACGAATAAGTGTACTATTTGACGCTTTAAAGTCAGCCTTGCAATAGCCTAGCAGGGCAATTTTGTCGAGAAGATGGCAGCTTCAAATGCTACCATTACGGCATGGAAGCTTAAGAAAATTGTGACTAAATTGTGGAGGGGCACATCCCCCCTTTCTCCAATCCCTTCCCCTGCTGCGCCTTCGCAATTGTTCTTCAAGAGCTTGTTCATCCCACAAACCCTTGATTCCACAGAAGAGGTGGACTATAGAATAAACATCAGAGTAGAACAGAGTAGACTACACATCCTGTTCCCAGGATTCCATACATCTGTTGTTGCCCATCAATGCCAGTATTTCAAACAATTTTAACCCCTAATGGGTAGGCTAGCAGTAGACGGGTAGATAGGAAAAGATCATTTGTATATCTGTCTATCTCTTGAACCCCTCCATGGGGAGGCCAAAGCACATCCGCTTGTGCTATAATTGATTGGAAAATTGAGTGGGAAGAGCGAAGCGCCCTTTCCCTTTCTCCAAAACAACCGCAAAAAACAACTCCCGTTGATAGTTAAGCCTATAAGTGCACGACACCAGAATGATGATAATTGCAATCGTCCATCCTGCCCTGAACCCCGCATCTACATTTGTACTCATTTTGTCACATTAGTATCATCACCTGCTCTCTCATCTTCATATCTCATCGTCCCTTTAGTATCATCATCTGTTCTGTCATCTTCCTATTGCCGTTTAGTATAATTAAAATTTAGTATAGGCCTAAATGAAAATGTTCGACAATAACAATACTTTCTTCTTTTCTTGGTTTGCCATTAACAGCTGAACCCGTATAATTATCATTAACTGCCATCTTCCGTCCCGCTATCATTATCATTCAGTATAATTTTCTGATCCGCCTCATGTTGTCATAAATACAGCGTGTTTTGCCTTTTGTCTTCTTCGTATTGTGATCCTGGTATCAACCGACAATAATTATTGTGTTCTTCATGCAGACACTTTGTGATGACGCATGCCTTCTACAGCCTTCTATTTGTTTTCATACGCCTTGCCTCTGTCTGTATAATTATATGCTTATTGGTCCGCTTGTATGTTTGTCTGACTGAATGCATAGCAGTCAATCGGTGTACACGTATGTCTGAATGTGTGTCTGACTGTCTATCTCGCTGCCTGTGTCTATCATTTTGTCTGTCTATCGTTTGAACTAATTCTCCCGGATCTCTCGGTGCCCAGCGTCTCCTTGTCATTTCCTCGTATTATATTTCAGTTTCGCTTTCCACCGCAGCTTTACTTTGTCATCTTTTGTCTGTCTATGTAACGCTGAATATCTGTCTCTACAGCTGCCTGTCTGTCCCGCCGTATTTACCTTCGCTTCTTATTATTTTATATCTTTGACTTGAATAATAGCGTTCATGCAAACTTGGTTGAACGGCAATGAACGTTTATCCTTTATTGCTTATAATTTTATTAGTCCTGTCTTTACTGATGACCTGTTCGTCATAAATCTACCCTTATGGGTGTCTTTCATGTGCCTCTCTATCGTCCATATTTTGTCTGTCTGTCTGTCTGTGCGACCTCCCGCAATTTTATAGCTAGCGGCGCCACTGGCCTCTGAGAAGTTTCTCTTGAAGTGGTATTACAGTTAGGCCTACAATTCGTGTGTTGTGCATGTATGTCAGTCTGTCTGCATGTCTGTCTGTCTCTTTCTAATTACACAGTTTGTGTGCAGTCTATATGCATTTCCAAGCCAACTATTTTTCATCCATATACTGGTTGCGGGATTCATTATCTTTCTTGTCAACATCAGATGTTCCGTCTACTTAAATGCAGTCAATCATTACACGGACTGACACCCGTATAATGATAATTTATATGGGTTTACAATGTAGCTGTTAAAAGCAAACAAACAAAAAAGAAAGTCTTGTTAATGTCAATTGAACATTTTCATTCGCTTTCCTTTCTTGAGACTTTTAAAAATTACTTTGAACCATAAGGTGCTGGTTAGTATCTGTCTGCCTGCCTGCCTGCCTGCCTTGCCTGGCTGCCTGCTGAGGTCGTGTGGTGCAGTTTTCCGCAACTAACAACCTAATTAATTATAGAATTTAATTAAGAACGAATTCTAACATTTGTTTTTGAATGATGAATTCTAGAATTCGCTTCAGGACGAATTGTATGCATGCTTCCGTTGTCTGTTGGCTTTCGATTCTAGACTGAGGACAAATCCGCTCTACGATCAGTCCGTAGGTCCTTTCGTCCTGCCTCATTATCCTCCGCGGAAAGACGGTTTGTGCGTCCATGGATCCTGTTGTCTCCAGACCTTTGCGTTCCTGTTCTCTCTGGTGGCCCTTGTCCTGGTCCTCTGGAGTCTCGTGGCTGGACGCTACGGTGGATCAGAGTACCAGGAGCTGGTTAAGGACATCGAGGATTTTCGAAGTAACCTCTCGAAGTTGGTAAGAAACACGGTGATCATATTGGCGTATTTAAGTACTGCAGTGTATCTCCATAGCGCCTTTGAAATCATACGATGCTTGTTAATCTGGTGTAGCCTAATATACACATATTAGCCTACACCAGATTATATTATGCATAGGCAATAGGCATATATGCATGCTTGTATTTTGAGAACATGACAAAGGTGATCCGTTCAATTTAGTGCAATCCTTCCTTTCTTCGATTCTTCCCTTCACCTTTTCTCCTTCAGCCAGTCTCCCTCCCTCCATCCATCCGTCCGTCCGTCCGTCCCTCCCGCCCTTCTTTCCTTCCTTCCTTCCGGAGTAGGAAGATGTTGGTGACCTGGCAATGTGGGCGACACCAATGTTGCATTTGGTGACTGTGCCTTGGACCTGGATGCCTTTAACATTCTGTTGTCTTCATACCGTTGGAGTTCTTTTATTTCTCATGAATGGCTCTGTTGTAGAGCTGCATCTGCATATCCCCGCAAAGATAAAGCGCAACGATCGCCGTCATTATAATACCTATATCTTATAATATATGTATAGGCTTATATATATAATAATCTGTATATTTTATAACCAATTTTTCTTGCAGTATCAAATGGTACAGAGCAGCGAACATCTGTCACGCATCAACGATCTCAACCCAATCGTTCAACTGCTCCACAACAACTCCAAGATGCTGGATATACTCAACGACCTCGAAGACAAGGTCAGTAGAGGTCATGACCTGTGGCGTGACAAATGCACCACGCTCCTCTGACGTCGTGATGTAAGCTTAGTGGTGGGTTCGGTGCCTCCTTCGAGCCATAGGGTTCCAGGTTCGAATCCACCTCAAGCCGTCGCGTATGGACCTTGAGCAAGTCTTTCACTCGCAATTGCTCGTGCGCTTCGGCGTGAAACTCCGATGCTGTGTCCGCGCTGAAGTCGGGTGCGCCTCTAAGTAGCGAGCTTGAAGCGGCGATATAGCAAATTCGAATAAATAAATAAATAAATAAATAAAAATAATGATGTTTCTCGTAATAAACCCTGTTTCAGTTTCTGAATCATGTGTCGTATAGTAATAGGCCTAAAGTATAAAGTTATACATTAGGTTTGTCATTTTTAGCCCAGTTGCTGCTGTTAGTTCCTAATGACATGATACATCTTCATTTCTTATTGTACCATTACTTGTTTCAACCTGCATGCTTTGCCCTACTCCTGTTGCTCTATCTTCTCTTTACGTAATACTTACCCTAGCTTACCTTAATCAGCTTACTCTGTGTATTTTACCTTACCTTAACAGTAGGCCTACCTTAAATGCCTAATACTGCACCTCAATTATCTTACTTTTTCTTACTGCTGTTCATAGGTAATGAGCATGAGCATGCAGGTCAATTTGCAAGAAACTTCTATTCAAAACGCGACTACTCAAATCGCTGCACAGACCAATCAGGTTCGTGGCTTTAAAAGGCGCTAGATAAGTGACCCAATGTTGAGGCCATATGAAAAATGCATTGGAAATAATTTTAAAACATCCTTAAAATAATATCGCAATAACTATTTATGAAAAATACGATCGTCGGACAGGTTGAAAAAGACTTCCAGACTTTAAAGTAAACAATCGTGCATACTGAAAGATGTCCAGATAGCAAACATCGAAATTAATGAATAACTAAAATTCATGTTTGGATACATCACCAGATAACAAAGGCGTACGAGGCGGGGGTGCAGGGGGGGCAAATGCCCCCCAAATTCGGGCAAGTTTGGTGATTTTTTCGGGCAAAAAACCCCCGATGACTAAACAAAAGGTCGTCAACTTTCGGGCAAGTCGGGTTTTTCGGGCAAACACAGACCCGAACGACTAAAAAAAGGTCGTCAACTTTTTCACGGATGTATTTTTTTCGGGCAGAAGTTCAATCTTTGCCCCTCCCCACTGCTGAAATCTCCCGTACGCCTATGCCAGATAACAACCATCAACTTTTAAGAATTATTTTTACAACAATAGCATATGAAGGATTAAGTAGAATTTATTTACTTAGGCTATTTGTAAAATGTTATCTCCAAATTTTCAGATAAGCTTCCTAAAGTCACAAGAAAGTCGTGCAAATGAAACTTTTGAGAATATGAAACAACTTTCGATCGGTGCAAAAAACCAGGTAAACAACGACGAGAGCGACGACGAAGTTGAATAATATTATGCTAACAGTGATGATGACGACGACGATGATGGTGACGACACGACGACGACGATGATGATGACTGATTATAACGAGGACGAATGATACAATGAGTGTCATGACGATGACAATGACGCTCGCTGATAATAAAAGAAAGACTGACAATGGTAACAAGTTAACAACTACAACAATGATAATGACTACGACAACTACGACAGTAAAAAGCGTCGCCGGATGAAAAATAAGAAATTTCAAGCATGTTCGTATCATTTAAGGTACTGTACATTTTCGTATCAATATTTCTGAAAAGAATTTCCATGTATTAAAGCAGTTGAATCAATTAATCTTGCAGATGGAGATGCGAGGATTGGCCAACATGTCTGCTTGCAGTCACAAACGCAAATCATATGGAAGACCTTCTTCGTTTGATTTCAGCATTACTGACCCTCTCGACCTGAGCGTACGTATTTTGATATCCTATGGATTTTGCAATGATATAATTATTATGTGACGCAGTGCCATGTAACTTAGTGAAAATATTACACATGCACAGTTAATGAATTCTAAATAATTATTATTCTATGCCACCTATTACGGATGGACAGATTGGTAGACAGATAGATTGATAGATGGATGGTTGGATAGATAAATGGATAGATTGATAGATACATGGATGGATGGACGGATGGATGTACATGTATGGATGGATGGATGTATGGATGGACGGATGGCGAGTTAAATTTGCCTAGCCTTTCTTAATATGCTTTGTTCTGCTTACTCCATGTTGCAATGTTTTTAATCCGATCCAGTCGTCTTCGATTTCATCTCTCCGTCTATGTTTCATCTTATAACAAAAAACAGTCGATTGCATAACGAACCACATAGAATAACGCGTCATAGCATATCAATGTAACATAAACAAAACTTAAACGAAGCATCAGATTGATTTATGTATACATTTGCATAGCTTGAAATAATTTCAAATAAAATAAAGCCACAGAAAAATCCCAGCAGCTAAAGTATACCTGACATTCCAGATGTGTGTTGTTAGTTTTGCCGGTGACACCCGGTTCCCAGTTACGGTCCTCATTAAGCTATCTAACGGTCCATGTAGGCCTATGTATGTCCACTTGTTACAGCGCCCCTTCAAGATATCTAGTCTACTCAGAGGCGCTACCGACTACAGCGCGAGCACTGAATCAGAGTTTCATGCCGAAGTGCATGAGCAATTGTGAGTGAAGGACTTGCTCATGGTCCCTACGAGTCGGCTTGAGGTGGATTTTAACCTGCAACCCTCCGGCTGCGAGGCAATGAACATACCCACTACAACACCGCGCCATATACGTATACGCTACGTATTGCATTGGCAACTTGGTTCCATGCATGGAACAGTCTCCTGAATGAATCCCACAAAATACTTCTTAAAAGTTCTCAAGTTCAGGTCTTTATCTCTCACTAATCCTACTAAATCTTTTCTCACATGCTGAAGAAATCAAATTCTCGCTGATCTAATCCTCTGCTTTCTCAACTTAAGTAAACACAACCTACCGTAACAGTTATAGTTCCCTACATCGTTTTTTCCATTCTTATATCCTCGCAGTCGGATCTCGTTGTTCATGCATGCAGTGCTGCAGAAACCCATCTTACCCGAGGCAGCGCTTCTGAATAAGCTTGTGCCCGGCGGCTGTGCTTAACTGTTAAATAGCGCTTTAGAAATATCCATCCTTATGATTTTTATCTGCGTACAGCATGTTCTTGTGCTCGGAGTGCTCTGTACGACCACAGGAGGCACTGAAGCCCTGCTCGTCGACCAGGCTTCGGACAACAACAACAACAACTACACGTGTATCTGCCACGGCAAAAGAACTGGAGAGCATCAGCGTTACTGCACCATACACTACTGGACCTGTCCAATTCTAATATGAAGATGTGGTGACCACTTCTACGACGATCTGCAATTTTATAATGAGCTGCTACGATGCCCAGAGCTAAAGTTTCTAGATTGTCCAGCTGCTATACTCTAGCCGTGACCTACATGTAAGCTTAACATTGCAAAATTCTAGCATTTCTGCTGTGATACAAAATCTACCAGAGTGTTCATCATGTCCTTCAACTTATGACTAATCGTCTTCTAAAGTGATCTATAATACTTGTAAGTTGTTTCATGATCGAACTACCGTTCCACCGCAGTCAATTATAATTTGTTTATACCGTGTTTTCTCACTTATGCATGATTCTTGACGTTATGTTGCTTTGATATATAATTTGTCAGACGAGTTGCACAAATATGAATAAGCAGAATAGTCAAGAAAAATTTATTTAGAATAATTGTCGTCATAAAAGAATTGTTAATATGATCCATAGCATGCACGCTTTTTCTATTGAATCTCTGGACCTAATAATGATTGTTCTCCGACCAAGTTTTCATTGTCTAAGTTTTGCCCTGGCATATAATATTATTGACAATATGGTGGCTTCTGCCATGGTGGTTGCGTAGAAAATAAATCTCATGCTATGATACTCGCTTAGCGTATAGACTTATTGTTACTTGGAAATGTAGCTGGATAAAGTTTTAAAATTTCTTTATTTTAAGTGTGTTATACTTGTCACAATTCATTATCGTTGTAAGTATTTTATTATCCGAATTGTTTTTAAGCTTTATTCTGAGTCTAGTCACTCATTGTAATTATTGTCATACAGATGCCGTACAATTTTCATTCCGTAGGCCATCCTTGGTCGTTTATATTTTCTGTGAAAATTCGCAGTAGGCTAGCTACAGTTTTCTTATATTAAACATCGTCGTTTAGCCTAGTAATTACTTAACCTTGGCAACTTCGATAACGCAGTTAACTATTTTGATATTGTGATAGGCTAATAACGAGCATTTTGCAGTAGACCAGTGGTTCCCAACCCGTGGCCCGCCAGCAAGGCCGTGTTTGGGGTGTTTGAACACCCCCCCCTCGAAATGGAAAATGTAGAAAAATCTATTGCATTTTCTAGTTCGTGATGCAAAAATCATGAAATGAAAACACCCCCGAAATGATATAATAGATTAAATTTTAAAACAGGTCGCCAGAAAATTAAAATTTGGATAAAAATGGAAATTTTTCAGGAAATTCAGCCTCCCAAAAACTGAAATCCTGGCGCCGCCACTGAAAACACCTCCCGGAATAAAATTCTGGCCTGCCAGGCCTAAAAAATGGTCCTCATCTCTCAAAGAATTAACAAAAAAGGCTATATGAAAAAATGGACAATTTGATAAGGATAGAACACGTAATATTATTATTTTCTGTTACAAATTATTTTGTTTTGACGTCTATAAATAACATCAACATTCTGTTTTGAATCAATTAAAGCAATTTTATATGCTTTTAGTTAATTAAATATTTTAGCCTTGTGTCCCCCCCCCCCTATAGTGTCCTCCAATTACTTAGAAAAAGTTGCCTTAAAATCAAAAAGGCTGGGAACCACTGCCGTAGACCTTCAAGTTACCGCTTTTTACAGAAAATAAGTGATTTTACAATTTTTTGGTATTGACTTTTAAAGTTGTGTGTACCAGAAAATGACCGCTTTCATGTTATAGCCTACTAAAGGGCATAATAATTAGCCTATTACCGGGGCAGCCTACTATTTTGAGTGACACATAGGCCTTTAAAGGATCTACATGTGTACACGGAACAGTGGCTGTCGTTATTAAATTTTGATCTCGCGTCGAGTAGGGTCTATAGGCTAGGCCTTTGCCTAATAATAATCATGATTGCTTTCCAGCTGTGTGTTCAGAATTTAACAATTATTGTTTATTTGAAAGTGTTTTTAATTGCATTTGCCTGTACACAATGTAGGCTACACATGGACGAAATATTTCTATCTGAATGTGATTCGACATCAGTGCATGCATGCATGCTTGTTCCGTTTATATCGGTGACTCTGACGACAAAGCTTTTGGTTTCTGGCCACCTTCTCAGTTTCAAGCATGGTGTCAAGTTATAGCCTATGGCACAGGAACGTAATTTTTTTTACCACAACATAATATTATTTACTGTCCCCCCCCCCACAATGTCTGGACATTTAGGTCTCACTGGCTGTCTTTCATAATTACCAGATGAATTTGTCTGACCTGTCGCTCAAATTGGTTGAAAGGAAAATTATAGGCTACAGATGAAAGCCACGTGTAGGACATTTTCGTAGGCCTAGTCCCAATTATAATATGGAGTTGATGTCTGATTTTTGTATTGCAT
Source organism: Lumbricus rubellus (assembly GCA_945859605.1). Taxonomy (NCBI): domain Eukaryota; kingdom Metazoa; phylum Annelida; class Clitellata; order Crassiclitellata; family Lumbricidae; genus Lumbricus; species Lumbricus rubellus. The sequence continues at coordinate 19,028,069 of OX243816.1, read as the reverse complement.
AAACCTATTTCTAATGACTAGATTGTTGCGTATTCGGAATGTTTAATTAAGAACCGACATATTAAGCAGAAAATTGAAACAAGCATTTGCTTGAGAAACCAATTAGGCCTATAAATATATTAAATAGGGCCTAAATCTGCTTCCGATTTATTAAAAACTTTATCTGGTTTAGGCCTTTCTCGTGCATACAAAGCAAAAGTGGACTATTAAGAATGATTACCTGGTAATAAATTGTTGCCTAGTCATTTTAAACTGCAAATTGTGATGGCTTTAAGTTTTCTTATTGGATTCACATTCCTTTAATTGCTGCCATTTATAATAGGCCTATATGTTAAAACTATAATTATTGGCTTCTATGACAGTAACATTATTTGCTCTGGCCAAAAAGTCTACCGTTAGGAAATCGAAAGACAATTGACACGTAGGTAGGCCTACACAGGGTCGCAATAAGAAAATTTTGCTGGGGGGCGCTTAAAATTATTATTGTATGCGCCGAAGGTGCGAAGCATAGAGTGCCAAAGGCACGAAGCCAATGCCGACTAGGGGGTTTGGGGGAGCGTCGTAAGCTCCCCCAGCGGGGTCTGGGGCGGAGCCCCATAAGCCAACGCATTTTTACTTTTGACATAAGCTAGAGCACGTTTCAGGTTCTTGTATGCCAGCTGTTTTTATGAGCGATAAAGTCATGAAAACTTTTGAAAAACCATGGTTTAAGACTTCAAAAATGTCCTTTGCCAATTGTTTAGATAAAACAGAGTATTAGGCCTATATAACTCGCAAGTGGCAGAAGTAACAACCAGTGTTTAATCTAGCCCCTCTCCAATAACCAGTGTTTTATCTAGTCCCTGCTCTGTGAATCAAGGTTTCTGGGGAAAGCGAGCATCCCATGGAAAAGGGCAGGGGCTTTAGGAGGGGATGTGCCCATCCAGATCAGAAGTTTTCTAATTTTCACATTTCAATGGCAGCATTTAAATCTGCCATCTAAAGCAAAATTGCTACACAATTTCAGTGCTGATAAGAGTAGTCTAAACTTCAATGAATATACTCACAATTCAAAAAAATTATTTGTTTGAGTAGCACGTTTATTATGGTACCATTTTAAGATGTCAACTCAGCAAAATAGCCTAACTCTATTGCTTCAGTTCTGATAAAAATTGAGTGATTTCAGATTTCAACATCGGTTTAAAAATTCAGAGTGTTGTCTTACAAGTAGGCGTACTTACGTCTCCCCTATCACCCTAAATATCCGCCCATGACAGTATAGACATGATAGTAAACAGCAACCAAAAACTATCATAATTATTGTCAAATCTTCTGCGAAAAGTTTTTATTTCTCGGCGCTTTTTCCGCTGGAAATGTCTAGATCAAACCAATAACTAAATATTATAATACTAATTTGAAGGAACCAATTTTAACTAGGTCTTAGGCCTAATAAAATAGCACACAATAGGCCTATATCAATAATGTTGTAACATAATATTATCAATAAATTGGCGAGACAGTGCAATGTAATGGCACAGGCATGTCACTAACGCTTTAAATTCATCACTTAGTCTAGGCAAAGTCTCGAGACCCAAGACAAACTCAGGTAGACGAGCCAAACACTGAAATCTATAGTGCTTTCTGAACCATGAATTTGACTAAGATTATTATAATAATCTTACAGAAGAATGAAGAAACTTGCTTCATTGTGTAATGTGAACGACTTAGAGCGCAAGACCCCTTACCCCCCCCCCCCCCACAAAGAACTCATCGGATTTGGAAAAATTGCGTGGGTCACCTTTTTAGCCCTCGGGGTGCTCAAGCACCCCCCCCCCCATCATCCCCTAGTTGCGCCACTGGGCCTACATAATCATGTAGTCTACCTTACCGTAAACATTATGGGACGGCAGCATGTCTCGTTGTGTCAACAATTCTCATACTTGGCTTCCCAAGCCATGGGCGCCCGCAGGATTTTGTGCAGGGGGGGGTCAGTCGACTCGGTCGTGGCCAGAGGAGCAAAGATACAAAATAATTCCATTAACACCAAGCAACTCACACAACTATGCATTATCTCAATGTAACGTAGGCCTAATATAATATTTATGAGCCTTTTATAACAAAACGAAAAAGTCTTTAAACAGTTTTCGACTTTGATATAGGCTATGGCATATAATATTATTATTCATGTATATTAGGCCTATTCATAGAAAAAAAAACAATAACACTAACTAATTTTACTAACTATAATTATTTATAGACTAACAGTACCATGCAGGGACGTCATTTCTTTATTTCCAGGGTGCAGAAAATTTCAGGGGAAAAATTTCGTCAGCTTGTAATTTTGTATTTAGTCTACATGAGCAAGAACCTGTAGTTGATTGATCAAATAATATGTTTTCTTCTTGTTCTTATATATTTCTTACCATTATGTTTGATTCAGTTAGGCTATATGGTAATTATTTTAAATGTTATAGTATTTGAGATACAATTTTAAATACTAGCAAAGTACTTTAATTTGTACTTGCATTTAGCCTATAGCACAATAGAATGACTGTAGGTCTAACAAAAGAGCATTCCTTGTAATTTTTGTGCAACATTTCTGATGGCAGTTTTAAAAACAAGACTATAGTCTCAAAGCTCAACCTGACCAGATCTAGAAGATCTTGTAAAGTTGTAATGAGACATTATATGCCTTTAAAAATTAATTCTGTCATCTTCAGGCATAAATCAGGCTCTTCAGCTTGCTAAATAATCTTATTGCAGAGGTTAGCCTACTTCTGATTGAATTGTCTACAGTTGGCCTATTGTAGGCTGGCAAACATTTATAAATTACTCGGAATTAATTTTTACTATGTTAAAAAGTTATACAGATCCAATGGGCACATTCATAATTGACCTTATGTACAGAGGGAAAATCTTCCATTTCTGTTATGAGATCCTGACCATTAAGGTCTGCTCGATATTGCTTTGACAAAGCTAAAGCTTTTCCTGTCAAATCACCTGCAGGCGTGCTTAGACATTTCCAGAAGAAATCAAACCTTCCAGCCAGAGTTTTACCAGGTAAATAAAGTATTAAAAAATTGAAACTTTGATTGCAATAGAGCAAGATTTATGAACAGTGAATGAGCTTACCTCCACAAGCTTAGGGTCACTGTATTTTGGATAATAATATCAACACTATACATATAGGCTTATTATTAGGCCACCGGTAGGCCTATAATGTCGTGACAGCTTTATCCACAAGCCGAATCACCAATAATTATTCAAAAGAGGCTGGACAGCCCTGTAAATGCATAGCCTACCACAAGTCCACAGCTGTAATCTCTTGTGTTCTATGCCACCAATCTTACAAGTGGGATTTGACGGCAACCTCTACGAGTCTACGGCTAGCTATAGTCGGCATATCCGATTACCGTACCCTGATGACCTGCGTGGTTGAAAGACTGTTCCTCTGACGTCTGACTCTATGCAGGCCTATTATACAATAATATACATAATTATGACTGAGTAACGGGTTAAAGTAGTACCCACTATGTAGAGATAACCACAAGATAGGCCTATACTCCAAAAGTTGGTAAAGTAAAAGAACACAATGACTGTTGGGCAAGCTGTCCCGTTTACCCACTCACATTTGCCCAGAAAGTGCTATTGCTAAGATTTTGTCATGCTTTCCAGAGGGTCACGCGAACCCCTTGACCTATGCTGCGGGCGTCCATGTCCCAAGCAATCGATGAACTTCAGCATTTTGCACAGACCTTGCGCGGCCACAAACGTTCTGAGCTGTTCCTCAGAAACAGTGTGCTCTTGAGCATCCAGCCCAGGTATACTCACGATTTTGTGGCGGCGCAATTAATGTCACCCCAGGCTCCCAAAATCACTCGAAAACCGTCCATATTTTGAAAAACATAGCATTGAAATCAGGCAGAAATGAGCCAGTCTCAATGACCTTTTATGCAGACCTTGCGCGGCCACAACCTATCCGAGATGCTCCCCAGAAACACTGTGCTCTTTAGCATCCGCCATCCAGCCCAGGTACTTACGATTTTGTGGCGGCGCAATTGAAGTCACCCCAAGCCCCCAAAATCACTCAATAACAGTCCATTGTTCGAATAACATAGCATTGAAATCATGCAGGCAGAAATGGGCCATTCTCGATGGCCTTTTAGGCAGCCCTTGTGCGGCCACAAAATTTCTGAGCTGTTCCTCAGAAGCAGTGTGCTCTTGAGCATCCAGCCCAGGTACTTACGATTTGTGGCGGCGCAATAGAAGTCAGCCCAAGCCCCCAAAATAACTTTAATTAGCCTATAGGTATAAGCCCCAAAGCGAATTTATTTGGTGCTCGATCCATGCATGGGCGTACGCGCATAGGCCTAAGAGCAAATGGGCACTCACTCACTTGCGCTCACCCGTGCTCACACCTATTTAAAAACTAATAGGCCTAACCATAGGCCTACTTTTCGATGTCTAACACGATTACGACGAAAGTTTGAGTCGCGAACACATTAAAAAGTAGCCCAACTCGCGCTTTCGCCATGATCTGGCAACCCTAGCGACTTGCAGCACGGACATCAATTTTGACCACCTTCATCACGTTTAATATGATGCAAGCTGACAGCTCGCATGCTTAGGCTACCTAATCTACTGCCCCAATAGAGGTGTTTTCGAATGCAGGTCGGTGAGTGCCAATCTTAATTAATTTTTTGCTCATAAAATTTATTTGTGTCAAGTTTCGTTTCGCAAATTTTGCAAAACGTCATTTTGCTGTGTTGACTCATCAAAAGAGTATTGTTCGCGTTTCTAATGTAAACAGTGGATGACAAGTAAAAGTTTTGTGGCTGTGATGCGTAACTTTATAAAGTTTTCTGAAGTGTTGGACGAAGTTAATTAAAGAAATTTGACGACACTAAGGTGTTTACTTATGAATAACATTCAGGATTCGTCACATATGAATTAACTAATGTAGGCTACGTAGACTTCTGCTATTGCGACACACATACGCTCGCACGCACACACACACGTAAGCGCACGCACACAAACACACACACACACACACACACACGGACACACAAACACGGACACACACACATACACACACAAACACACACGCATAAACATACACGTAAACGCACATGCATGCACACATGTCAACCAGATTCCAATTTTTCAATGGTTTAGGTTTTCATCATGATCGATAGACCAGGTAAGCCTGACCACTTGTTGTAGCGCCACCTTCAAGATTTCTGCTCAGAGGCGCTCCCGACTACAGTGCGGACTCTGAATCGGAGTGTCACACTGAAGTGCGTGAGCAAAATTTTGCGAGTGAAGGACTTGCTCAGGGTTCCTACACGGCGGCTTGAGGTTGATTCAAATCCATAGTCTTCTGGCTCCAAGGTTTCAAACATACTCCTACACCACTGCACCCCACAACTGTGTACGTTCTGTATAAATCTCAGTTTGTTTTTATTTGCTCAGCTACGATGCAACAAGCATGGAGAGTTTGCTCGACTTCGTGACTCCAAGTATTGCGTCAAAAACAGAATCGATTTGTGAAATGGAAGAATTTGATAAAGTAATATGAATACGGTGCATTTGTATATCTACATCTCATGTGTCCCGTTTCACGTGTTACGTATTAGTCAGTTTATATTTAAAATAATCAGTTGTAATTTCATTGTACAGTTAACATCTTCTTTAACCAATTGTTTTCATGATTTGGTTTATTACAGTAATCATGAAATGATGACGAAGATCACAATGCTGTTTGGTTCTATGTTTTTTAGAATTCGTTAATACCATTAAGGATTAACTTAGTTTAGACCCATCTATTTCAGCTTGCTTATCAATGTGGCTGGACAACAACTGATATGTTCATCGTGTCTGGAGGGCCTTTAAGTAGAGATCTTGAAGGGTGCTACATAAAAATTTTCAGTCATTGATTGCTTGATTGACTCCGAATTCGGCTGACTTGTTGAATTTAAAAAAAGGATTTTTCCATCAAATTATGATTTTTTAAACTAAGATTTGCTTGAAGTGATCCTTCTATTGTTCCTTTGCTTGTGCATTGAGGTAATGGTATAGAAGTTATTACATTAGATTAAAATGGTAATAGTGTCAATCATTATTATCATTATTATCATCACCGTTGATAATAAATTATATCAATTGTTCTTTTCTTCAAATAGATCATAATTTCAATCAACCTATCAGCCATGTAAGCTATAAATCACCTGGCCAGCCAGCTAGTCAGTTAGTCAGTCAACCAGTCACTCAATCAGTCAGTCAGTCAGTTAGTTAGTCTGTCTGCCTGCCTCCTGCCTGCCTGTCTGTCAGTCAGTTAAAAGTAACAAGTTCAATTAGCCAGCAGCTTGCTACTGAACTAGCCAACTTCCTAACTTCTTTGCTTAGTGTTATCTATAAAACCAGTTGAACAGCTATTTCACCAATCTTTTCTTTTGAACAGGTTGAGGCGCTCCACTATGCAGGTATGAATGCATTAAGCGAAGGAGATGGTGTCTTGGCACTGCGCTTTTACAACGAGGCGCTGGAGATTGATGAAGCAAATATTGAGAGTCTTTGCGGTCACTGTTTGTCCCTTCTACTGACGAAAGCATTTGATGAAGCGAGACAGGATGCGGTTTCTGTCATACGACTGGAAGCGAAGAATCCTCGAGTATGTATTATTATTATTATTATTTATTATTATTATTATTATTATTATTAATATTATTATTATTATTATTTATTATTATTATTATTATTTATTATTATTATTATTATTTATTATTATTATTATTTATTATTATTATTATTTATTATTATTATTATTATTATTTATTATTATTATTATTACTATGTAAACAAGAAGCGATCATCTATATTTCTTATCCTCTTTATTATGCTGCACAATAGTCTTTCCCGTATCATTTTCCACCAACTGTGCAGTGGGTAGAATTCAGACCTACTTTAGGCGGAGAGATTTATTCAAGTTCTCTGTCCACAAGCAGGATCAAACATTCAGTGGCACCTCCTCCCGATGTTGAGCCTTCTCCTTCAGTTTCCTGTAGTCTTCCATCATTAAGTGCAGTCCAAGATAAACAGAATCCTTGTCACTATATAATTATACCCCCATGAAATTATAATACCATTTTACATGTTAAGATTTTTAAAAATGCTTTCTGGATTAAATATTGTTGTTTGCCTCCTGGAAGTAATTGCCACACGTGTATCTCAATTGCCACACCTGTCTCCCAGTTGCCACATGTGTCTCCCAATTGCCTCACCTGTCTCCCAGTTGCCACACGTGTCTCCTAATTGCCTCACCTGTCTCCCAGTTGCCACACGTGTCTCCCAATTGCCTCACCTGTCTCCCAGTTGCCACACGAGTCTCCCAAGGTCAGAAAATTTAATATCTGACCTCAACTGATTTGTACTAGATATCCGTTAAAGACTTCAACCTTGAGGGATTATTATTCTCACATCTGCAGCACAAGGTTTGGGACTGTCACCCTAAAGAATGTTATTACCTGTCCTTTTTTGTATACCGCTCGTAGGGCTACTACCTGGAGGCTCTGTGCCTTGAGCACGAAAACAAGTACGAGGAATCTGTGAAGATTCTCCTTCATGCGTTCGACTTGCGTAATGAAGACGATGAAGTCGAGATCATTTCTGGTCGGATCCTTTCTGTGGCTCGGAAATGCCGCGGCATCGAATCACGTGATCAACCTGAGGGTTTGTATTTGAGTTTCTATGCTTTGGTTGCTTTATATTTGTCTGAGCAAATTGTTTTTAGCTAACTATGTAACATGCGTAGACTTTGCTACACATTACGAGGCAGCCAGGCCGGGTGTTGGTAGGAAAAACTCTTGGTAGAACTCCTCAACCCCCCACAGCAGCATAGTTGATGTTGGCTCTGTGGATGGCGTGCATCTATTGATGTCTGTATACCAAAATGCTACGGAATCTCGCTGGTGAAACATCCAGTTGTTGACGAATTTAGCTCGGAAGCAACGTGCATGCATTTTTATTGGCGTGCCTGCAAAAGTCTTGTCTATTCATGAGTAATAGTAGGCCTATATATTGTGTCTGAGTCCGCTTCTATGATTTGTACAGGTGCCATTGTCAGATGCAAATAAAGGCTACTTGGGCCTACTGTCTTATTTGCTTACTTATTTGCTTACTTACTTATTTGCTTACATATTACCAGTAAACTTGAGCACTGGAGTTATGTATGAAACACATGAATGAATGAATGAATGAATTTTGTCTTTGCTTTTTTATTTCTCCATTTCTATAGCGCCCCTTCAAGCTAAAGTGTCTCTTCAAAACGCTTTTCAGTTCCGCTGGCTACACACTCGGCAGATTTCTGAGTAAGCAGATTAAAAATAATATGATAATTTTATGATTGTTATAAATCATTTTCATGATTATTTCTTGTCACATTGTGTTGCCTTAGCATACTTTGTGTTTCTTAACTGTTTGTTTTATGGCTGTAGCAGACATTACTGGCATTGAGGACGATGACTTCAAGAAACTGTCTGAAGCTGGAAAGATACTCTTAGCAGCTGGGAAACCAGACTTGGCAGCCGATGTGCTTGTGGCTGCCATGAAACTTGATGTCAAGAGAACTACTGAACCTGCGATTGCCAAGCACCAGTTACTGATTGGACAAGCTTTGGCTGCATCTGGCAACATGGATGCAGCAGTCTCATCATTCCAGGTGTGAAAGGACACGGAAGAATATTATATCCATCCATTGTCGTTTTCTTGTCAGGATCTTTAGTATTTATTTTAGTTTTTTGAAAGCACAGTGCTATCACAAAGTGTGCAGATCAGAACATGAGACACAGGTTTACATTGCTCATCCAGAGGCTGCAGATCTCCAAAGTTGTTTTAATCTAAAATATATGCAGCCTGTCTGACGAATCTAAATTGAATGTTTCGATCGGTGCATGCTTTTCAATATTTGGAAAACACAATAATCTGCATAAAGCAAGAATCATGTGGTCGATCACTCTAGCATTATATATTATATATTATATATATAATTATATATAAAATGCATATATATATATGCAATACATAATATATATCCCTGCCTTCTTTATCTCTTGTCCTCTTCATTTCTTACCTTCAGGGGTTATTTTAAGGAAATTTCTCAACTGCACATAATTATCAGAATAGCATCCTACATCGAGTAGATTGGTCATTAAGACCTAATTCTTCTTCTTCTTATTATTATTATTATTATTTATTATTAGTATTAGTAATTTATTATTATTTTATTAGTAATAATATTATTATCATTATCATGATAGTGTAACAGTGTAACTGACTAAGTTTATAAACCTACTTCTCAAAAGAGCAGTGTTTAATCTAGTCCCCCTCCACGGGGGAAATCAGGTTTCTGGGGGAGACAATCGAGTGTCCGAAGGACTCTCGTGAGGCGCGTAGCGCCGAGATGGGTAGGGGAGGGGTATGGGGAGGGGATGTGCCCCTCCCCATAAGAAATTTTTGAATTTCCACATTGCAATGGTAGCATTTTAAGGTGTCATCTTAACAAAATACCTGTACTTTTTCAGAGCCTCATCAGAAATTTTTTGAATTTCCACATTGCAATGGTAGCATTTTAAGGTGTCATCTTAACAAAATACCTGTACTTTTTCAGAGCCTCATCAGAAATTTTTTGAATTTCCACATTGCAATGGTAGCATTTTAAGGTGTCATCTTAACAAAATACCTGTACTTTTTCAGAGCCTCATCAGAAATTTTTTGAATTTCCACATTGCAATGGTAGCATTTTAAGGTGCCATCTTAACAAAATACCTGTACTTTTTCAAAGCCTCATCAGAAACGTTTTGAATTTCCACATTGCAATGGTAGCATTTTAAGGTGTCATCTTAACAAAATACCTGTGCTTTTTCAGAGCCTCATCAGAAATTTTTTGAATTTCCACATTGCAATGGTAGCATTTTAAGGTGTCATTTTAACAAAATACCTGTACTTTTTCAGAGCCTCATCAGAAACATTTTGAATTTCCACATTGCAATGGTAGCATTTTAAGGTGTCATTTTAATAAAATACCTGTAATTTTTCAGAGCCTCATCAGAAACTTTTTTAATTTCCACATTGCAATGGCAGCGTTTTAAGGTGTCATCTTAACAAAATACCTGTACTTTTCAGTGCTTATAAGAGTGAGCTAAGACTTCAATAAATATAAGCAACACGTAACATATATTTGGGGTGGGGTTATTTCCACACTATAATGGTACCCTTTTAAGGTGCCATTTTAGCCAAATAACTCCATTAGACTATTCAGTACTGATAAAAAAAGTGTTTTAGGATCTAATATAATATATGATTATAATTACAATAAAAATGTCTTTATGTATCGAGTTCAGCAGCTCAGTTCTCCAGTTGCTGAGTTATTCTAATGAATAAATGCCGACATGAATATAATAGTAGCCTATAATTATAAGCAGACTTTTCAGCACTATATCAGTTTAACCCTTTAATGCCGAGATGGTAGTAAATGGTATGGGAAATCCTATACCTCCGGCATTAAAGGGTTAACCCTATTTCCCAAGATGGTCCTGTATTGCTGACCAGGACGTACTTTATTAAATCATATTTTATGGTACACAAACCAACCAAGAACTAATAAACTACCGGTACCAAATTCAGGTAGCCATGTGTAGTAATGATGTTGTTTTTAGGTTTTACTATATGTGTATAAATAATAGGACCACACATTTTGAAATTTTACAGTTTAAAATTTGAAGGATAGGCCTACCACTGGTGAGAAGCCATTCAGTTGTACAAAAGTAGTATTTGTAAAAAATATTAGCAGTAAGTTATTCTCATTAATTTTTAGCAGGACTGTGTCATATAGGCCTATTATAATAGTAAATAACAACATTATAACATTAACCATATAATAATTAACAGTATTACAGTATATTATAACAGTTCTCGTAATACGATGATGTAAACAGCAACTAAGCTAAGCGTTATTTGGCTTGCATCAGACAGCTTGTTTGAATATGCCATGTCTTTATCTCTAGACTTGTTTTCTTGTATTTTATGCCAATAGAGTTGTCAATAGTAATTTAAAGTTAGATTCACGGAAAAATGTCTTATAATCTTGTTTGTTACAATTAGTTTAATTAAAATATATTAGCTACTTACATTGTTTATGCGATTGTGTGTAAAAAAGTAACTGCACAAAACCTGATTTTCAACTGCACAAATTCGTTTTCCAACTACACACTTTGTGTCCAGCTGCACGTTAAAATAACCCCTGCTTACCTTTTACCTTTCACTCTTTTCCTATGCGCATTGTCAGAAATCTAGAAGTTTAATCTAAGAAATCTGTTTTTGCAAGCATTCACAATTTCACATATTTTAGTATGTTATTTTCCAGGATTGTCTGAGGAGCTGTGAGTCTTGTGAGAAGGATTCGTTTATCATCAGAGTTGAAGCTCTTTCACGATTGGCCGAGGTTTACACAAATATCGGTGATTCAATGCATGCCATACTTTGCTACGAGAAGCTGCTTGATTTGGCAAACGGATCCAACAATCAGTCAACCGCAAACATCTCTGGATCTGCCTTTGTCTGTGGAATCCATCTTAACCTCTCCGTTGTATATCGGTCGGCTGGTGACCTCGAATCTGCCAGACATCACGTACGACTCGCCAACCTCGTAAGTGAAACGGATTCGCAGTATGTTTCACTCCATTCCGCAGTTCAGCTAAACCTGGGAATCGTCGCTGATGCCACGGGTGATTATGAAGCTGCTGTGACGAAGTTTGAAGAATACCGGAAGCTATGCAAGCATTTGGGTGATGATAACGGGCTGATGACAGCATACGGTTGCCTCGGTAACGTTTATGCTCGCCTCGATTGTTGCAACCTTGCTGCCGCTTATCACGATCAACAATTGGTACTTGCCCACAACTCGAGGAAGAGAAATGCCATGGCGCTGGCAAAAGAAACGGAAGGCGACTCGTTGGTTTTGCTGCGTAGATATTCTTCAGCCGTCCTATCGTACCAACAGTTGCTACGGATTTGCGAGGACGGACCGATTCCGTTACGGGTGGGCGGCTACTTCAAGCTTGGAAGGGCGTTCTTGCTTGACAATAGAGGTCGCTACGCTCGTCTTTGTTTTGAGAAGGCGTTGTTGTTAGCAGGTGGAAGTGATTCCAGTTTGGAACCGCTGATTGACCAGATTGAACTTGGCTTGGCTTCCATCTTGATGGACTCGGACGATCCAGAAGACCTGGAGAGGGCAAGAGGGATCTACCTTCGACAGATCCAACGTCTGGAACACGAGCTTTTCTTGAAGTCCGAACATGCAGTTGCAAGTCATGTGGTCTGCCTTAAATTGCGACTGAAAGAATGCCATCATGGTTTAGTCTGCATTTATGCAAAACTAGACGATGAACGCAAGGCACTTGTCCACGTTGAAAGACTTCATTTTCGCATGTCAGACTGTAAACTTTACTCAGAAATCCCAGATTTTAACACGGAAGACGATGTGATAAACAAGCTTACGTTCATTGCTCAACATTTCAATTGCTGTGTTATCTATTACTACCTCCTGCCAAAGATGCTGTTGATATGGTTTCTGAGCGCTGGCGGAAAGATCTTTCACGTTAAAAAAGACTTTGATGGAAATTTCACGGACGCAGTTACAGAAGTTGGTGTACTTATAAAGCGTCTGTTTTCTTATTTGTCGTCGAAGGAACTTTTATATTCGTGCGAGAATCGAGCTCTTCCTTTGAAACAGACGAATGTACATGGAAATGTTGCTGGCAAAAGCATTGCAACTCAACATTTGCATGTAGGAGACTGTATTGGTCATAATGGTGGAATTGAAGGGTTAGTTTCTGACAAAAGTGAGCACCTAAGCACTGTTAAAGTAAGTGATATCAGCAACTGTGCTACTAAAGACAACATGGAATGCAGGTCTGAAAAAGTCTCTGCGGATCTGGAAGCAGACTCGGCTGAGCGGAGACTCTACGAACTTTTGGTCCACCCTGTTGAGACATTTCTGCAGAGCGAGTGCGTGGAGGATGATCACGTTATCATCGTTCCTGGTGAGGTACTGAGTCGATGTCCGTTCTGGTCTCTGTGCAACAGCGACGGTGTACCGCTTGGAAAGCAGTACCACATCACAGTAACTGGCAGCCTAACTGTCCTTAGTACCATGGTGGAAAACTCCAACAAGGATCCACTGGCCGGATCGAATCATCGATGTGACATTGACGTCCCAGCAGAACTAAGTGCTCGTGATTGTGGGAACTTATCAAACCATTCAGTGAGCGTAATGTCAACTGCAATATGTGATGATGCAGGGAAGATCAACCCTAGATGCACATCGAACCCTAGACTCGCTGTGCTGAGTGGCTGTCGTGTCAAATCAACTGGTCGGAAACAGGTGAGCTTGGCTAAGTGCTTGATAAGTCAGAGTTAGGTTTTTGAAAACGTTTTGCTTTTTATTGTCAAGATTTTCTTTTACCTTGCATAAGCTGCTCTGAGAGATACCCGTAGTCAGTCACGCAGACAGTTTGTGTAGCATAGTATCTCTTCAGTATTTAAACAGTTTTCTCTGATTTTAAATAATTTATTGACTCAAAAGTATTGATTGTCTATTGTCTAAGTTTCCTTTTCCTTGTTTCCTGTTCGCAGTTATGTAGCTTCCTTTTGCTTTGTCACTTTTTCATTAATCACTGTATGTTGAAATGGTAAGCTGTAGTTAAGGCCGACACATGTCTGATAAAAATCTATCACCAAGGAATATGAGATCATCACCAGTCAATGGAAAGTCATGCAACAGGATGACTCTCTGCCACTCTTTAGTCAGGACCTGTGAGACTTTGTCTATTTATTTAGTGATTAACAGATCCAATTAATAGTAAATAATGAACTGCAGGGTGCAAGCCTCCCCAAGTCAGAATATGCATAGTTACATATATGTGCAATATCATATGGTGGACTCTACCATATGATATTGTACCAGGTAGAGATGTATTTATTTGTGCAGAAAAAAGGACAGTCTGATGTGGTTCCACTGAACAGCCCTGCTGACCAGATGAGACCTCAGGGTTCAATGAGTGCAGTAAAAGATCAACTTGAGAATATGACATCGTTGCCGTCTTCTCAGAAGCAGAGATTTGTTGTCGTTGGATGTCCTTCTCTTCCGAAACGGTACAAGACAATGGAATTACTGTTTTCTTCATATCCAGAGAATATTTTTTCACATTATACATGAATGAATACTGTCTAAGTATCTAGAAATAGATTATATTTGTAAATCCATAAAAATATCTAACTTTGCATCCAGAGGTTATAAATTTAGTTTGTTTAATACTTATTTTTATAGAGTTTTCCTCACAGAAATTTGAAATTTTCTTGACTATGAAGTTCGACACTGGACAGCATGCAGATGATGGTGTAGCTCAAAGGCATATGATGTGGAATGGGGCACTTGTAATTGGTAGCTTTTGTATTTTGACATACTATAGTGCTACATGTAGTTTCAGGAGATACAAAGATAAGTTCTGTATCCACCATTTTAGCCCAGTGTGTTGTCTCTTTGTAGTGTGATGCTTGATGGATGTCAGTCGACTCTGACGATAGAGGAGAGTCGAATGATGTCAGAGTGCGTGACGGTGGCTGACTTGCTTGGTGCCGATTGTGTTGTTGGACATGAAGCTACAAAAGATCGCTTTCTCGACGAACTGAGCAGCGCCACCATCCTGCACATCGGTAGGTTACGTAGGTAGCTCTTTTATGTATGTATGTATATGAACATTTATATAGCGCCTTATAATAACCTCACGAAGGCGCTTAACGTAGCTACCAGACAGTTCTAAACAAGTGCGTCTTAATTGTCCTTGAGAATGTTTCATGAGATAAAAGCAATGCAGTATCGCGAATTGTTAATGGAAGACTGTTCCAATATGAAGGTCCAATGCATGAGAAGGCGCGGCTGGCCCGCATCACTGTACGGGAGCGTGGGACTATCAAGTCCCCATGAGTCGCAGAGCCCAGAGACCGACGACCTGGTTGGTTGGAGACGGGGATACAGAGCTCCCTAATATACTCCGGAGCCCGGCCAACCATTGACACTCGTCCCATGACGATGATCTTGAATGTAATTCTGTCCACGACTGGGAGCCAGTGCAGGGTGTCACGCATATATGACGATATATGCGAGAATTTTGGCAGTTCAGCGACGACTCTGGCAGCGCAGTTGAGGACAGACTGAAGATGGCGTATTCGGGACTTTGGGAGACCCGCAAGGACAGCATTGCAAAAATCCAGTCGGTTCAGTACAAATGAGCGGACAAGAGTGGCAGCGACTTCATGTGATAGATTGCGCCGGATAACTCTGATCTGGCGCAGTTGGTAGAAGCAAAACCTGCAGAGAGAACCGACATGCTGATCCATGGATAGGTCTTCATCCAGAAGTACTCTTGTGTTGATTTATTGATTGGTTGAACCAAATTGATTGAACACTAAGTCATCTGATCTGTCGAATGAATCAAAAGTCTCTTATTGAAACGTGAGATTTTTCTGTTTTAGAGCACACACTGTAACAGTATTGAAATATTTTGGAATCGGTACATTTTTTGCTTTATCGTCACTATCTGCTTCACAATCTAATTCAACTGATTTTTTCGTCTTGTTCCTTCAGCAACTCTCTTCTCGCCAGAGCGTGGCAATCTTGCCATGTCGCCAAATCCAATGCCAGATCTTGGCCAGCAGGGCTTAATGGATGAAGCACTGTACCTTGTCCACGCTGATGAGATCATGGCCAGAATGACGTCTGCTAAACTTGTTGTCGTAAGCGGCGGTTGGAGTGTCGTCGGTCAGAGAGGAACGTCGCCTTCACAGGCCCTCGTCTCTGCATTCCTGTCTGCCGGTAAGGAAATTCAGATCACCCTGGGTGCTTTGTGTTGGGGGGGGGGTCTTGATCCAGCAGTGGGTCCATAAGTTGAGAAAGGAGTCTAGAATTTTGCCTTGTTTCAGGTGTTTCACATTGAGAACTCTAGTAACTTTTCATCAGAACTTTCCTTTTAGTCATTCTAGGCAAAAGATCAAGTTTTGATTTTTGAAGATCTTTAGCTATCTTCTATGGCTGATCGCCTTAGGTTGTCTGGTCTTCTTGCTCGTTTATGTGACCTTTCTCCATGTTTCTCTTTTCCTAAGGTTTCTCAACCGTTTCTCTTCTTCTGTTTATCCATATGGCTGAATTATGATTTGTGGTCTATGCCCTGCCTGTATTTAATTGGAATTCTCATTTTGATTATAAATGTTCGTTTTAATGAGGTTTTATACAATATTGTGATGGTTGGTGTATTATTATTATTATTCAGGTGCTTGCTGTGTCTTGGGTGTTATGTACCCTGTACCCAGCGAGGTACTTGTCTGCTTCTATGACGGTTTTTACAGAGCACTTCCACGTGTTAATGGTCAACTGTCCGTTGCGTTTCGAATGGCAATCGATCGTGTCAACGTCGATGAAAGGTAATTTGGATTAATTTTCAAGAAGATATGCATGCTTTCCATTCAATAAAGAAGACGAGCATTTTGTTAAATGTGAACCTGGATAAGCAACCTTGAGTATGAAATTTCATTTTCTTGGCCTTGTCATGTGTTGGTTTGTAACAAGTCCTCTCCCCTGCTGTCTGATCTTCTCACGATGATGTATGTTCAGTGGATTGATTTTGTAATTGTGTTTGTAGGGGGGGGGGGGTGCAGAGAAATAAAAATTATGAAAATAGCTTTCTGCTCTGGTGAGGATTTGAATCTGCAACCTCTGAATTGACAGTCAAACTTTCCATTAGATTGTTGTGCACTCCACAAGAGACCACAGTAGATAAATTTTCATATATAAGTTTTTATGGACTATTTTATAGAGCTAGGAATCTGTATAATCAGATTGAGAACTCCCTATAAATTTTCAATGACCTGTCAGATTTAGACTGATTAGAAAGAGAGAGAATGAAAGAAAACACTGTTCTGGTCATCACACAGGTCTGTCCTTTTCGTTGTCCTAGATTCAAGGATTCTAGATTCTCATCAGCTTTTGCTTTGATTGGAGTTGACGCAACGGTAGATATGATCAGCGTCTCTCGGTCAATGATCTTTCATTCTGTCGAAACAGTCAAGGATCTTGCCATAAAAGAAGTGGATTTGCCAACCTCTTCAGGTAGCACATTCAAGAAAATTCTGTATTATTTGGAGGTTGTAGTTCCAGAGTAGATTGGTTTTTGTGTTTCATCAAAATCATCAAATATGAAGCTTAAGAGCTGTTTTTGCAGCAGAGAAGCATAAACATTAAAAATGTTGAGATCCAAATTATAATACAAAAGCTGTTTGGTTGAAGCTGTTATAGCTTAACACTTGAACAATCAGCTGCATTGGTTTCCCAGTCACGTTTAGTAGCTCTTTTAGTAGCTCTTTTAGTAGCTCTTTTAGTAGCTCTTTTAGTAGCTCTTTTAGTAGCTCTTTTAGTAGCTCTTAGCATTAAATTATTACCCGGTAAGGGGCCGTCCATAAAGTACGTCACGCTATTTTGACCATTTTTACCTCCCTCCCCCCTGTCACAAAGTGTCACAAGTCTAGGACCCCCCCTCTAAAGTACGTCACACTTTCTCGCCCCCCCCCAAAGCACGTCACACTTTCGATTAAAAAAAAAATTAACACCTTATTCAAATTTAATCTAAAACACACTTCGCTATTAAACTGTGAAGTTTCCACTTAAAAGAACTATCACATTATTAAAATGACTTTACTAGTAGGATAGTTAATTGACAATAGTTGTCACAGTTATTCATTGAAGCAGTAACTCAATGTAGATTGAATTTGAAAAAAAATTGCAAAAATTAGACGACAATTATAATACACATCATTAAAACTAATAAATGTGTGACGTCACACATGGCCTGACCCCCTCCCTCTGTCACACACTGTCACACTTTCTTACACCCCCTCCACCCCCTGGAGCGTGACGTACTTTATGGACGGCCCCTAAGTGAGATTGGCCTTAATAGATTATGCATACAAAATAAAATTATTTTCAACCCATCCCACAGTAAGAGATAGGGGAATGCATTCCTACTCTGCTTGTGCTCTAAAGCTCCAGTTTACTTGTATTCTCTGTGATTCAATTTCGAAATGGAAGTCCCAGCTTTCCAACCAACCTTGCTCCATTAATTCCCAAACCTTTCCATAGGCCTATATCAACCCAAACACTTGAAACACAAACCACCATAATATGTCTCGGATGTGTGTTTCTCTCTCTGCTTTCCTGAACAACGGGATTTTGGTAACTTTTAACAACTCTGACTGTAGGCTACTGAGCCTAATGAATACCGTAAGCTGATGTTCTGCATTTGGCTTCTGAGTTATATTGTACAACATAGAAAATGTTGTTTGTACAGTTTTGATTAAAATCTGGATTCTCTGTTTATCATTGTTATATTTTTAACGATAGTTTCAGATTAATGATGATTGTTTTTTCTCTAATTTGTTGCTATAGATGCAATTCATCTAGAAATGGACAAACACAAACTCCAACAATTTCTTTCTTCTCTCATTTTGATGATGTCTGCCAAATCAGAACTGCTGACTCATCTCGTCGAATTGGTCAGCCTAGTAATACTGAAATATTGCTTTCTTCTTAATGTTTACACTTCTTATTTTATTTATTGCACTTATTTCATGCTTCATGCCAAGTGTGCATGAACAGCATATCATGGAGTCTGCTTTGCAGATGGTGTTTCCTTATTTGAGGCCATCAAAACCCTTGGTGCAAACAAATAGCAGGATTTTACTGTATCATGAATTGCATTTTTATTGCGAAGAAGTGTGCAAGGTGCAAGATTGCATTGCTAAATTTATCACAAAAGATGTCAGTAGACTTTTTACTTTGTTCTTTAAATTTTGTAATTTTCTTGTACATTACCTTATGCTACCTGCTGTTATTTATTTGGAGTTCAGTTGGAAGTCGGTTCTGCATCATGTTGTGCCAGTGAGCCGTTCAAAACGTCAACAATGCTTCACGATGACTTGTGTAAAACTGTTGTCGCCATAAAACTTCTTCAATTCCTCGGATTCACTTTCCAGCCACCGGAGGGAGCCAGCATTTCCCATCCATATGTTCTGGTTCCCTGCAGCGATGATCGTGGACTGCTTCGTGTTTGTCTGGAGGCATTGCGTTCTTTGAATGGTATGATTTAAAAGGATTTTCATTCGATTTATAACTTTTAATGCTTGTTGGCTGTTTTCATATTCCACTTCATTTCATTTTCATTTTGAGTATTTATATAGCGCCTATTGAAGAATCTACTCTGCGCTAACTAGCCGAAGTGATGTTAAGTGTCATAACAACAAGAAAATTTCAACAATTAGTAAACAATTAGCTAAATAATATTCATTCATTCATTATGGAGATTTATATAGCGCTCGCCCTTCAGGGTTGCTACTCAGGAGCGCTCCCAACCCAACCTCGGCTGAAAATGATGGTTTTAAGGCTGCGATAAAATGCATTTGAGCAAGCCCTAGACATGAGGCATATAGTATAGACAGTGGAAGCCTACTCCATACCATGGGGGCCACCAATAACAGAAAGAGCACAATGCTGTCTAAGAGCAGTTCTAATCAGATTGTAAAAATATTGTCCTAATCAAATCAACTGATTCTCTGTTTACCCATTCAAAAAAGACTGTCTCCCTGTTTATAACTCTCAAGGATAGTATGGTATTGATGATGGTGAGGAGGTAGAAGAGGATGAGGAGGAAGATAACAATGACAATAATTAAGAAAATGGCTACAACAATGACAGTGATAATTGTTTTGTTAATAAATTTCAGGTCTGCTCTTGTTTTGTTTTTCAGAATTGTCTTCCAATCGCAAGTGTCTGACGGCCATTCAGCAGTTGCTGCCTGTCGCACCATCATTGGCTGGTGACTTATCCAATCTGGTATGTGTTTAATGGGTTATAGGTCAACCATTTTTCTAGGTCACGTCAAATGTTTAATCTAGTGTTTTAATAAATAATATATAAATAAAATAAGTTAGCTTTATAATATTGAAATAAGGGTAACGAGAGTTGACATAGTCGAGGTTTCTGAACACAAACGCATTAATAATGTGGAGTCCGGAGCACCAGCAACATCTGCAATCCACTCTCAGTCAGTCCTTCATTTGTTTGTATGTGCACTTGTTATAGCGCCCATTCAAGCTCTCTCTACTCAGAGGCGCTCCCGAATGCAGAGCGGACACAGCATCGGAGTTTCATGCCGAAGCACCGAGCACTTGTGTCTGAAGGACTTTCCCAAGGTCCTTACGCGGCAAGGTGGATTCGAACCTCGAACCTTCCTGCTCCAAAGCAACGACGCCACCACTACACCACCGCGCCCCACAAATGATGCAGCATGAGAAGATCCCTCACACCACTTCTGAATTGGTCTGCTTGGTAGTTTCTTGTCAAGTTTAGATTAGAGTGATTTTGAATCAGACCAATTCGGAATTTAATCCGAATAAAAAAGTTGCTATCGGAAAGTATTCTGCAATTTTTCAGCAGATTTGTTCCTTTAAATTGCTTTAGAATAAAGGGAATTAGAATAAAAAAATTTAGAATAGATATTGCATTGTATGTGATTTGATTAGGATTCAATATTTTTGTTCGCAGTTGGGTTATTTTGAATCTGATCCAACTGGAGAAATGAAAACATCGGATGAAGGTGGCAACTCCTTTTCCTTCTGGAAAGACACAAAGATCCGGACGCTGTTGATGTGCTTAGGATTCCGCTATCTTGATCATGTTCTCCACTTCAGAAACACTACCAAGAACAGGTGTGCCATAAGGTCATATGTGTGTGGGTGTAGGTGTGTGTGTGTGTGTGTGTGTGGGTGTGTGGTTGTGTTCAGGCGCCATTAACATTTCTGTTGCATTTCTCCTCTGTGCATTCTGCTGGTCAGTTTTGGCAACTGTGCCGTGTAAAAACGCCGTAAATGTTGCAATTAGTTTACATTACGCGACACTTTCATAGCATAGGGGGCAATTTATTGGTCACTAGGAGACAAGCGGAAGAGAAATTTCTAATTATCCTTTTGTTCTAGCAAGGACTTGAACTCCGAATGCTGGAGTGACAGTCTAGTGCAATGACTACCGGACTATCAATGATAATCAGTTTATTACCTGTTCCAACTTTTTCTTGTTTAACACTTTGACGACGAAAGTATACTAAAAGCAACTAGGGAACCATTAAGACTTTGTCATCAGAGTGTTAAAGAAATCCTTGGAAGGATACTACTTATAAGAGCAGTCTTGTTGTTTTATTTGTACCTTAAGCGTTTTTATTATGTTGTAGAAGTCTTCTGCATGAAATGTACCGATTGCTGAGGCTTTTTGTGCCTTCTTCTGTGCCTTTGAATGATCAGACAACCTTTCCTCCTGTTGTAAGGAAATGTTTTTTATCTAAGGAACATAGTGAGTGTCGAAATAAAATTAGGATCCCATTTTCCTTAGGGCTCTAACAGCAATGTTTTAATGCCTCTTTCTGTATTTGTGTGGCCAGTGGTGTAATGGTATGTTTGGTGTCTTGGAGCTGGAAGGTTGCGTGTTCGAATCTGCCTCAAGCCGCCGGGTATGGACCCTGGGCAAGTCCTTCACTCGCAATTGCTCATGCGCGCTTCGGCATCAAACTCTGATTCAGTGTCTGCGTTCATATTAATTATCAATGCCTTGCTGCCAATCCATTAGCCAATCCAAACAAGTGTGTCTTAAGTCCATGCTTGAATACTTTAGTGCCCATCATTTTCTGATTTTTTGGTTGGGCTCAATTGAAACTACATTCTCTGAACTCAATTCTTAGCTCCTAGCAATGTCTGCCTACTGCACACAACTGATCGTGAGATTATAATAGGACTCACTACTGGTGTTGCATTTAAACTATTGTACTATTTTATGTAGCACTATACTATTTTACAACTGTGTATTTTTAGCCATGTCTTGGTGGCACATGGGCTACGGAGGTTGAAAGTTTGAACAGGATGAAAGAGAAGATTCAACTTTCATCAAGGTTTTTATGTTACTTTAAGCTATTCTTAGATTGTATGTATGTATATGATCATTTATATAGCGCCATGTTTGAGATTGGATAATACAAAGCAGCAGAAGTCAGGTTATAGTGATGTATTGATAATAGGTTTGAGGAAGTTGACAATTAAATAATTGATTAATCATTAGTTAATTTTTATGAATAAATTTATTGCTAACGATTAATCACTTAACCCTTTACCCATCCATTTTTCCTGTTAAGCCCATGTTTTCAGCGGATATTCTCGGGGCAAACGGGTAAAGGGTTAATAATCATAGACCACTTGTTATAAACAATAAGGTGCAAAAACTGTTCTGTGTATACCTGCCGCTTCAAATCCGTGTTAAAAAAACTTTATCATAAATATTATTGTCTACAAAACATGTGGCTCACTAGAACCTAGCAGTGTTCATATGCTGGTTTGTTTTAATTAGGTTATTAAGAAGAAATAGCTCATCAGTGAGCAAACAGTTCGCTGATAGCCAGAAACGTCACCATTGGTAATTTCCTATTCTTGTACAATACCCAACCGATTAGTTTGTGTTGAACGAGAAATTATCTCAATTTGCGTTAATAAAAAATAAATTATTTCTATCAGTGTGGAGTTGTGCATGGTAGAGTGATTCATTATTGTGGGTTCTAATTACAGAGTAAAAGAAGAGAATGATCGAATGAGGATCAAACTTGATCGTGCTGTGACGTGGCATAGATCGGCTTGTGCAGGCCAGGTGAGATGACCCACGTTCTTAATTCTATTCTGATCAATTGGTCAGAATTTATATGGCTCCCCTTCGAGATCCCTATTCAGAGGAATTCCTGATTTTAGGGTCATGCTATCAATTGTAGTCATACTGCGTCATGTCAGTTTGAAATTAAAGATGAATTTTATCATATAATTAATATTATTATTTTGTTATTATTTATTATTATTATTTATTTTTTTTGTCACTCGAGTTGGTAAAGATCCCTCGGGCTGTAAAAGATTAAAACTAGTTTATAATACTATTAATTTCATTTCCTTACTGTTTCAGGGCAGAGATGTTCTCCAGCGGAAGTACAGCAAGCCATTCATCACTGAAAGGTCACAGAAGGTCAAGGTCCATAGTGGGTCGACTCCTTCCCAAACTCGCATTCCAGTCGACCATGAAGTCATCCTCGACTTGAGAGAAATAGATCAGAGGAGGGACTATGCTCACTACGTCTACAAGAGAAGTCTTGACCGAGTGACGGCGAGGCATCGTGGAACGGTTTCCAGTCTTGTATTGCCTCATCTCGTTAGATGACATGATGTGGAATTGCCTCATCTCGTTAGATGACATGATGTGGAATTGCCTCATCTCGTTAGATGACATGATGTGGAATTGCCTCATCTCGTTAGATGACATGATGTGGAATTGCCTCATCTCGTTAGATGACATGATGTAGTTTTGAAGATGATGATTGTTTGCTGAAGCAGCATTTTATTATTATTATTATTGGTGATGGTGGTAGCGATAGTGGAAATGGTGGTTAATATTAGCAGTGTTACTGTATATGTCGCTGTATAGTTTTAGTTGTATTAGGGTTTTTATTTGTTAGTGTTATTGGTGTTTGGTGTTTTTCTTGTGCACAGGGTACTTCTGATCCGTTAAAAAAGATTAAATACAAATCAGTATTATTCTGGTAGCTGTGATCTTTATAATACCCTTCTCACTATTTTAGAGGTAGTTGTAGATACCAGTTCATAGGCTTCAGCAGATATGAATTATAAGTGAGAAGATAAACTTGATAGCTTTACCAAATGCAATATCACGAGCCAGAGAACTTGTTGCTTTTTGATGTCAGATCGACGAATCGTATGGATAAATATACAGAAGTTGGTCAGCTATTCTGTATGTACTTTGGAACTCTGAACTTGCTGTCATTGATCAGTCAACTCTGTTGGTTGTACACAGCACATGTGCCAAACACCACTGACTTCCATTAATGGGTAATTACATGACCAATGCTTTGGTATAGCTGATGAATGTTCGGTAACTTCTGTTGTTAATGGCATTAAACATCTTCTGAAATAGCACAGAGCATGCGCTGTGTCCAACCAACAGATTTGACAGATGACAGCAAGTTCAGAGTTCCAAAGTACATACAGAATAACTGACCAGCATGCTGTTGGCTTTTCGAATAGGAACACTATTAAGATTTCGAATTGCCTTACATTTTCAGTTGATACGGTAGACCTGATTTCATTCACTTTATGAGTTTACAGAAAGATTAGGTATGGTTAGAATCGATAAGAATGCAGAGGATTAAATTAGCGGTCAGCAGTTGTGTTTATGAATTAAGTTTTCGTTGGTATTTTGAGTGCTTGAGCTACGGAAATACATGAGCTTCTCTAGGCAGCTCTGTACCTTAACTACTAGAGAATGACCTTGAGCTCCACTTTCAAGTCCAGTGTGTTACAATTTTGTCATATGCGTATGTTGTTCCATTAAATAGTATTATATGAACTCTGATATTAATAGTATTAATAATTTATGAATTTTGTAAGATTTACATATTTTGATGTGCTTGCTACTATATTTGTACAATGTGTTTAAATTTTTATGATAAATAATTTATATATATATATATAATATATATAAATGGTGGTAATATTTTATGACATATTTTGTGTGAGACTTGCTGTTTTATATTGTAATTTGTTTTTGAATGGTAGGCTAATCTTTAAGAAGATAGAATAACCTGGTTGACATTTTCCTCCAAGTACTGAATCCGAGTATTTGAATGTAGCCAACTATTATTTTGCTGGATCTGGGTGCAAACATATCATTTGATAGGCCCATGCAAAGCTTCACATTTTCATGTAATAAAATAATGAAAAGTGTTAAAAAATTATCAGATTGAATTTCGTATTTTAGAAACAAATAATCAATTAAATGGACTTAACTTTGGTTGGGACATCTATATTGTGAAGTTCTGCCAAAATTCTAAATAAGTATTATCTACAATTTTAATTGTGTGTTTGCCTTTAGTATTTACAGTGCAGAATTGTGCTGAAAACAGGGTATTCTGCCGAATTGAATGTCCGATTGTAGCAAAACTTTTACTGTTTTTATACATTACCTGGGTCAGCATATCTGAATCAGTAGCCATAGGATTTTCTATAACAAATACTACAGTATACAGATTGGCTTACTTAATGTTTTGCTCAATTTTCCATGACTGTCTATAATATATGTGTTGTGTTATATATATTATAATTATAATTTACATTTTGCATATGCATACATCAGAATGACAGGTGTATTTTGATTAAATAACGGGTTTGTTTTTGTAATTTAAGTATTTTATGTTTGAGGACTCGTTAGGCTAAACACAAGTTTATTCAATCATCACTATAATCATTCACTCATTCATTCTGTGAATTCATGTTGTCACATTGTGTAGGCCGTAAGACATGGACATACAGATTGGGTGGGAGAGTGTAGGATTCAAGGTTCTGTCAAACTGCATGCAAAAGTTTGAGAAAATTTCTCTCAATTTTCACATATTTTGAAAATATTTCGAATTTTTTTGTCATCTTGATTTGTGATGACCAGTGTTAACATCCCCAATTATATATTATCATAATGAATTGATGATATTTTACTGTATTACAGTGATGTGGTCTCGAGACCGTGGTCTTGGTCTCGAGACGGTCTCGAGACCAGAAAATTGCGGTCTTGGTCTTGGTCTTGGTCTTGGACCACCCGGTCTTGGTCTTGGTCTTGGTCTTGAAGGTCCGGTCTTGGTCTTGGTCTCGGTCTTGATGGTCCGGTCTTGGTCTGGTCTTGGTCCTGAAGGTCCGGTCTTGGTCTTGGTCTTGGACCTCTTGGTCGCATCAAAAGAGACGAGAAAACGTGAATGCTCAGTTATCCTAGTGCCTTAGTAAGTAATTACATCGATGCAATTGCTCGATGTGGCATTTTGTAGTTTTGCAAACATTGAGGAGCAGGGATTTGGACCTCAGTGGTGTAGTTTCGAGACGTGGTCTTGGTCTCGAGACGGTCTCGAGACCAGAAAATTGCGGTCTTGGTCTTGGTCTCGGTCTTGGACCCCCCGGTCTTGGTCTTGGTCTCGGTCTTGGACCACCCGGTCTTGGTCTTGGTCTTGGTCTTGGACCACTCGGTCTTGGTCTTGGTCTTGGTCTTGGATTTTCGGTCTCGTGCACAACACTGCTGTATTAGTAAACCGGTTTAATTCGTAATGATCTATTTTACAGTATTAGTTTAGTTTTGGGGCCTGGTCCTTTCCCGTTCAGCCCCTCCATTGGGGCTTTGGATGGGACCCACATGAGCTGTAATAAGATGACAACGACGATGATAATGAATTTGTGGAGATTTGCATTTGCATTACATTCCTCTTTATCATTCTATAAGTAGTCTAAGCTACTGACTAAAATTGGTCATCCATGCTGAGAGGTAGGACCCTGATCCAGTAGGCTATGCGCTCCTCATCCGCTTTCTCAAATCTTCCATTCCCTCTCGATCCTTCCAGATATCCTTTCCCTCCACACGTTCAAGAAATTCCTTCCCATCTGACCCTTCCAGAAATCCTCTTTTCCCTAAGCCTCAATTAGACGTGCGCGACACTTTTACCAAAGAACGGAGTGACTTATAAGCAGTCTTTCCATCATTGTTTGATAACAGACCAATGATCTTCCTCCCGCACTATACAGACTAAACTATATAATGACTCGTTTTCCCTCGCTTCCTCAGTCGCTCGTTCTGTACAAACATTTTGTTTCCCCTCCCCGGAGCTTTTCGTGCTGAGAGCGCCTCTGAATGGTCATTCTACGAGAGGCGCTATATAAAATGTATAGATTAAAATACAACGTAGCCTAGATGCAATACAATATTACCGTACTACAGTAATATTTCATACTTTCCTTCCACATAGCCTATGACTGTCTGTCTCTAAGCCTCTATGACAAATCCCTGCAGTAGGCCTACGCCTATCCATCTTCCATCAGTGTTCATCTCTCGGACTGTCCGGCATTTGGCTCTCTCCGTTAGATCGGGAAGCAGAGTGCGGCGCAGGCATATAGCCTACCCTACCAACCCATTTCGCATCGGCGCGCTTTCGCTTCGCTGCCGTGTTGCCGCGTCGAGAGCGTCGTATCACTCGTATGATAAGTTTCTTTAGGAGTAGCGCTACACGAATGTGCTATTACAATATATGTCCTATGTACCGTGTCGCTGCCATGGGAGTCTGCTGGACAATAATTAACCCATGCCGTCGTCGTTCATCGGACATCGATCTGCAGATCCTCCTCAAGCAGCTGCTGTCACTGCTTATAAGTTCTTCCATTCGTCTCCTGCAGTGTATGTCCTCTCCATGGAAAGCATTCGCTGATCAATCCATTCTGCCAAGACCCAGACAGACGTACTGCAGTCTATCAAATCCACAGCTCGATCATTCTGTGCCACTGGTTGGGTGGGGGTGGGGGTGGAGACTACCGGTGCCAAGTGTCCACTGTGGCCGCCTGCAGATAAATCCAGTTCCCGCAGCTTAATTAAAATTGAGCATGTGATAATTGTGATATAATGTTACCCTATGCTGTTCCATGTTGTCTTCTCGTATTTCATGAAGTAGGCTATTGTATTGCATGCAAGACAATATTATTGTCTTGCATGCAATACAATAGCCTACTTCATCATTCAAGTAGCGGCAGTAGCCTATAAGTGCAGATGCCCTTCACCTGGCCCTGTAGCTTTTGAAAACCCCGACAAAGTAGGCCTATACATAGCGTAAGAATCTAACAGTGTAGGCTATTTGGTGGGGGGCACATTAGTATATTTTCATACAAATCAGAATTTGGACTAGCACGCTGAATATTAAACTGTGACACATTGGCACCTAAAATATAAAAAATAGCACAAGATATTGGCAAAAAACCTAGGGGGTCTTTTTGGCGCACCCTGATATTTAATTGAAGTCAGATTGCTGATCATGAGAAGTTACTTTTGTTCAAATGAAAGCTGGTTGATGAAAAAAATTATAATGCCAAAGCAGAATTCGGATTGATGAAGATTGTAAATGTTGCATTGAGCGAATAAGGTATATAGAGCCGAAAAACTATAGATTTATCGATTTGTAGGCCTACATCAACTTCGTCACGTAGGCCTACGACCTTTACCCTTGTTTTGTACGCATCTTCTGACACCTGAACTGCTTCGTTTGGTACCCTGTCTTAATATAGGATTCAAAATTAGACCTAGGCCCATATGTCACTATTATAAGATGTATTATAAATTAGCCTATATCACTTTTATTACAGCAGAATAGCAAAATTGGGCACAGGTATAGGCCTATGGAGGCATCTTTACCATTTTTCTATGCTATACATGTAAGTCAATGTATGAATGTTTCAGAGCATTTGGATAGCGCCATTCGAAGGCAACTTTACCTCTGGCAATAAAGATACTTTATCAGCTTGTTCACGAGCACTAGGCGAGGCTGTGACCATTAATTTTGTTAGATAGCCTAACCTACGTTTGTCACAAGTTATGCTGACAATCCTGACATCTCGACCAGTTATAGATAGGCCTATAGCTTCGCCAGTACCGTAGCTCACAATATGTGGACCTATAGGCTACAGGTTATACTATAGGCCTACTTGCCATAAAATCATCGTAAACCAAGACGCCCGATATCTTTACGTGTTTAGAAACATCGAAATGCATAACTTTGGAGCATCTTCCAATTAGGCTAACTGGCAGACATAGAATCTCACCCTACGTCATGGCTGCATTAATTATGGACTGACCACAGTGGCGGTTCTACCGGGGGGGCTGGGGGGGCTGTAGCCCCCCCAGATGGAAAGTTAGCCCCCTAGATATTCCTAGCCCCCCTATGCACATTTTAGCCCCCCCCCCCAGTTTAACGTTTAGTTAGTTAAACAATACATTGCCTGTTGGTAACAAGGCTTCCAGATCCCTTTTAAGGGCACTTTCCATAGATCAAGTGACTTGAATGATTTTCATCTGCTACATGTTTCGCTGATGCTGCTCAGCCTGCTCTGTAAAGCTTGGGTTCTGTAACATACATGTATATGCTACATAGCAATATCACAGATTCCATGTAGGCCTACTCCTGAACTGTTTCTCCTATCAGAATGCTTGCTCATATACTGGCAAATGTCTATCGCTACTAATGGCTGTCCTGTGACTACGAGGACCCATGGGTGTTCAGGAAGAAAGTGAGCTTGAGCGGCCGAGATTAGGCGCCACCTGAATTCAGAGGGTCGTGGATTGAGCCATCCCCCAGCACCTGATGACCTTGTATACTGGGGTGATACCAGCTTCATTAGCAGAGGAAGACAGCAGGGGGAGGGCAACAGCCAGCAGGCCATGGGTGCGCCAGTATCAGCAGCATGGATGGCCAGACAAGGAAGGCAGGCTAGGTCTCAGTACCGTGTACACGGTGTACACTGTACAATACTGTATAATATGTGCAATTGTGTATACTGAAGTGTGTACTGAATCCGTTTGGAGCACGCACATACGTTCATTATTATAAATGGATGAATTCGTTCTCATTGTGAGAACAAAGAGAGAAAAGCTGAAGAGTTAGGCTAATGATGAAGTTGTCGACAGCATTGATAATCCTACCGCAGGTATGTAATTGTAAACTGGAGGGGCAGTTGGCAAACACAATGAATGGTCACTGTTAGATTTCTAGCAAGAGCTTGAAAAATGTAAAACAAGAAATTAAGAACGTGAGCATTTTCCAGAAAGGTTTCTAAGTTTTATTCTAACTAATTGTTAATAATATTCCTCAGTTTCATTATGTATTATTGGTATTATTAAGTGCTTTTTGGCTAAAAAGTTGCTTAAAAACCAAAAAATTTAATGTAATGACAGCAAAGGTAGGAGTTAAAAGGTGTAACTTTTCAGGGTCAAGTGACCTCTTTGCTCCCATGTGCGGGCTCAAAACTTCTAACTTGAGAATGGCATTCATAGGCATGCTTAGTAGTGCATGACCTCTGGACTTCTGTTTTTATGGGCAAGTCTGGTAGCATACCGTCTTCTCTGCACATCAAAGTTTATTTTAATTTTGACAATCATGATGGTGCATTTAAAGATATATAATATATTTCAAATATATATCTCATTGTTCTTCTAAGATGCACTATGAAGATTTATATAGATCCCGTCAAGGTTACTACTCAGGAGCGCTCCCGACCCAAGCTGAAAAGAACAGCTTTAAGACTGTGATGATATGCATCTGAGCAAAACCTATAGTCATAAGATAGCAACGGTACAACCATACATCAGTTTAAAATGCGTGAAATTCGTATGCTGTAACAAAAATAAATATTAGCCTATGTGTTAAAGTGCAGTTGTAAACAGTCGTTTTAGTGTTTTTATTAATGTTTTTCTAGAAAGCACCATTTTATTCGTAATTTTTTCGCATTTTAAAGTTTTTTGTATTTTTAATGCAACCTTTACTTTAGCCTACTGTCTGATAGACAATTATGCTATAAATTTATTTATTCTTTAATTCCTTAAATTCATTTGTAATTTATAAATCATTTTATTTAGGCCTATGGAATGTCAGCCTGATAATATTAATTTTCATGTCAACCGAATGCTGCAACGGGCAACCGGGGTCAATAGATTCAGCAGCATCAAAATATAGATCTTGGGGAGGGAGGGGCAAAGGCAACTTTTAGCCCCCCCCAGTCCAAAAAGTCTAGAACCGCCACTGACTGACCACATGTAATGTGTTGCCCCAATGCATATTGACGACATATTGATATGGCTACATGCTGACGATAATTTCAATATAATATTATGTATACGATGATGACTACACGTAGGCTTAATAATAAATTAATTGCATGTCGTAGGTAGGCCCATTGAGATGTGCGATATATTATAGTATATAATGCATCTCTATGGGTAGGCCTATAATGTATCTTGTTGACCGTAAGTTAAACGTCGGAGAGTCGTTGGTGCCGTAGAGCAGCCGTCGCCGATCATGGTGGACCGTAGACTTTTCCATGTTTAGATTTCGCTCATTCGGTTCTGGTAGGAGAGTCGCAAGGAAAGCGATTTAAATGTGAAGGCAGAAACGTCGTCGATGTATGGATTAACTCTTTCGACGCCGATGTATGGATTAACCCTTTCGTCGTCGATGTATGGATTAACCCTTTCGACGCCGATGTATGGATTAACCCTTTCGACGCCGATGTATGGATTAACCCTTTCGACGCCGATGCATTTGTCTGTCGCCTGAAACGAAACGAATCATTGACGCATTGATGGACTGACTGGGTGACTGATTGACTGAGTGAGTGACTAAATAACTGACTGACTGACTGATTGGCTGACTGACTGACTGACTCTGAGTGATTGGCTGACTGATTGACTGACTGAGTGACTGACTGACTGACTGACTAAGTTGGGTTACTGACTGAGTAACTGCTGACTGGCTGACTGATGGAGTGACTGAATGATTGATTAGTCAATCAATCATTCAGCCATTCCGTCAGTCAATCAGACGGATTGACTAAGTACTGACTGACTATCTGACTGGATGACTTGCTGACTGATTTTTATAATTATTTATCAAAGAGATGCTGGCTATTTATTTCATAATTTTATTTATTTTATTGCCAGGTATATTTATTTACTGGCTTGCAACTTCTCAATAAAAAACCCATCTGCTTAATCATTGAATTGATCAAATCAATCGATCAATCATTCCCACATGTACACGCTTACATTCCTTCATTCAGGCAATCAAACATTCATTCGCGCATTAATCTAATCATTCACTAGCCTTAATCACTCGCAATCTGCATGGATTACTCAACGACTTATGACTCAGTGAAAGTCTTATTGTCTCGCTGACTAAACTAATAATCTCTGCTTTCATGATGATGACTCAAACGAGGTCATCACCTGACCGAAATCCTCGCGAACCGACCCAGATCGGGGAGAACGGTCACATCTAACAGACCGTTATGACTTGATAAGACGTCGGCCATATTGCTTTGTCAGAGAACGTTCGAAAGGAGCGCGGCAGCACTGCGTTGCTAGGCAACGGCGGTTTCACAGCTTCCGGTGTCGTCACGCACCCAACTTCCGGCGGAAATCAGTCGTCTGCGCACAGGAAGTGATCGATAAATGGAAGATGAATTGCCAGGCGCTGCTGCCACTGCTGGTGCTGCTGCTGCTGCTGCTGCAGGACCGAACGTGTCCTTTATTCGTCGCAATGGACCCCGTTACTAGAGCAAAGCCACCGCTAGGGTCGCCAAAGATGGATGGTGTCGGTGATGCGTGTCATACGCGATAGCGGTAGCAGATAAACCGCATCGGATAGGGTCGGTTCGCATTTAAATTCAACCTTGAAAAACGCGTCAGTTTCGGTATAAAATGCCAGCGATTAAGTCAACGTCAAGGATCTTGCATTTGCAGCAACTATGCAGCTGCCATTGTAATTCTGAATATTACATTACATCAGTCACAGTGTAGCCTACGTTACTAAACTGCTTCAACGGAATGTAATCGTAATAATTTGCGCAGTGAGCACAGGTTGGCTCAGAAGCTTTTAACTGCTGTCATTCGACGACGACAGCGATGACGACGACGACGACTATGATTATGGCGACGACTATGATGATGGCGATGACTGGTGGTGATGATGATGACGACGACGACGATGATGATGATGATGATATGATGATGATGACGATGACTATGACTATGATGATGACGACAATGATGATGACAATGATGACGACGACTATGATGATGGCGATGACTATGATGATGACGACGACTATTATGATGATGATGATGATTACGACGATGACGACGACAACAAAATTAATGGTGCCCGACGGCATGCCCAATGTCGTTAGAGCCAACCGGGAGATGAGATGAGTGAGGTGGTTTCTCGTTGCCTTCTTTACAGATAATTGTGGGTGAGCAACTTGTTCAAGGTCGCGACGCAGTGGTTTGAGGTAGATTCGAACCTGCGACCCTTCGGTCACAAGGCACGAAACATACCCATACACCACCGCGTCCCATCACTGCCATAGAACTGTCAAATATTTCTACCGACGGCAAAGGCCATTGATACCATCAGCCAATATGGCAGGCTTTAATCCGAATAGGCTAGGTCTACTTTCGACAAAGAGGCAGCTAATATTGAATGAAAAAATTAATGGATGTGATTTATATGTTCATTCAAGAATTTATATAGCGCTTCTTCAAGGGGGACTACTCGGAAGCGCTCCCGACTCTAGCACGGCAAATAAGGACAGTTTTGAGTTTAATAAAAAAAATGTTTCAGTAATAACCCCAGAAAGTAGACGTAGCTCCTGTGGGACCCATTCGAGACAACTGAGCCGATCACAGAAAAGGCTATATTCTGCATCGTTGCAGTTCGTGCAAATGGGACCAAGAGCAATCCTTACTGTGCAGAACGGAGGGGGCGGACGTGACCTTGGGTACTCGTGGAGCAACAAAGCTCTTGCAAGTAGATATGTATAGTCTCTCTCCAGAGAAGTCGCAGTCATTAGCGCAAATCACTTTAGGTAATATTCCAATATCAAACAGTCATTGGAAAGTGAGTAGAAAACTTCAGTGGGCTACAAAACAAATTAAGTCATTTGAGCATTATTTTGTCAGTAAAACTGTTCGAGATATGGATAGTGCTACAAACATGATAGGGGTATAGTCTGCGTGAGAAAGAGAGAGAGCGGGGAGAGGGACAGACAGACAGACGGACAGAGAGAGAACCAGACAGACTGAGACAGACAGACAGAGAGGAGAGAGACAGACAGAGGGAGAGAGAGAGACAAAGAGACAGGCAGAGAGACAGGCAGAGAGACAGGCAGAGAGACAGACAGAGAGACAGACAGAGAGACAGGCAGAGAGACAGACAGAGAGACAGAGACAGAGAGACTGCATAAGGGATGGTTTGTTCTTGTGCAGACCAGGAAAAACGCTGCATCTTCAGCGATAGAGGTTGAGGATGT
>OX243816.1:18932884-18993762 GCA_945859605.1 Lumbricus rubellus | reverse complement strand
TTGTCAGTGAGACTGTTCGAGATCATTAAGGACAGTGCTACGAATATGATATGGGGTAGTATACGTGAGAAAGAGAGAGAGAGAGAGGGGAGAGGGACAGACAGACAGACGGACATAGAGAGTGCCAGACAGACCGAGACAGACAGAGAGAGAGGAGAGAGAGCCAGACAGACAGACTGAGATAGACAGAGACAGGCAGAGAGAGAGAAAGACAGAAAGAGAGACAGACAGAGAGACACACACAGAGAGAGACAGAGAGATAACTTGTTCTCGTACAGACCAGGGAAAAAGCGCTGCATCTTCAGCGATAGATGTTGACGATGGATATGATCAATGCTGATCACTTGACCAAACATCAATACGTGTACAATTGTACATATTCATTCAGCAGCAGCAGCAGCAGCAGCAGGAGGGCAGCGTAGGGATCTAGGGCGGATTGGTTGTCAGGAGATGAAAGACAGAGATTGCGAATCTCGGTCAGTATATCTATCGTTGTTTGTTGCATGGCTCGAGTAAACTGATAACCGGTGGAGAAGACTTACATGTATGTTAAGATGCATGGACCATTGTATGAAGGAAGTCAGGTGTCTATGGATGGTCGATGCCAGCTTGTCTGATAAGAGGCTAAGAAGGTGTCATGAGCAAGGGATGAATGTAATACGGAGATACTAAGATATAGATAGTAGATATTAATTGTAGGCCTGTGTGTAGCAGTATTATGTTTTCCCTACTGTCTGTTATAATAACCTGGAGAAGGGATCATAGAACCAAGATCAGTTTGGAAAAGTGTGTCATTTTCCAGGGGCAAGTTGCACCTATGTCTCCATGCCCCCCAAGTGCGGCTGCCCATGTGCAGAAGACATGATAGTAAGGACAGACAGAAAAAAGAAGCAGACGAAACAACGAAATGATACGCAAGGTTTTCATTTGACTATAGTGAAGACTGAAGAGGTAGGCCTATCTGTACTGACAACGACGACGACAACGACGGTGATATGGTGTTGATGATGATGAAAACGTTGCTAATAACAAAACTGCTTTTTTCTCACCGGAGCCGTATGTCGTTTTCTTTTTGATTTTCGAATAAACGACTTTCTCTATAACATTTGAAGCAAACCCATTAACTTTTCCCAGGTTAGCATAACAGGCATACTTAGTTATACTGCTACATAATAATTATAGTATCAGCAGTGTTCATGCATGCGGATCTATAACGTATGGGCTATGACTGTATTATCTGAACACTTGCATATATACAATACATTACAATTCTAGCAACCTTTCAATGCTCCAATAGCATCGCAGTCTGAGGGATCCGAAAAAGCGGTCCTTTACCTTAAACTGGAAATGAGAGTTGTCCGAGGTAGCCTATACAATATAGGCCTACATTTCTGGGGCTGCGTTGCTGATTTTAAGCGGAAACCGGTTTCAGAAGTGCAAAACCGGTCTACTAGTTCCGACTGTGCTCCATTTGTTGCACTACTTGCTCTTTCGTTTTAATCACTATTAATAGGTTTGTGCATCGACGCTATATAAATATACTAAGCTTATATGCCTACATTGTTCAGTGAATGCTGAATGATGGAGAAGGCACTCTGCTCGAGTCGGCTATCTGCCGTTGATGGCCTATCGACGACATAATAAATCAAAGCTGTTGCAGGAAAATGCAGTTATCTGTTAAAGACCACTATTATTATACGCGCCATAAATCCTCATTCTCAAACGAATCCACAACAATTAAGCTTCTTACGATGAACTGTGGTGCAAGGAAATCACAAATACCTCCAGCGATTGATGACCTATAGACTCCTCGTCTCAGAGCAATGCCATCCTAAAGTCACTGTATTGCATGCTACACAAGCGTTTGAAAACCATTCTCTTTGATTGTGGTTTGGTGTCAGGTCGGGAGCGCCTCTGAGGAGTTCTCTTGAAAGGGGCGCTATATAAATGTACGATTACAATTACAATTACACAGGTGGCTGCCGTGAGTTTCTCTTTCTGTGATGTTGATGATGAAAGGGAGGAATTCAAGGAATTGGCTTTGAAGAAGATAACGATAGGCTACAGAGGCAGATGGGGAAACGAAAATGAAGAAAGAAAGTGGACAAAGTCGAAAATGGAGAAGTAGGTCCAGAGAAGAGAGAAAGTAGAGGGAGTGGCAGAGAAATAGGAGAGCGGGAAGAAGGTGAAAGAGGAAGCAAAACTTGGAGAGAAAGTATGCGAAGGGGAGAGGGAAGACCAAGAGGAAAGACAGTGTGATAGGGAGAAAGTGCGAGAGGGGAGAAAGCGTGAGAGGGGAGAAAGTGGAAGAAGGTGGATTATAAGAAGATGAAAGTGAGAGCGAGCTGGAGGTAAGAAAAGGTGGATCTATGGAGGGCAAAGTGAAAGAAAGAGGAAAAAGTGGAGAGGGAAGATAAAGTGGAGAGATCAGAGAAAGTGTGAGCGGAAGATTAAGTGGGACAGGACAAAGTGAGAGGATGGTAAAGGTAATAGAAAGTGGGAGAGGGAGAAGAAATTGAGAGGTGGAGGAGGAGTCAGTTCCAGAGAGCAGAGAGAGAGAGAGAAATAGAGAGAGAGAAATAGATAGATAGATAGATAGATAGATAGATAGATAGATAGATAGACAGACAGACGGACGTACGGACGGACGGACGGACGGACGGACGGACGGACGGACGGACGGACGGACGGACAGAGAGACAGACAGACAGACAGACAGACAGACAGACAGACAGACAGACAGACAGACAGACAGACAGACAGACAGAGAGACAGACAGACAGACAGACAGACAGACAGACAGACAGACAGACAGACAGACAGACAGACAGACAGACAGATAGATAGATAGATAGATAGATAGATAGATAGATAGATAGATAGATAGATAGATAGATAGATAGATAGATAGATGATGCCACAGTCACAATACAGGAAGGTGCGGTGGATGGATGGATGGATGGATGGATAGATGGATGGATGGATGGATGGATGGATGGATGGATGGATGGATGGATGGATGGATGGATAGATAGATGGATAGACAGATAGATAGATAGATAGATAGATAGATAGATAGATAGATAGATAGATAGATAGATAGATAGATAGATAGATAGATAGATAGATAGATAGATAGATAGATAGATAGATGGATGGATGGATGGATGGATGGATGGATGGATGGATGGATGGATGGATGGATGGATGGATGGATGGATGGATGGATGGATGGATGGATGGATGGATGGATGGATGGATGGATGGATGGATGGATGGATGGATGGATGGATGGATGGATGGATGGATGGATATATGGATAGATGGATAGATGGATAGATGGATAGATGGATAGATGGATAGATGGATAGATGGATAGATAGATAGATGGATAGATAGATAGATAGATAGATAGATAGATAGATAGATAGATAGATAGATAGATAGATAGATAGATAGATAGATAGATAGATAGATAGATAGATAGATAGATAGATAGATAGATAGATAGATAGATAGATAAGGAAACGAGTGTGAAGAAGAAAATAGCGAGGGAGACGGAAGTAGAAGATTGAGGAGAAAGTGGGAGAGTGGTGGATGTTACAATTAAGGCTATTGTTTAAGGGTTTTTCACCTGCATTTTTCTGAAGTCCATTTCCGGTCGTTGAGTCGCCATCTGTCGTCTGCTGTTGTCGTCGTTCGCGACATCTCGAAGCGCCACCGTTATATCACGTGACACAGGTTCCGCTTCCGTGGTCTGCTGACCTTTGAACCTATGCTCAAGGTCAGAGGTCAGGTCAGTGACCTTTGGGTGGTGTGAAAGACAGAGAAGACCTTGCACTTCCTCGTCGTCTTCGGAGGTTGGAACGGTCTGAAGCAGGTTGTCGATGAAGCTGTTTCCATTCTCTACGTGACTGAACTGGACTTCATCTCTGGATGACGTCCAGTCGTTTGATTCACTGTGGTGCTGGTGGTGGTGGTCCACGGAGGATCCAGTACAGTTATCAGATCCGGTCCATTCTCGGAATCCATCGCCCTCCCTGATCCCAGTGCAGTCTCTGGATCCAGTCCAAACCATAGATCCGGTCCAACTTTTCGATCCGGTCCAGTCTTTGGATCCAATCCAGTTCCTCTTTCCAGTCCAGGATCTCGTCATCGTCGGACGGTCCTTGTCCTCGGCGATGTTCAGTCGCGTCTGTAGAATGTAGTTGATGGAGGAATTCTTCTTCCGGTCCCTGTGATCCTTCCAGCTGTACCAATTGGTTCCATGCTCCACCATAACCCGCTCTGCACCTTCCTGTGTTTTGTCTGTGGCATTATCTGTACAAGGATTCACTCTTGGTACCTGCAGGTCCATGCAAATTGCTTCGCCGGTTAAGTTCATTTTACCCATGCATAAGGCCGTCATTAATTACTCACACGCTGGATGTTTTATAACCAGCATTGTAATCATCTCGTATACTATGTTGCTAATCAGCTAAAATTTAATGTGCTAGTTCAATTATAGAGCTCTGTAGTTTCCCGTTTCCAACGGTTATCTGAAATGCCTACTACACTGGTTTCAGCTTTCAAGTAATGGTCTTCTTTTTCATCGGGTTTCGTTCTAAATAGCGTCTGCGTTGGATCCCTATCAACATAGCCATTCAAACAAGCTTAAGAAATTTCGGATTTTGAATAAGCTTAATTTGTCAGAGACTCAGAGTCACACAGGTTTTTTCGTCAGAACCTCATGAAGCCTGAAGTTTAACACAATATTATTAGCCTATTATGATGACCTGGTTGTCTGCATTCTGGTACGAATCTCCACTGGTTCTCTGGTGATCGGCGGATGCTGCTTAGTCTGATGCTGCTGCTGTTGCATCAGAGGCTCATCAAGTTATGATGCTCAAGCGGTTTCTGAAGATGATGATGATGACTTGATGTTTATCACGTGACCAGGTGTGACGTTTCATTTCCGCTCACCTGTTGAAAAGACGAGCAAAACCCTCAGGTAGCATGCAAGAAATATATGCATGTATATTATACATATAAAAATGGTTATTAGCTGAAATAAAATTGCACATCCGGCTGTGGCTTCACCCACCGATGTCGCCCCTCGTCGTTTTGACGGCGGATATTAAGACTCGTGCTTTATTCTCAACGGGGGATGTCTTACTCGGCAAGCGTCATTGGTTTCCTTCATAACAATGACAAATTGCAATTATTTAATTTTCTTATGCAAACAAGACGTGCTACATGTAGCCTAAATATTTCTGAACGCCAGAGGACCACGCTCAAAGTCTCCAGTCCCGTCCAGTCGTGAACTTTAATGGTTAAAATTAATGGTCCTCGACTAAAATGTCACTTATGTCTTATGGGAATTAAAGCAGTTTAGCAGAGCGTTTGTATGGCGTATGAGCTATAGGTCTAGGAAGTATACAATGTCATACCCGTGAGCGTCAGAGTGTAGGCTTATTCGATGCAAAGTGGAGGCTGGATATAGCCTATTGATTAATTAAATTGTTGCGTCGCAGCCAATTACTTGACAGCTCGTCTAATAAAATGGATGCGGTCTAGCTTGAAGCTTACCCGAACCTTTCGCTTGCTTTTCTTCCTCGCAATATGAATTTACTGAATATTATGAACCTATGCGTGTATTATATAGTTATATGCATATATAATTTTATATATATAGGCCTATAAGTATCATATAATATGGGAATTATGCTTAAGAGTCTAAGAGACCTCCGAGGTTTATAAGATTCTGTGACAGAAATAGGCCTATTATATTTCAGAAAACTTAGACCCATTTTTAAAATAGATATGATGCATGCTAGATTTTTACGCGACATATATATATTATATATATATATATATATATATATATATACCTGCGACAATATTAGTCTTTCGAAAAGAGTAGCCTAATTATTTTCCAATCTTTCGTCAGTGGAGTTGACGCATTAAGAAGCTAGAGTGAAACAAAGCCGAATGCTGTGAACTTCGAAACTTGAGAGGAAAGTAAATTAAATACGAGTTCTAATTGTAGGTAGGCTATCGAATTTATCTGAAGATAAATATATACATAGACCTATGGGATATAATTAGTGCTGTGTAGAAATTAATTATGCCCGCAGTTAAGGCAAACAAATTTAAGTTACCTGGTGTGAGATTGAGCAAATGAAAGGCGAATCTCACAGATTTTATTTTATATAGACTATGGGCCTATATTATATATATATATACAGTTATACACACATATATATATACATGTATATATATATATTATTGACCAGCGGGCTTGGATTTTAATTACATGTAACGTCGTTTAGACAAAAAGAATATTGCATTATAGTGAACCTCAGTCTGCTTAGTTTGTCTGAAGCGGTGTTCTGGAAACTTCTAAAGAGGATGCATCTAATTTTACAATAACTTATTTATCACATCAGCGTCATAAGCCATATAATCGCAGTTATAATACTCATATACAGACTCCTATATTTTTTTATTCACCTGTATAATATTATTACTGCGATAGTGCTTTTATATGAACACCGCTGATCCTAATTATATGCCTAATTATATGCATTAGTTGACGTGCAGATGAACAGAGTCTGGCTTTTCAGAGACGACGTCTCTCGTCTCTCGCCATCGACTTAAAGGTGAAAAGCAGCTACAGGTGAATCTTCCTCCTATTTATACACAGACAGATAAAGGCTTCCGCCGGAAATGACGCATAAAAAACACCCGAGTCACGTGTCACGACAGCCAACGAAACCAG
The DNA here is from genome assembly GCA_945859605.1 of Lumbricus rubellus. NCBI lineage: Eukaryota > Metazoa > Annelida > Clitellata > Crassiclitellata > Lumbricidae > Lumbricus > Lumbricus rubellus. Next base: position 18,987,002 of record OX243816.1, on the reverse strand, counting down.
AAGAAGCCCAACCATCCACCGCTGTTGCTGCTGCTGCATGTGATACAGCGACAGAGGAAGCCATGACAACGCGCATGACATTTAATAGAAGCTGTGGCTGTTAGCGGCAGACACTTATATGGTGGACGCTATACATGGCGGTGCTAAGGAAGAGCATTAAGCCATGGAAGGTCAGGTGGAGGTCAGGTGCATGGGCGGAATTTGGTTTCAGTTCTTGAGGGGGGGGGGCTAAACAACTTGGGTTTCGGGGCGGAGACATGGTCGAAATCTAAAACGACCAAACTTCCGATGGATGACGTTTTTTAGTCCTTCCGTTCGAAATCACACGAAAATAGAAAATAGACCATTTTTTGTAAACATTTTTCTTGGATTTTCTTTGGGGGGGGTTAGCCTCCCCTAGCTCCTGATAAACTCAGCTCGTGGTCAGGTGGGGGTCAGATGAAGTCATCTGAGGCCAGGTGAGGGTCTGGGGAGGGTCAGACGAGGCGATGTAAGAGGTAAGATAAGTGAGAGTTGGTTTGGTAAAGTAATGTCATGCAGGATTACACGGAATTGGTGAAAGCGGCTTATGCGTCAAGAAGAGAGATGAGGATAAACCTAATTAGGATTAAGCCATGGAATGACTGAAATAGCTAAATAATAAAGAAGATCACGATAAGATGAATGAATGAATCAAGTAATTAATTAATGAAGTAATAAACAACAAAGCAACATGTGAAGAACAATAAATTAAAGACCTAATCAAAAAGTACGAGCGAAGAAATTAAAGAAATATGATTGAGAAAGCAAATGAAAGAAAATAATCAGAAATTTGTTGATTAAAGAATAGATATCCCACCTGAACAAACTTCAACAAAGTATTACCTGAACAATGAATGAATAATGTGATGAAGAAACGTAGGAGAGAAATAATAATTATACGTAATTAATTAATGAAGTAATAAACAACAAAGCAACATGCGAAGAACAATAAATTAAATTTATGCCTAATCAAAAAAGTACGAGCTAAGAAATTAAAGAAATATGATTGAGAAAGCAAACGAAAGAAAATAATCAGAAACTTGTTGATTAAAGAATAGATATCCCACCTGAACAAACTTCAACAAATTATTACCTGAACAATCCATGAAAAATGTGACGAAGGAACGTACATGTACAATGTAGGAGAGAAACAATAATTATATACACATGTCTAATTATGGAATATCATATTTGACGAAAGAACGAATGAAGTAAAAAATCTATGTGTGAATATAATATGAATAAAAGAAGGAATGAAATAAATAGCCAAGTAAAAGAGTAAAAGAATAAGCGAGTGAATGAAATAATGAATGAGCGAATGAATGAGCGAATGAACGAATGAACAAATGAACAAATGAATGAATGAATGCGTGAACGGAGGAATGAACGAATTAACAAATGAATGAATAAATGAATAAATAAATTAACGAATTAACGAACGAACGAATGAACTAACGAATGAATAAGTGAATGAATGAATGATCGAATGAACGAATGAATGAATGAATAAATGAATGAATGAATGAATGAATAAATGAATTAATGAATGATTGAAGGACCCAATAAATGAATAAGTGAATGAATGACAGAACGAACGAACGAACGAATGAATGAATGAATGAGTGAACGAACGAACGAACGTAAGAACGAACAGATGAACGAACAGATGGTGAACGAAAGAAAAGTGTGTATCGATGGCCCTACCTTATAAATCGATTCCATTCCATCGACCAATCGACTGACCGACTCTAGTCAACTGCGGCGCTGACCACCTGACTTACGATCACCGGACTGAAGCTCGGACCAGCGTCGAATGCGTCCACAGCAACAACGTCACTGGTCACTGGTCAGCCTCAATGGTCAATGTAAGTGCATGATCAGTCTTGATCAGCGGACTGTTACAGAATCCCTATAGTCTGTGCTAGAGAAAGAATTCGCACAGACGTAGTAATTATGTATGTGCATGTGTGTATGTGCATGTGTGTATGTATGCATGTATGTATGTATGTATGTATGTATGTATGTATGTATGTATGTATGTATGTATGTATGTATGTATGTATGCATGCATGTATGTATGTATGTATGTATGTATGTATGTATGTATGTATGTATGTATGTATGTATGTATGTATGTATGTATGTATGTATGTATGTATGTATGTATGTATGTATGTATGTATGTATGTATGTATGTATGTATGTATGTATGTATGTATGTATGTATGTATGTATGTATGTATGTATGTATGTATGTATGTATGTATGTATGTATGTATGTATGTATGTATGTATGTATGAATGTATGTATGTAGGTATGTAGGTATATATGTATGCAAGTGTGTGTATGCACGTACGTGTGTATGTATAATATGTAGCCCAGTAGTGTAGACCTACAAAATTAAGTGGGGAAACGCTTTTTATAATAATAATAATATTAGTAGTAGTATTATTATTAATATTCCATTATCCCTGCAAAAAAGTGGGGGAACGGCGTTCCCCCGCGTTCCCCCCACTACACCACTGATGTAGCCTATATATATATATATATATATATATATATATATATATATATATATATATTTCTATAGTGCTTTACTTCACACGTGAATCCGGTCATATGCATGCATATAAAAGAACTCTCGCGTACATGACGCAGTCGCTTTATTTAGCGCCAGCATTTGTGCTGCCATACATGTTATGGTTGTGGCACTGATGCCTCTCAGGTTCACCAACATATACATCGACCTAATTATATCGGAAAACATGCATGGATAATTGTATATAGCCTATACCTACAACTGTAGATATACAACTGCAGATACATGCGCACAAGCATCTACAGTAACTGTTGTAGGTAAGCTATTATACAATGTCATGTAGATATGTAGATCTAATAATATTTGTAGTGCGCTTCAATTTGTCTGCCTATGCATCCGTATGTTAATGTGTTTACGGTTCCATGACACTTAATCCCGCGACACTTAATACCGCGACAGTTAGTACCGGACATTTAATCCCGCGACACTTAATCCCGCGACCATTTAATCCCGCGACACTTAATCCCGCGACCATTTAATCCCGCGACGCTTAATCCCGCGACACTTAATACCGGGAAAGTTTACAAAAGAAGTTAAATTCTATAAATAGGCATATTCACAGCAATATTCACTTTGTGTTTAAAAGAGTTCAGCCTTTGCAGTAGGCCTAGTATATTATAAAACTGTACAATTCGATAAAAACAATAGTCACAGCAATATTGACTAATGGAAATTATCAAAACTGTACAATTTGAAATCCTCTCTAAAATCCTTTATAATGAACGTTTTATGTACAACTGCGTACAACAGAAAAGCTCAGTAGAGAGGTAGGCGTACCCAATTGGCTATGTGGACAACAATAGTCAAACCCTTACTTAGCCTACAGTACTGTTGGCTATGTGGACAACAGTAGTCGTACAAATATTCGTACTCACGTGTGTACAGGTATTAAGTGTCGCGGTATAAAAGGTCACGGGATTAACTGTCGCAGGGATTAAATGTCGCAGGGATTAACTGTCGCGGGATTAAATGACGCGGGATTAAATGTCGCCGGGACTAAGTGTCCGGCATTAACTGTGTTAAGTGTCGCGGGATTAAATGTCGTGCTACCTGTGTTTACGTATAATCGTATAAATGTGTGTGTGTGTGTGTGTGTGTGTGTGTGTGTGTGTGTGTGTGTGTGTGTGTGTGTGTGTGTGTGTGTGTGTGTGGGTGTGTGTGTGTGTGCAGGGGCGGATACAGAAACTTTGGACGGGGGGGCCAAAAATTCTTGGTCTTGGGTCCGGGAAAAATTTTAGGCCTTGGGTCTGGAAAATTTTTCTTTCTCGCCGCCAAAAAAGTTGATGACCTTTTTTAGTCCTCAGTTTCGTTCTGACTTCTAGTGGGTATTGGCATTTCTTAATGGGGGGGGGGGCCAAATTGTACAATATATACATTGTTCCACAGCATGTTCAATCCAAATGGAGGGGGGCCACGATACATGGGAATTCTAAATGGGGAGGGGGCCAAGGCCGGATAAGCCCCCCTGGATCCGCCCCTGTGTGTGTGTGTGCGTGTATGTATGTGTGTGTGTGTGTGTGTGTGTGTGTGTGTGTGTGTGTGTGTGTGTGTGTGTGTGTGTGTGTGTGTGTGTGTGTGTGTGTGTGTGTGTTTTACCTGAATATTTATGTAGGGCCTTTAAAAACATTTTAAGATGTAATGTTCAGACATCCACTTGAACTGGATCCCATTGCATGGTCTTCTGGATAATTTGACTCCGTTCCACCAGTTGCTGAAAACCTTTCTATTTGCCGTGGTTGGACTGGGAGTGCCTCTGAGTAGACTTCTTGGAGGACGCTATATTTTCGTATTTTCGGAATGAATGACTGCATGTCCCAAACGTTTTCAATGAACCGTTCGCAATGGATTGGACAAGTGATTGAGTAACTGTTCTTAATTAATAATAATAAACTTCTTGAGTCATCAAAGTTTCGATGACTACGTTTTGCTCTATACACACTTAGTCTACAGGTTTGTTTAAAGTACAGAATTATTGTCTTTCCAGACAATATCATTGTTATCTCTCAGAATGTTCAGCGCCTCCTCGTTGTTGGTTTCCGACAATATAGCCTATGTGCCAATTCTTTGCACTGCTTGCATTTCACATTTTATTGCCTTTTTAGTTTCTCATAAAATTTTATTCTCGATTAAATTTTCTTTGTGGAGCGTTGGGGGAATGCGCGTATACACGAACACATACATGGAAACACGCACACGCACACACACGAACACGCATGCTCACACGTACAAATATACTACTACTGCTACTACTACTACTACTACTACTACTACTGCTGCTGCGCTGCTGCTGCTGCTGCTGCTGCCGCTGTTGTTGCTGCTGCTGCTACAACTGCCATTTTAGTATCATCATCATCATTATTATTATTATTATTATTATTATTATTGTTATTTTTATTATTTTTATTATTATTATTATTATTATTATTATTATTATCATTATTATTATTATTATTACATTTATAATTATTACTACAATTACTATTACTATTTTATTATTATTATTATTATTTATTATTATTATTACCATTGTAATAATTATTATCTGAAGTGGTTTGATTCGTTTTGACCTGCAACTGCATCTGGGGTTTGATTGGGATGGTAGTCGTCGGTCTGTTCTGGCCCAGAGATCGGACGGTCGGGCTGCTGCTGCTGCTGGATGCTGCTGCTGGCTGCTGCTGCTGCTGCTGCTGCTGCGGTGTCCCTCAACGATCATCCATCAGCATCGAAGAGGAAGTAAAAGCAACGGAAAGGAGTCGAGATTAGGTCGATTACGTAGGCGCCAGCGTTCGCTCCAAGCGTCGTCTAATACGGGGCTGTCTTCTGTCGACGAGAGGCGCCCAGCCACCGACGCCTCCACCCCAGTCACCGGCCGCCTCTGCCGCCCCTGCCGCTGCCACCGCCCTCCCGGTAGCCACCGTCACCGGAGGACTTTTAGCCAATTTTCCGTTCACTGGTCTGCTGATGGATAAGCTGGTGGGCGTTTTGGACTCGATTGGATTGGGCTGGATCATGTATACGCATGCACGTGATGGGCATGGTGGTGCAATTATTTGTGGTGTGTACCGGCAGCGAAATGTAATAGAGAGAGATTTGCATCTTCGCTGGGACACGGCATGTAGTGTATAGGCCTACTACATGTGTAGCACTAATCTCGACATGTTGCAAAACACCCGTTTTGATGCTGGACCAAAATTTATATATATATATATATATATATATATATATGCGCCGTTAATGTGTACAGTCGAGCTGAACCGTTTGAGATTAAGTTCCAGTTTTTCTCTCTACAAATGGTAGGCTTTGCCTGACCGTGGGTTTCGAGTGCAGTATTTTCCATATGGCACGGCAACATGGTTCATGAAGTCGGAGAGATACTTCGTACGACAATGATTTATAACCTTACGCCTTGAAGGCAAAGGCGTTCGGACCATTGCGCCATAAATTTCCGACAAATGTGTTCTAAATTTCCGACAAATGTGTTCCAAATTTCCGGCAAAACGATCAGACATAAATCAAGCTGTTTCTGTTAAATAGAATGTTACAGTTGGTAGGCCTACAAGTCTAGGCTATATGAATATTCTATTAGACTTAGTAGTTCTTAACCAGTGTGTCGCGACACACTATAGAACTATATAAAGGGCCTACTGCGTCGCGAATAGATCGTGCGACTGCGACAAAGATGTGTCGCGTAGAAACGGGTGTGTCGCTGGTGTCGCGAAAAATTGGTGTGTCGCGAATAATTCTCACAGCATACACCCGTCGTTCCTGCACTACACTGACTTGCTTACTTTAGCAGTTTATCGGTCTATAATAGTAGGCCTATACAAATTACATGTGAACAAAGTTCAGGGCCCCGAGGTTCCAATGGCCCAAACCTTTTATCCAAACATTTCCTGTACTTCTTTTCCAGTTTTCCGAGACCATGATTGGACGTTTTGAGGTGCAGACAATAATATTATTATCCTCCCATGGAGTAAATTCCTAACAACTTATAACATGACCTTGTAATTAGGTCTGTCTTTTCTGCATGCGCTTATGCAGACACGCATTCGTTGCGGTTGACTTTGATCAACAGCGCTTCTTATGAATTGCTCTTGAAGTGGCTCTCGAAGTGGCGCTATATAAGGTAAACTTTACATAGCGTCACTTCAAAAGCAACCCAAGTAAGAAAGGGAGTGGAGAGATACATACAGGTAGACAGGCAGACAGAGACAGAGACAGAGACACACATGCAGAAAGAGAGAGAAAGTCAAAGACAGAAACAAATAAAGAGACAGACAGACAAGGACAGAGAGACAGCGAGAGACAGAGAGAGACAGAGAGACAGACACAGAAACATATAAATGGAGCAGAAAGAGCAGAACTAATGACAAAAATACATCAGTGAAAAGTGGACGATGGAGCAAGGTACATGTAGGCTATGATATACACTCAAGCAGATGAACGGAGTTTCACAGAAATAATTACATATAGATCTATAATTATATCCGAACAGATCGACTCAATTAACTGAATATCTGCTGACATTTCGAAATAGCCTATACTATTTACATAGTTCGTCAATCGAGTTTCCATGCAATTCGACACAATTGGAATAAGCTAATAGGCCTAAATGGAGCAATGCGTATATTATTATTCTACCCAGATCACACACACACACACACACACACGCGCGCGCGCATACACACACGCACACACACACATGCACGCACACGCACACACACACATGCACACGCACACACACACATGCACGCACACACACACACACAAGCACGCTCCCATTTACTATGGACCGACGACGACGACGCTGGTCTGGTCTGCGGCACCCAATGTGTGGTCTGGTTTCAATAATACCCAAGTGCCAAGCTGCGCTTTCTTCCACCAGTGACGACACTGGCGCCGCCTGCCTCACCCCACCCCACATCACCCCCACCTCACCCCAACCCCGACCCCGACGCTGGAAGATCAATTATTCCGTGTGAGTTTATTCTGACAAAACGTCTCCGTCCGACCGGTCTTCTTGATGGACTGCTTTTGTCGGATTCTCCCATCTTTCTCCTTCTCTGCATCTTCCCTCTCCCTCCTCCTCCTCATCTTCCTCTGCATCTTCCTCTCCCTTCTCCTCCTCCTTCTTCTCTGCATCTTCCTCTCCCTCCTTCTCCTCATCCTCCTCTGTAGAGAAGGGATGTGGAGGAGAATGGATAAAGACAACGATCCCTGTCTCCAGGGCTGCTGCCTCGGAGCTGATAAATAGGGCTGCTGCTGCTGCTGCGGCTGCGACGGTTGGTGATGGATGCTTTCGAAAGTCTACGTTTAATGAACGCGGCAGCAGCAGCAGCAGCAGCTAGACGTTTCTTTCCTCTGCCTCGCATCTTCCACCTCCATCTCCTCCGACGTTCTGCCTTTCTTCCAGCCGACTGGAGACAGAGTGGGGGTTGAGTAGGGAGGGGAGGGTGTGTCGGGAGAAATTCCTCTGCCGTCACCAGACGATCACTGACCGGGTGAACCTGGTGAACTGCTGGTGGATGTCGGTCATCACTATAGCTGCTGCTGCTGCTGCTGGATCCTCTTCGCAATTTCTTTGAAAATGATATAGAGAGAATTATCATCGGCAAAGCATCGTGTGATGATGTGTTTGCTGAGAGCAACGCACGAGAAACTACGCTGCAACAGAATGCGTATCATAGGCCTACAATGTATAGGCCTACAGCCATGCTGATTGGTGACTCGTAAACTTGAAATGGTTTTTTGTGTGAACCCGATCTGTGCGTGTAAGAAAATCAATTCCATCAAAGACGTCAGATATGTCATTGGGTGAATTGTGTTGTTTCTAAAGCACCGATCAGAATTCTCACTTCTCTTTCCAACTATAAACTATACTTTCCTTTACGCTATAATTGGCCTAACTGTAAGAAGACCCAACCGTTATTTCTAATTTAGAAGAATAAATCAGCCGTATGTTTATTTATTAATTGCTCTCATTTGCTATAGCGCCCCTTCCAATTATCTAGGCCTACACATTGGCGCTCCCGACTACAGCGCGTACACTGCATGGGAGTTTCTCTCCGAAGCGTGTTGGGTTCAAAATGGCGTGCCATCCATTCAAACGGACAACTTATCACCTGATAAATAATTCTTGTGAACATGTGGGTTGAGGCCGTATACGTTCAATTGCTGAAGAATAAACGCAAATACATTTTGCATGCATTTCCATTCACATTTCACCCCACTTACCATTCACATTTCACCCCACTTACCATTCACATTTCACCCCACTTACCATTCCAGTGTCACGCGTTAAAGGAAATCGCAGAATTTACGCAAGCATATCGTGACTCCCCTGTATCTTCAAATACATCTTTATGAGCATTTATCAGTGTTAGGACAAATAAATGTTCGGACACGAACGCAGATTGAAGCCACATTCTGCCACACAATATTCATATGAACATAGAATATTTATGCATGTAGGCCTATAGGCTACGTCGGTTCTTATCAGTATATAAATACAAACCGTATATAGGCTATGCTACGCTAATTCGCGTGAATAGGCTATAGGCTATAGGCCTACATGTATAATGCATGCTGGTCTGTGTGTCACGTATGCGTGAATAAATGAGATGTTATGCTGGCACATATGGAGATTGATGCTACTATTATCGAAGGTTCCCCGTGATTTATAAGTCCAATAAAATGGCCTCCATGGAGATTTATTAGCATTGACGCGCGTCTAGCTGTGTGCCCGCGTGTGCCAAATGTATACGGCGCTCAACATACATGTAGGGTAGGCTATACGTTATTTCTGCTCGAAATTACACCGTAGTTTATTACAGTGAACACTTCACTGTAAAATGAATCGTCGTTTTTAGTGTATTCGCCACATCTCAGACACACTGTCATGGAAAGTGCATTAATTCTGACCTATTAGGCGTAGGCTAGGCTATTGGGAAACATTTCGAAGATTTTTCATGTAGGCAACACGTACTTTCTTTGAAAGGTTTTTAGCCTTCAATGTAATTTCTGGAAATAATTAATTAAATGGATCGTGGTTTTTGTATAGGCCTAGGTCTATGCAATGGGCACTTATAGCCTATAGGTTATAGGCTACTGTACAAGTTAACATCGTACGTCTGCATTTTCTGGAAATGAATCGCATTATATATATATATATATATCGTGCGCATTATTCGAAAATATAGGCTATCGCATTTTTACTTTCCATTTGACACTGGAAAATGTGCCGTGGCTTTTGCTTAAATTATATAAGCTTTCCAGGCGAGCAGACAGCAATCTCTGCGGATTCGTAGGCTAAGGCTTTTGATCCTGAGCGCGAATCGCGGTTATTGCATGACCTTTTGTCGGGGTGATGGAAAGGTCATGGGTTAACGGAAGTGGAAGAAAGCGGAAGTTGGAACTATTGGTGCTGCCATTCGGTTTGTCTGCGGGTCGTACATGAAAATGTTATTAGCGACAAAGCTCAAACTACGCGGTACGTGACTACTGTGATATTCATGATTCTGCGCATAGGAAGGAAAAAATAATTTTATATTGACGATTCTGTGTCTAGGCCTACATGTATTCTAGCACCCATTTTATATATTTTATATGAAAGAGGACATCTTGAAGAAGCACTGTGTCCTGAAAAGCTGTTGGCCTATGAATGAATGAATGAATGAATGAATGAATGAATGAATGAATGAATGAATGAATGAACGAACGAACGAACGAACGAACGAACGAACGAATGAATGAACCAAATGATCGTGTTCGTTCTTACTGGTTTCATACTTACTTGTGTTTTCTTTTTCGTTTTCGTTCTTTTCATGCTCAGTTATGGTTTTTTCTCGCTTCTGTTCCTAGTTGTTTTGGTTCTTAGACGTTTTCGTTCTTAGACTCCTATAGTTATGTTTTTTATTTGTTGTTTCCTTTTCGGGTTAGGCTATGTTCGTTCTTTGACGGTTTCGTTCTTAATATTATTAGCCTATAGCCTAGCCCTAGGCCTAGGGCCTACTTCTTCTTGGTCGCTTTCGTTCTTAGTTGTGTTCTTTCGCTTCCTTCTTAGTTGTGTTTTTTCGAATCTTTCCTTTACTTTTTCGGTCGTATTATTTTTATTTCTGAATCGTTTCCTGGTTTCAGCAGAAACCGAAGATCTCAGATTTTTCTTCTATAACATATCGTTGCGTCAAAAGCAATGTTTTAGGCCTAGGGCCTACCAGATCTCATGTGCTCAGGAGCCTGAAATGGTAGGTCTATGACGTCTATTCAAATTCGATCAATTCATTAAAAAATAGAAGGTTCGAGGTCATAATATTATGCAGTCGATTTAATCAAATCGATCACATTTTTTACATTTTTTTTTGTTATAGACTTATACCATTCTGTGCTTATACCTAGTCGCGCCATCAACTTACAGATGGCGCTATAATACTGATTTGTGAATTTTCGATGAAAACATGTCGGAGTTGAATATGTAGTCTTTGTTTAGTGAATATTTACATCCTCTTCGATTCACAATGGTAAAACATTACAAAGGATTTGTTGAGACATCCAATTCAATAATTATATTTTGGTTGTCAAAAACTGCTTTGTTTTACCTTGTTGCTAAATACTTTTAGCTCGTAATGTGTAGCCATGACTGCGCTAATGATTTTTGGGCCGGGTTAGTATAATGTTTCACGTGACACAAAAGTGGGCGGGGCAACTGGGTGTAGTTTTCTTTCAGTTACATCAAGAAATAAGTCCCACGTCAGACTGACGGAAATATTTGTCTGAGTAATGTTAAGAATCGCATGGTTTTTGGACGGCAATGGGTTGGGAAATAACCCCCGTTATGTGGGTGTTTAGCCGGACCTTCGCATGGCATTGTCATGTAGTTTCCTCAACATCTGTGGTGCTTTCGCACCCCCATCCGTACTTCTCATTCGGCTGTCATCCTGGTTTAAGGTTTTAATATATCCTTGTTTATTAAAATTGAGTGACAAACTGCATTCAGTGAAGACGCTCTACTTACACTACACCATCCCCCAGTCACTACTTGGTAAATACGAAGACTGAGTCACCGTACTCCATACAATATGGCTGCCAACGAATGCCGTAAAATTAGAACGCGGCCGGTCGACGACATCGCAGCATGTATCTCAACATGCAAAGCGTGAGGGTCGGTTAGGGTTAGTTTTAGGGTTTAGTGCAGTCATTCTGCTGAAATTGAAGCGTCCTTTAATTTTCGCGGAAATATTAGGCCTATGTCGGGCCGCTCTGTTATGCACGCATCTACGGTGGCCATATTGTTTGGAGTACGGTGACTCAGTCTTCGTGTTTACCCACTACTTACCTCAAGTTCTCCAACCGATCGATATTCAACACTGCAACTCAATTCTGGATTGAATTTTCCTCTGGATTCCACATATTCTCAGTTCCTTCACCAGTGCCAGCACTTTCCTCTCACCATCATCTTTCTCAGACTCCTCCACTTACCATCCACATGTTTTCCATTCCAAATTCAAGTCTCACGTCTTCGTACCCTAACACTTTAATCCCACACCTTCCAAACTTTCTCATCCTCAATTAGACCCACCCTAGCACCCGCTCTGCTTCCTCCTTCTGGCAACCAGACTCGGACTACCACTAGACAATGATCTCTAAAAAGCACTTTGACGCAACTCAGCACTCTTGAGTAAGCTAGTGCCCTTATAACAACGTTGGTTACAATTGATGTATTTGGTATTACTGTTTCGATGTAAAAGATAATTGTGATTGTTTTTCTGAGAGTATTCATTTCCCTAGTTTTAGAAATTAAAGGATGGTGAATTGGTGATAATAGTACTAACATTAGTGGTTTGTTTTTACAGGCAGGCAACGTAAAAGTGTGCGATATCGACCCAGATCTAAAGGCGAAAATTACGAAGTTCAGATTTCGAAAGGCAACAACTAATGCTGCCATCGTCAGTCAGTTTAACCAAATTTTTCTTATCTTATCTTTGGACATTATTGTTTTATTGATTCCTTCATTCAGTGCTTTTGTTTGGCACCTTTTCAGTGGAGAACAGATAAACAAGATTTGATATGTAGTTTGACAGTTGTAAGACTATTCTGTTGTGACATTTTGGATGCTTCATAAATTTAACACTAATAATCATATTAATGCAGTAATTATTAAACGATGCCTTATGAAATATTGATTAAAATCAAGAGCTTTCTTTTACAGGCTTGATGTGCTTGATTTTTATAAGCCTAGAATGCTAGTCTGTAGCTTGCATTAAGTTTTTTTATTTGTAGTGAAAGTGGACAGAGCACGACAAATGATTGTTCTCGATGAAGAATATGAGGTAATCTCAGGATTCTTACATGCTGAGGTGCGCTCTTACATGCTGACGTGCGCAGTGACATAGTGGCTAGTGCGCTGAACTACTTACCCATGATGTATAGGTTGAAAAATCGTCAAAGGGATATTTTATTATTGCTGTTGGGCTTATGTGGGACTGTATGTACTTCTGAGACATGGTAAGGACTTGGGAGTAACTTGACCCATTGTTATTTGACTAATAATCAGAACATTCTTAATAATTAATTGCTCTCATGGCCCTAGCTGAGAGAGAGAGAGAGAAAGATAGAGAGCTACAAGAAAAGACAAGGAGAGATTAGAGAAAGAAAATCACAGAAAAGACATCTGTCTATTTGGCTGAACTGAACTGACTGAATGGTATGGGAACGATTAGGCATGTTATCTTTATATGCTGGCTGTGAAGTGATGATGCTCCTTTTGCAATACAGGATTACTCAGTTGAGCAGCTGAATGGTGAGCTTCCCGAGAGCCAGCCACGTTTTGTGCTCTACAGCTATGAATATCACCACGACGACGGACGAAAGTCCTATCCTCTCTGCCTCGTCTTCAGCACTCCGCAGGGTGACTAATTAACTCCAGATTTACTTATTATGCCCCTTCTGTACTTGTTAGTTGTGAATTTCTAGGCTTATGATGTTTTCTGTACACATCACCTAAGAGTCAACTCATAGTACGATACATATGGCTATACTCAAACACTGACACATTCCTAATAATTCTACTGACATCAAGGTTGATACCAAATATTTGCCGTTTCAAGGCGTGTAAGAAAATATGCCATTTCTTTTGTGTAAGGGTTAGAATAATCTGAAGTTGGCGTAAGTAATTAAGTGAAGAATGGCTAAGTGAAAAAATGAGTGATGCAGAGGTGTTGATGAAATTGCTAAAGTGGTATAGAAAGATTGTTCTTCATCTACTCCACCTAGCCGTGGTCAATTTCGTTTATTATTTTCATTAATTGTCTTGTGTTGAAAATTTTACGTCTTTGCCTTGGCATGGTGGTTATAATAGTTGTGGCAGTCAATGTGTTAAAAGTTTATGATAACTTGATTCAGATATACAGCTTAACGTATGTTTGTATATATTACGCTTTGTTTTGAAAAACTCAATAATCAAACTGTTGTCATTGGTCCATTGAACCTTGTTATAATTGAACAATTCAGAGCAATTGTCTACTGACTGGCAATGAATATTAATAATACTATTAAAAGATGAACAATGAATAGTATTAATTTTTTATTTGTCAATTCATTTTAGGAAAACATTTAATCACCATTAATTGTTAATTAATCATTAACTCGTAAATTGATAACTAATATTGTGATCGTTAACAGCCCTAGTTCGTATTCAATATGCATAATTACTTTCTTCGAACACTCTCTCGAATGCCTCATGCATATGGAGCACCAAATAATTTTGTAAAGCTGACTTTTGGAATCTCTACTTTAGATGTTGTCTTTAAATGAACCAAGCCTAAGTTCATTGTCTCCAATAAGTAAATTACATTGTGTGCGATTCTTTGTAGGCTGCAGTCCAGAACAGCAGATGCTCTATGCGGGCAGCGTAAGAAACTTGGTCAGCGAGGCTGGTTTGACAAAGGTAAGACTTGTTTCAAAGACCCATTACCTCCTAAGGCATTCTAGGTTGATGAAAATGAGGCAGAGCGGATAGTGCTGGTCAAAACGTGGCAGTTTTTACCATTCCACTACTGAGAACTAGACAGATACTGTTAATGGGACCAATTCTATATTAATGTAATTGTGCTTATTATTTTTTGCAATTATTATTATTATTGTGATTTTTACTGTTATTATTGTGACTATGGGGTGTGGTGGTGTTTTGGTGGGTTCCGTGCCTTGGGGCCGGAAGGTTGCAGGTTCGTATCCACCTTAAGTCTATATTGATTAAGTCTTGTCCAATTCAGATGGAGATAATGTGTTGCAGAAGGTGCGTCTAATCAACGCATCTCCAGATACATGTGCCAAAATTTCCAAACTTGTTAATATTCAGATTATTATTAATTCAGTGTATATTGTACTGTAGAATACAATTTTTCAAGACGTGTTCCATACAAACGTTGAGCACTTAGCTCTAGTTGTGTATTTATAAGACAGAAATTATTTGCAGGTGATCTTTTTGAGTATATTGTATTCAGGGATGACGTTTCACTGCTGTCACGTAATCTTTGTGGTTATCTTGCAGGTCTTTGAGATGCGAAACCTTGAGGAGTTTACGGAGGAGTGGCTCAAAGAAAGTCTGAAGTTCTATAGCTAGGGTTAAAGCTCGAACCGGAATTTGCACTGACTACATTCAGCCAGTGCAACGCGAAACTTAACAAGTATCTGATGCTTGAATTCCACAGATGTCACGATGTGAAATTCCACTGTCATCAACTCGTAGTGTCTAACGTTTAACGCTGTCTATGCATTCGCTACTAGGAATGTATATTGCAGAGGCAGCAGAAATAAGATTTCGTGCTCAATGACAGAAGCTAGTCCTGTCGAAAAGCAGAATTTGATTGACAGATCTGGCTCTTCCACTGTTTTACAGCTGGAATCGGTTGCTGGGCATTGGATGCTATGCCAATCGGTCAAAGATGCTGCTATTTAGATTCTGAAAATTCCAAATTGCCTGACATAATATTTTTAACTCGGATGTGACTTGTGATGTGTGTTTGCATGTGTGTGTTTGCATGTGTGTTTGCGTGTGTGTGTGTGGGGTATAAAGAGTAGATGTCTTAATTAACTGCAAATGGTTTTGAGATCCAACTCTCAAGATTCTTTTTGTATTTTACATTTACACTTTTCTTGATGTATGTGTCATAAAATAATGCATTACAAACTGCGCTGTCTGTTACTTTTCTATGAATGCCAAACCGATAATGTGGCTTGAGCAGAGTTCGAATTTATCCCAGCTGAACCTATAATTACGAATTGGTCCAGTTAGCTGCATTGATTAAAGCGTACATCCCATGATTCTGTGTGTGTGTGTGTGTGTGTGTGTGTATGTGTGTGTGTGTGTGTGTGTAAGATTCCAGTTTAATCTTGGGCTAGCACGGCCCGTATCCAACTGCATGGGGGGGGGGACCTTAAAGGACGTGGCACTCATTTTAGCGGGCTGAGATACTTCGGTACTAAGGATCGCATTGAATGAAGTAATTGAAAATGAGCAACTTAAAGGCTTGGTTCTTTAAATAGAAAAGTACATTTAAATGTATTACTGTCTGTTTGGTTGATTAAGTCGTGACTTAGTGACTTGCTCAAACCCACAAACGTTGGATGAGAGATGAACACTTTATTGATCAATTGGCGTCCGAATCATAGACCTGCACTCTAGTAAAATTCACATTTAATGATATAATCAAATAATTTATTATAGTAAAAGTCGGTTACACCTAGCCTGTGATTGATATTTGATAATATTTAAGAAAGTTCAGCGATTTAGCCTGTTCTCACCCTGTTCTGATCGCAGCCAAATAATTAATTATTGGCTTTTCCTTTTGTTTTTATAGAGCAGTCCAACTGTGTGTGGTATTTCATACACCCAATCCCTATAATAATGATTTATATAGAAAATCTTTAAGTAATATTCAGAAAACGAATGGGCCTATGATACAGTACTATGAAAAAATTCAGAAATAATGACAACCAGATTAGCGGTACATAAAATATTAATTTTAGTTTTTTTTTATGCCCCTATTTGCAGGGCTTTTTTAACATGCAGTTGTACACAAAATGTGCAGTTGTAGAAGCACTTCTGTACAGTTAAAATTGGCAAAAGGTCATTGTCCTCCGATTTTAAGTAATTTACCATGGAGGATGAGAAAGGAAAGAAGGAGTTTTGTGCGGTACTAAAAATTTCTTAAAAACAGCGCTGCCTATTTGTGATATTTTACATGACAAAATTAAAGTCTGAACAGTGCTGAGATTCTATCTTTGTGACGAGAAGACTGTTGTCAAACGGAAGAACAGCAGAGAGAACTGCATCCAGGAGCTGTTCAGAAACACGAATCAAAAACAAACGCTCATCGAATTTTGTAAGATATAATCAGAATCGACAGATATATGCCTAAACTTAGTTATGTAAATATAAGCCTATATATATAAATATATAATATAACCTATATTTGTATATAATTTATATAAATAATTATATATAATACGGTCGAGCCCAGGCATCAGCATAGGCCTACTAGCTTTTCGTAGCTGCATGGCGGGTACATATATACATGTAAATAAGGCCAAGCTATGACTCCGCATAACTGATCGTTATATCATAGCAATTATAGAATAAGTAGGCCTAGTCGTTATAATATGCCCATATCTTATTTGGCACTTGGCGCCTGCATTTGTGTTATCACAGAGCTGGCTTTTCTCGCATCAATGGCTGTTACTTATCAGATCAGATAAATTAATTATGACCGAAAAATGGTAAATAATTTCGTTCACTCACTTCATCTTCTTTGTCTCTTTCTTGCTCAGACTCTACACTCGACTCCTGAGACTAAAATAATGTGAAAAGAATATTTTAGAAATAGCCTAAATGCATTTTAAATAGGCCTACAATAATGAACCATAAAAAATAAGTTTTTCCCAAACAAACTAAAATTGTCTATCTGTCTGTCTGCATGCTTGCCTTCCTAATAACATAATATAGTCAGTCAGTCGTCCAGCCGGCCAGCCTGTCTGTATGCCTGCCTGCCAGTTAGTCAGTCAGTCAGTCAGTCAGTCAGTTAGTCAGTAGTCAGCCAGTCTCTCTCTTTGACTGCCTGCATGTCTGTTTGTCTGTCAGTTAGATTCTCGGTGTGTCTGTTTTTTCAATGTACGAAAGAAACTAATTTCTAACTGATTTAGCCATTGTTGCTCAATTATTTATTATAATCAATCATTTGGTTTAGTAATACCAGCCTAACCAGTAATTACCGGCCTAGCTATGACCTAGCTAGGATTTCTTGGCAGATATGCTAATTAGGTCTATTTGATTAGATTTCCATTTTTTTATTTAGATGGCTATAGCTATTTAGTTGTTGTTGCTTACTTTGTTTGAAGTTGGTAAATTTACTTCTATCTTTCTTCTGCCATCTGTGACTATCTCAACGCGTTGATCAGTCTGTGTGATCTTCGGCTGTGTTGAGGAGTCATTTTCATCATCCTAAACGTTAAACAGCGGTTCTAATTATAAGTTGCTCAGAAACCATGCATTTACTTATGTAGGCTAAGCTTACACGCTATAGTTCAAGAAAATATCTGTATTGATATGCCATATGTATGTATGTATGTATGTATGTATGTATGTATGTATGTATGTATGTATGTATGTATGTATGTATGTATGTATGTATGTATGTATGTATGTATGTATGTATGTATGTATGTATGTATGTATGTATGTATGTATGTATGTATGTATGTATGTATGTATGTATGTATGTATGTATGTATGTATGTATGTATGTATGTATGTATGTATGTATGTATGTATGTATGTATGTATGTATGTATGTATGTATGTATGTATGTATGTATGTATGTATGTATGTATGTATGTATCTATGTATGTATGTATGTATGTATGTATGTATGTTTGTATGTATGTATGTATGTATGTATGTATGTATGTATGTTTGTATGTATGTATGTATGTATGTATGTATGTATGTATGTATGTATGTTTGTATGTATGTATGTATGTATGTATATGTGTGTGTATGTATGTATGTATGTATGTATGTATGTATGTGTGTATGTATGTATGTATGTATGTATGTATGTATGTATGTATGTATGTATGTGTGTATGTATGTATGTATGTATGTATGTATGTATGTATGTATGTATGTATGTATGTATGTATGACTGTATGTATGTATCACTCACTCAATCACTTATTCATTCATTCACCCACTAATTAATAAATTACTTTATTTATTCTTTCATTCATTCATTCATTGACTCTTTCTTGCGTCCATTCTGAACTCGGCTACTCACATCATCGTCGGGATTCTGTTGGTGCCAAGTTTCTGTGACGTAGTCTTTGAGAGATCTGACTTCTTCAGGGTCAAGTTGAGGCAATTCTGAAACGGTACAATTAAATATGGAGCGTTAAGTTACAATTGAACAAGGGTGCATGCATAAATATCCTGCCGAGATAGTGATCATGTACACTGGAAGAAACTGAATGATAATAACAGTAATTTTAATTATCAGTAGGCCTAATAGCAGTTTTTAGTGTGAGTCTCAGCAGCAGAAACAGCAGCAGCAACTTCAATATAACATACATACATACACAATGGCCTTCATCTTGAGCTACGCCTACACCATTTGACTCTTCCTGGATCGTTCCTTAGGCTACTAAAATTAAAACTGCGCGCTGGAATCGGGAGCGCCTCGACCTAAATCTTTACTAGGCTTCTCTGTGAACCCATTTGACATGGCGCAGCCCTCGTTAATAATAAACTGTCAAAGTATAGCGCTATATAAATATTAGGATTAGGCCTAGGAAAGCGGTTTATCGGTGTACAAAGACGACAAAAGAACATTGTGACAGTCACATAGCAGATAGGGTCTACCCAATGGTAGCCATCGGTAGGCCTACATAATTGTTATTTATGTAATAGAATATTATATAATTTTGTAGACCTGCATGTATAATTATAACTATAATTAGATTAGATAGGCCTAATTATGACATGACTGGATCCTGCATGTTCAAAATGCAGGTCCTCGTGACAATGACATGCTCGAGCGACCGGATATCCTCAAGCCGGATATAGGATTGAATCTTCCAACGACTGGTTTCGTATGAGTGGAAAGACTACACAGTACTAGGTAGGGCACATAATTATAAGAGAGACACGAAGACGAAAGCGACGGCATTTCAAGGTTCTATTATAGGCATAACGAACCCTTCCTCAGGAACACTTCAGAATGCTTTTGAATGAGACTCTATCTATAGTGCGACATGTGAAACTATCTCTTCTTCAATCTCATCTCCCTTTCCATCCCCCACCTCTTTCCTTCCCTTCCTGTTCCCCTCCCCTCGCTCCCTCTCTCGATCCCTCCCTCTCTCGCTCTCTCACTCTCACTCTATCTACCTGCGTCTGTCTGTTTGTCTCTGTCGGTCTCTCTCTTTCTCTGTCTGGCTGCCTGGCTGTCTGTCCCACTCTGCCTCTGCAAATCCTGTTTAATCCAGATGTGTAATATCCAATAATTCCCAGACGCAGTTCCAGAAATAATTACAGCTCTATAATTATAGTCTTACAAGAACTGCGCCCCAGCATACATGTAGCTAGCCTATAGTTGTCAATCTGCCACAATTCTCGCCTGTTTCGATGTATTTGCTACGCTGGCTTCCTGACTGAGGACTGGATTACAATCAAGAGTTCTCTAATAATAATTAGGCTTAAATTGCCTAATTAATAACACAAGCATTGCCATTGAACGCCTACATGTATCGTTAACGTGAACATAAAATATAGATCATAATTATTATAGTATGAGATCCGTCAATATAATTATACAAGAATTATGAAGAATACAATAATAAATTATATTTAGAGCAAGCTCGAGTCTAAGAAATCCTTCTATCCTCATTTGGCTGAAAAGTCGAACGGATTTCTCTTTTAATTATTAATTAACCATTCACTGAGAAGCCTAATAGGCTGACTGTTAATGGCGTATATGAATGAATCACAAACCTGATTTGCTGTAGTCCAACCGGGAGCAGGAGTTTGCCAATGCCAACACAAACGAATTTGGTTTGTTGCTGTAATGTTCAACGATCTACAAACAAAAGTAAACAACACTTCTGTTACTCGTGTTTGTTGTTTCATCGTGTTGTTTCATGTTGTCTAATCATGGTTCATGTTGCTTTTTCTTAATTTTTTGTGACATGTTGTCTAATCCATTAGGTTTTGATTTGTTTGGAAGGGAAAGACGAATTGGAGTAGAAGAGGAAGAATGTAGCAAACAAGTTTGAAGTATAAGAGAATGAAGCGAAATGGAAGCCAGTGTAACGAAAGACGGGTAGGGGAAGAGGGGTAGAGGAGAGGAGGACGCATGGCATCATAGTCGAAGAGGACAGAATGAGAAAGCGAGACAGAATAGAGGTTAAGACAGCTCATAAGGTGGGATGAAAGTAAAAGGTAAATGGGAAATGAAAGAGACATAGAGGAACATGAGCAAAGAAGGAGTAAAAAGGAGGAGAAAATGCGTAGGCCTGTGTCTTTATTGCTTGTGTGCGTGAGTTTGTGTGAATAAGTGTAAAATATGAGCATTGTGGAAGGGTGGAGGATCGAAGAAAGTATAGAGGAGTAGCTAGAGAGGCATGGCGGAGTTTATCAGGGGCTAGGAGGGGGGCTAAGCCCCTCCAAGAAGGCCCAGATTCAACTTTTTACCATGAAAATGGTAGCCCTCCCGATAAGGCCCTGACTCGGGGTTAGCCCCCTCAAGAACGGAAACCAAACTCCGCCCATGTATAATTATGTAGAGAGGTGTCTTTCCTACAGCCGAAGTCCTACGCACGTACATGTATTTATGGACAGCCGAAGTGTATACGTGCATCCATGGACAGCCCAAGTCCTATACGTTTGTGTGTGTGTGTGTGTACTTACATCCATGATGTTTTGGAAGGCAGGTTCATCGTCAAGGGAGAACATATCCCCGTCGTCCGTTTTCATTCGGCTCACTGTGTAGTGACGAAACGAATCTTTGTAGCACATGCTCAACGCAAAGTGACCCCCATCTTTCTCACGAACTCTAAACATTCAACTATTTTATGTAGCCTATAGGTTTCACACTCTGTACAGATGCACATAAAGTCGGTGAGAGTGTTTGTTTGTTTGTGCACTTGTTACAGCGCTCCTTCAAGCTCTCGCTACTCAGAGGCGCTCCCGAATGCAGAGCGGACACTGCATCGGAGTTTCACGCCGAAGCGCTGAACAACTGTGAGTGAAGGACTTGCCAAAGGTCCTTACGCGGCGAGGTGGATTCGAACCTCGAACCTTCCGGCTCCAAGGCAACGACGCCACCACTGCACCACAGCGCCCCAGAGTGGGCAGAGGCAAAATATGATCATTAACCTGTGACCATTGGCGATGCAAGATGATGGTGACGACATTTAGATTGAATATATATCAGACGACAGTAAATAAAACTCAGAATTATTGGATGATTGTGTTTTTCTTACAGGAATTTTCCGCTTGGTTCGCGTCCAGTCGCCACAAGTAGTCGTTCCGCTTCGTCTCGGTCCACTGATCCGTGGAACCACGGTTGGAATGTGTGCAGTTCCTTAGCAACGGCCACCAGAAACTGCTTCCTCTTTGACTTCAACACGTCAGCTGGCTAAATAAATTTAGTAAGTTAGTTAGTTACCTTGGCAGGTAGCTGTAAAGATAGTTAGATGGACAGAAAATGATAGTTAGTTATAGAGTGTCTTTTATTTTTGCCGCTTTCCTTTCTTTACTCGTACTTCCTGCTTTCTTACTGTTCAAATTTTTAAGTCCCGCCATCTGGACTTTCAATATTCGTTTGGGGGTTACCCAGGGCTAGCGGACCTGTTCCTTTCTGACTGACCCATTTTGAGGACCCACCCGATATAGGCTACTCAGAGTATTGTGCTATTGGTAATTTTATATATATACAGTGTATATTTTAGCCTATGTATTCAGTCCGCTTTGAATTATGGTTGTTTTCTCCGAATAAACTGATTCTGATTTGATATGATTTGAGGGTTTTTATCAGGGCATTTAATAAACATGTCTACTGGTTGTCTAGCTGTCTACAGGCAGAATTAGTCTATATCCTTGTTACCGCTGCGTCGACGCGTAAGCGGGCTTTAGACAGCTGTTGTAACGAAGTATCCGGTATTCCTTAATATCATATTATCTCATAGGCTGTGATTTAATTTAAGCTCTGTCTGATCTGTAGTTCTGTCAAGCACTTTCTAAGCTATCCTGTCTGTTGCATCATATTTCTGGATAATTATGTTCTCTTCCATAATTCATTCTCTCCTACCCTATCCAGCACTGTTATAGCCTACTTGATAAAAACTATTCCACTTTATTCCATTGTTTCGTCAAATGAAAGTCCACTTATGATCATTGAATATTAATTACCGTAGTTGAAGGCTGATCATAATATATCCCGTAATCTAACTTAGTTTATAATAGCATGCTGTAAAATTCATAAATTATAACATAGGCCATAAATTATACATGTAGGATATAAGCTTATAGCCTGTATTATCATATCTGATGACAGTATAAAATATATTAATATAATTATAGAGATGATGGTCGTGTTACTTGTGCATTGCAGGCGCTGCTTCGAGCCGCCTGCAGCATCCTGGTCTCCAGTTCCTTCATAGTGACTAACTGCCAGGCTACTGGTTCTCTGTAATCCTCCGTCGGACGCAGACAGGGAATCAGCGGAGGGACTGGAAAGGCCGGCGACTTCTGAAGATGGTAGTGGATCAGTTCATGTGGATGCATGAGTGGGACCGACACTCCGTCGCCGTACTTGATGTGACCATCGCTAGAGAACCCGAGGTAGTAGATTCGAATCCTGAAAACAGTAGTAGGCCTATAATAGTATGCATATTAAGACAAAGACTCCAATAATAAATGGTGAATGAAGTCTAATTAAGTTCAGTATATAATATAATCAGTCTGATTAATTTTAATGAACAGCTCGGTCTAATTTTAGACAGAACAATGATCCTAGTTTTTCCCAGTATAATTCCGATTTCGTTTCTACTGCAATGCATTGTATGAAATCAATTTCCATTCTGTGTAGTTCTGATCTACATGTATTGCCCTCTATTGTATTCTGACAACATGCAGCGGTAAACCGAAAACGGAGTTCCAGTTGTTAGGGACAGTTCTTCAGAACCCATGTGCCCGTTGCAGGACAGACTTGGCCTTAATACGGACATGACATGTCATTCATAATATACAATAGACATGTGTGTCCACATATAAATATGTATTTGGATATGTATGTGCAATTGTGCCGCCTGCTCGTGTGTGTGTAGACCTATGCATGATTGTCTGTGTCACTGTGTGTCGATTAGTCAACACGCAAATTCACATGAACACCGACGAATACATAGAGATAGGCCTAATCAGTATGCACATTCAAACACAATGTATACATAATAAACATACCCGATGACACAGAAATATAATTATGATGTATTATATAGGATGATCCTATGCTATACATACATACGTGCATGCATACATACATACATACATACATACATACATACATACATACATACATACATACATACATACATACATACATACATACATACACACACACACATACATACATACATACATACATACATACATACATACATACATACATACATACATACATACATACATACATACATACATACATACATACATACATACATACATACATACATACATACATACATACATACATACATACATACATACATACATACATACATACATACATACATACATACATACATACATACATACATACATACATACATACATACATACATACATACATAGCAACGTATTATGTGCTTATGGTCTGACCTATCGTCGGAGCAGATAGCGAGGATGAATTTCCCAGCGGTATGGATATCCTCGTAGATGAGGTAGAGTCCATCGATGCAGCCTCGTCTGTTCAACCGGAAGTCAGCTTGCTCTGGCGATAGTCGACCGTGGTAGTAGGACACACCTGCGAACATTGACCTCGTCCGATCCAACCATTCCACCATCTTCTTCTACTGCAGGCAACCACTGTACGATCGCTAGAATTAACGATCCAGTGTTCATCGTTATTCACAACAATTATTGTATTGTTTGATACATTAGATTAGAATGATTAGACTATTATAAGTTAGCCTACTTTCTTATGTATAATATACATAAAAGTAGGCTAACTTAATATTATAATAATATTAGGCTATAATAATATCATATTATAATATTACGTGTATTACGACTCCTGCAATTTCAATATTTGATCACTATAAGCTTATATGGAGAATGGAGAAGGCTGGCCATGACGATCGCTAGAGTTCAACGAACTGACAGCGCATTCAAGGTGCTCATGACAAGGCGAAGTTTATAATATAGGCTAGTATATAGTTAAGATATCACAATATACATGTAGCCTATATATATATATATATATATATATATATATATATATATATATATATATAATTATATAGGTCTATATTGCATGGGCATGGATTATATAGGCTATATTATCGATTCGAATGGATGTTACATTTTGATTCGTATTCCACAATATAGACCAACAATCGTATTACGACTCTTGTTTCATGTGTTAAAACAATTTTTTAGGCCTAACGTGTTGATATACAGTAAAAGATAAATAGAGATAGGCCTACCAAAGACTCATGCATGGACAATTAGGCTACACATAATTATACGCGTGCGTAGCCTTTATTTTTGCAGGCTGTCTCTTCTGTTAGTATAGTTAAGATTTATGTATTGTGTAGGCCTATTCCGAGTTCCTGTAAATTGTTTCTACTACATAATTGCACATTGAAACGGTGACAGTGTAACCGGTTGCGATCTGTCAACCGGTTACAAATTTTTTTAAAATTATTATTATTGTTATTATTATTATCATTATTATTATTACTACTACTATTAGATCTATTATAGCATTCAGACATACGAGCATAGGCTACATCCGTACGTGCGTAGGCCTACATGAGTATAGAGTATAGACGCAATATTATGCATGTAGGCCTACATAGGCTAAGTTTATGGCTACATACATAATTAAATAAGTACACACATACATTCATACATAGCCTAGGTTCATACATGTTGTTCGTACATACTTTTCAGAATCCTGTGACTGAACTGAAAGCATCAAATGCATTTATTCCAATGACTTACATGTACATAGACTATACGTTCTAATCCTTTGCCGTTACTTTGTAGACTTTACAAATACTTCCGGGTGAGTAGAGTTAATTTTCGGCTTTGCTTCACACGCTGAGCACTGTGTAGATTGCAAACAGGATTCGCGAGACTGCATGGCCTTAATTTCAAATAGGCAGCTGGGTAAATAGAGAGGAAGGAGGAGCAAGAGATGAAAGGAAGGGGAGAGGGTATTTATGGGCGTTAATTTCTATTGGGCATCAGAGAAATTGGGTCACTCAGTGACCTATTTAGGGTCAGGTTACTTTCATGATGACTCTTTCCAGACAACGCTTTTAAATTTCTGTAAACACATAATTTAGGCCTGTGTAATTATAGTTATATGTACATTGTACACTGTTACAGTAGTCGGCCAGCGGTCTGTTCGGTAGCGACTGATGGGTCTGGCCATCCAACGGTTGCGGAAATACATCCGAGACATAATAAAGAGGCGGGAAAAGAGAGCAAAAGAGAAGAATAGGAAATTTAAAAAACGACAGATTTGACATTAATTTTAAGCTTAAAACACGATCAAACTAACGCTGACAGACAGCGATAATTAGCAGGACAATGAAGCAGAGGCAGACGTTTAGATAGCCAGACAGAAAGACTTGCAGACAGACATGCTGAGGAGATCATAATCTTGTCTTGTTTAGGCGCCTGCATGTTCAGGATCAATACATTTATACCATGCAGGGTGCGAATTGCCGGGTGGTTGATGGGGTTCACACCCCCCAATCCCCCCATTGTCTTTCTTTGGCTCCACAGTAAAATCTTCTTTTCACACCCCAACTTCACACGTGCATCTTAGGCTGACCCCAGTTATTTCTATACAATTCTCATACTGTTTATATAGTACATACTACTATTTGCGCATACTCAGATCACACGGTGTTGCTGATGCAATGACAGTATCTCTCGACTGCTGTATGCTGCCACAAAATCTAGTGAATCTATGCGATTGCAACAGACTGCCAATGACTGGAACGGCTCCTATAGCGAAAACAGTTCAGAACTTCAGATGTGATGCATGCTTCTGTAAGACAAGTGATGAATCTGCCACAATGGAGATGCGGGTTGGTGCAGCAGAGGGCTGTCTCTTCAAGGTCATCGGTGCCTATACCGACCACCAATCCGACGCAATTATGTCCTTCGTCCACAAGCCCACGGATTCGAACTGCTTTGAAACGACGATACCAAGGGGGTTCTATGATCAATCATCCATGTCAATAGCAAATTTTAACAAAACATCCTTTGCACGTTCGTTGAATATCTTTTTCGCATCATCGTCTCTTCATCATTACAGACAGACAGACATACAGACAGACAGACAGATAGACAGAAAGACAGATAGACAGACAGACAGACAGACTGACAAATAGACAGACAGAGACAGACAGACAATTACAGAGAAGTCGTTTAAACTAGCCTATCATTTCTCTGACTAAAAACAGCTTCCTGGTTGGAAATTTCTTCTTCAATATTTCGTTCTGTTGTTGACAATTATTATTTACTGACTGAGTTTTTTCAATAATGATTCTGTCATCAAGCAACATCCGAATAGAAATTATGTTAATTACTGTTATTACTTTTGACGTGCGTCGAGTGTCATCAGATGGTGATTCGAACATGCAACCCTCCGGCTGCAAGGCAACGAACATACCCACTACACCACCGAGCCTCACAATGTATGTGTGTAGGGTTACATAATAGGCCTAGCCCCTTAAACGCAATCTTTCGAAGGCGCTTAACGCAGGTGTAGGCTTTAAACCCAGCAGATAAAAACCCCAGACGGGTTAGGGCCGTTAGGCTTCTAGATAGAGTAGGCCTATAATGAATCTACCCTTACAGTAGTCTATGTCAGAGATTTTGAGAATGTTTTCTGAGTTGCTTGCGGTGCAACTTTATTACAAGTGGCATGCGCATACTCGAAAACGTGCTCATAAAAAATCTGAAAGTGTGGACCATCCACCGGAGAAGACAGAACCATTTAATTGGCTGTCGCGCAGTCTGACAATGACATATTAGGCTACTCCTCGATTATAATAGACTATCATGAATGCAGATCATGAGTTGGATTATGATTGTATTCACGCGATAAAGAAGCCTTACGAATCAAACAATCACTCGATCATCTCATCAGCACAGCAGCCACAAACACGGAAGCAGCTGTGAAAAACATTCAGGAATCAAAATGCTTAAAATAAGTGACAACATGATCTTATTTTGGACTGATTTTAATGATGAGCCGAAAAAGTCAATGGTTGCATAACGAGCTATGCTCTGATTTGAAGCATCTGCGGCCAATTTTGTAGAAGCAGTAAAACTTGGTGAACGTGCCAGTAGAGCAGCCCTTCCTCTGCTTTCTATTATTCAATTGATCGTAAAAATAAGAGATTCAACAATACCCTATGTACCAGGTGACTGCTAAGAACTTGTTTTAATAAGGAAGGCCATTCCTGCCTGGCTGTGCCATCCTTTCAGCGTCCTTCTGACATCTAAATGACAATGATCTACGAAGCCCTTCACTGAAGTGCCTCGTTGAGTTTCACTGATGACATCGCGACTCCGCTTATTAAGCGCAAGAGATGGCTGTTGTTGAATTGGCTTGTTGCTGTTTAACGACACACATGTCACATGTGTCATAACAATGATGATAGGCGTGGCCCTCCTCCTTTCAGAGGCGAAGCGACCGCCCTCCGTACCCTCCGACCGAAGGGGGCCCCCGGCAAGAGAGGGGCCCCTAAAAGTGCCAAAAATGAATGAAATGACTAAAAAAAAGGTCATCAACTTTTTCGGACTGCGAATTGATGAAATTTTCTCGGGATTTTGGCCGGATGACTAAAAAAAAGGTCGTTAGAAATTTCTGGGACATTATGTTCGGAGGGGGCCACGTTCATTGTTGCTACAGCCCTGCCTCCTTTATCCACGATTGGGACTGGCACTGGCTATTGAATTGCCGATGTATGCTATTTATATGAGCACAAACATCGGTATGATGTCAATGCGGATGTGAAATCAATTCTAAGTCGAATGTTGGCTGATTTATTTCCAATAAGTTGAGTCGATTCATTTATTTCATGAGGCGCCAACTCCCAAAGACGATTATAAGCCTACTCATTTTAGACTTTAGAGACAGTTAGAAGCGTCATCAAGTTTGGTGCGAAGTGACTACCAGATTCATGTTCTGTCCGTTATAGATGTAAATCTAAACTAAGCGGACTCACGTGCAATAAAATCTAACTAGACTTACCACCTTAATTTAATCAAACCAATCTGATCTAATCCAGTACAATGATGCCAAAAACAATGATTAGGGCCTACTGATACTACGCCAAATAAATAAATATAAGCCTACGACTTTCTGATCCATAGATGATAGAACCATCGTCATGGGCGTCCGCAGGAATTTTTCTAGGGGGGCGCAAACTTTTAAATAATTGTCACATGATCTAAATTTAATGAGTGACAGTTTGAATTCCCATATTACCAGGAGAGAATCCTGTAGCCTACCTGTACGTTATGCACCCAAAGAAAGATATTATATAGACCTGTGCAACTTGTAGAACGAATGGATAATCACATTGAAAATTGCGTTGTAACAATCACACCCAAATACATTTATGTGCAACTATGCGAAAAATCCAGGGGGGCGCACTTGCGCCCCCTTGCGCCCCGCTGTGGACGCCCATGACCATCGTGCAGTAGGCGACACAATAAAACCATGCAAACAATAATTGTACAACTCTCAATCTATTGTTCTCTCAATCCATTGATTAGGTTCTACTACAGAAAACGCAATTCCTCTGGTAGCAACAAAAGCAGAGTCATTCAAAAACCTGTGATATTATTTTCTCAGCTTCATCAACTTCTGTATTCCATATAAGCACTCATATATTGGGCTTAGCCAGCCCCAATCCTAACCTTTGACCACGCGCATAACCTCAACAGTTGCAGCTGTTTTAGTTGTTCTGTCTCTCTCTCTCTCTTTCTTGGTCATCCATCACTCCATTAATCTTCCTCACAATCGTCTTCCTCGCTGCTGCAGCTGCTGAATCCGTTGTCATGGAAGCGTCCAATATGCGTTATTCATCACGTGACTAGAACCTGTTTCGATGAAGCCTTTCCAATTAATATTTCATCAATATTGATTAATTAGCACAGTTACAAATTAGAATTTAAGCCATATGAATCGGATAATGTAAAAACTATTGGCCTATATTATATCAATATCGGCTCGAGCCATTACTGACTTCGACCACGTAATAATTGCAATAATTTTTTTAAGCCACATGAGCAACAGCGTTGGATGGTTGGATGGATGGATGAAATTGCAAATTATAAACTTATAAATAGTCACCACAATAGTAAACTCCACAGATTTGGAGTTTGGATGAAAATAATTCTGATGAAGAAAAAAACACAGCAACGCGTATAGCCAACGACCTGGATTAGCCCTCCCACCTGCAGTGTTGATATAGCCTACCCATAATTATTTATTTTGTTCATTTCTCGCATTTGCTATAGCGCCCCTTCAAACTATCTCCTCAGAGGCGCTCCCGGCTACAGTGTGGACGCTGCATCGGAGTTTCGCGCCGAAGCGCACGAGCAATTGCGAGTGAAGGACTTGCTCAAGGTTCCTACGCGGAGCTTGAAGTGGATTCGAACCTGCAGAGGAACCTTCCAATGCACCGAACCCACCACTACACCACCGCATTATATCACCGAATGCTAAGCGACGAAAGGCTGAGCTGGTACCGTGTAGCTTAGTAATCCACGAACTCATGCAAAAACAAGTACCGGGTACTATAATAGTCAGGTATCAAAGTGACTAAATTCATCTGCCAACAAAACCAAAGGGCTACATAATTAATAGAGTACTAGAGTCTCAACGGCGAAAGCATGTCCACCTCGCAAATATTCATCTCGCACCTGCAGTCACGCTTGTCTGCGGCCGTATGAGCATCGAGGCGGCACTGTTGCCCCTCCTCAGAGTCTACGACGGTGCCAACCCCGCCGCGCTCAAGCAGAACCGTCTTCGAGTAGTTCTCAGCGTCGCCATGGCAACGGCAGTGGATCACGTGACGTGGCAGCGCGATCGTCGGCGATGACGTCATGGTTGGGTCGTCGTAGATGTCGTAGGCTCCGCTGGGAGGCGCCACATCGGACAGAGCGAGTGAGCACATCTGGCGGCTGTTTCTGCAATTAAAGCAACTGGTACACACGACTTCAGTTAGCATGGTGTCAACTGTTATCAATTCATCACCGTTTCTCTATCAAAATTTTCCAATTTATTAACAATGCAGGCATACATATAGACTATGCAAGTATGCATGTATGTTATCATCTATCAATTTACAACCAAGAAATCGATTGCAATACCATCATATGTTATCAAAGTATAGGCTAAAGCACTAGGCCTCTATTGTAAAAAAATAATATGACCATCTCATAATGAATTTGTAGAGCGTGCCGAAATCATCAGTCAAGCCGACATATCTTAGAACTTGGAGAAACAGAGACCGAGGCAGACACATTAATAGAGATAGTATAGACATTACATAGAGGCATAATCCAATACCAAAATCAACTCTGAGCTTGACGTACAATAAGTGACTTGTAACTGAACCTTGAAAGGCGGGTCAAAATGCCCGCATATGGAGAGCACATAGACTTAAGGCTATATAGAGTCATTATAAGGCCAATAAAAATTAATAGATCTACCAGCATTAAAGAGTGTAGGCCTAGGCCTGCCATTGTTGCCAATGTAAGAAATTTCTCGGTGCAAAAGAATAACAAAATCAAATATTACTGACTGGTTTACAGGCTATACACGCCTTGCAACTCGAGCAGTTTGCGTTTTGGACCACGCCTATAAGACCCTGTATGAAGCTAGATCGCGTGTTAATGATAGACAAATTGCAATTGCATCTCGTAATAGAATAATAGAATAATAGAACTTACTTAGAACTTAGTCCATCCCGTGCAGATCTGCACATCGAATAGAATAATAGAATAAAAGAATAATAATAGAATTAGCCGAGAAACCTTTTTAAAAAGACGGAGACGAGAGAGAGAAGGATTCCGCCGAAGAGAACACCGACAGACACACCAATCGCCACAACGACCAGAATACCTGTCAATTGATAATAATACATAATTAAATGTACAGGGTGTGCCAAAAAAAGTAATCCCCTACGGTTTTTAGCCCATATCTTGGCCAAAAATACTAATTTTTAAATGACATTTTACAGTCTTAAAGGCAATTCATATTTACGTACAATGGTTCAAATTTCATCAAAATATTGCAAACGGAACAAAAGTTATGCCACTTTTAGGGAGGCCACCCACCGTTTTTTGACGATTGAAAAACGAAACGCAACAAAAACTAGGTTTTTTACCAATATCTTGGCCAAAAGTAAGACTTTAGATATGAAATTTTACAGTCGTAAGGACACTTCATATTTACACATGATTGCCAGATTTAATTAAAATATTTCGAACACAACAAAAGTTATAGGCCTACCACTTTTAATGAGGCCACCCCCGATTTTTGACGATTCAAAAACGCAACGCACCGAAAATTAGCAAAAACACGATTTTATTAAGTCTCATCTCAAATAATAATAGTAAGAAGTGTTGGCACTGGTGGTGGGCACATTGAACACACGTTGTGAAGCACAACCATGTTCATTTGACAAGTTATTTGAGATGAGACTTAATAAAACCACGATTTGTTACTTTTTGTTGCGTTTCGTTTTTGAATCGCCAAAAAACGGTGGGTGACCTCCCTAAAAGTAGCATAACTTTTGTTCTGTTTGAAATATTTTGCTGAAATTTGACCATTGTACGTAATTTTGAATTGCCTTTAAGACTGTAAAGTTTCATTAAAAATTTCGTATGTTTGGCCAAGATATGGGCTAAAAACCGTAGGGGATTACTTTTTTTGGCGCACCCTGTACATTCGTTAGATAACCGTCATCATAATTATACAGTACCGGTAAAGTAAGGCGTCAAGTCGCCACTATATAGTCTTCCAGCTTATTAGCTGAGTCGAATCTCTTGTAATTCCTCCGCTATATCATGGTTGCTTTGATGAAACTCCGTGCTCGTTGTACCACAAGAGGTTCTCATAGGCTAACTTGGCAAGTTGCAACATTCAAAATGAGCAGCATACTCGAGTAACATTATACACAGTACTTGACGTATTTAATCATTCAGAGTGAATGTTGCCGTTCAGTTACATTTATACCAACTTGAAACTTTAATTCACACCTATAACCTATCTTACTCGTAACGTTTAGACTACACAGAATTTAAGTTATCATTTCAACTGAATATATTGCCATTCATTTGCTTTTTCAGAATTTCACTGATTTTAAACTTTATTTTACTTTATTGTAAACTTTATTTTACTTTATATTTTTCTGTCGTGGTATAAAGTATCGAGGCATCAAAGGTCGTGTGATTAAAATAATGTCGTCGGGATTAAGTGTCTGCATGAGAGATTATGTGTCTGGTAATAACTGCCACGGTATTAAGTGTCACGGATACTCAATCACATGTTTTTTGTCCTGTGTTAGGTGACAAAATATTATGTTGTGGTTGAACAGGTAATTACATCAGGAAAAAACCTGGGAGCAACTATTTTTTTTATCATTTTCGCAAATTATTTTGGTATGGGGCCTTTAGCTTGAACTAACCATTGACTCAGCCTTTGATGAATTTCTGCCTTTGATGAATTTCTGCCTTTGATGAATTTTGTCATCCTACTTCTGTAACTCATGTCATGGAATGCATTCAGCCAATAATTATTCGTGCAAGGATTCGCTTCACTAACCTTTACTCATCCAACATAACCAGGGCCATTGTAAAGGGATTTTTAGAACTGCGCAACTACTTCTTCCTTTTCCCATCATCCATGGTGAATTACTTCCAATCGGAGGACAATGGCCTTTTTGGCAAGTTTTAACTGTACAGAAGTGCTTAATCTACAACTGCACATTTTGTGCACAACTGCACGTTACAAAAAGACCTGAACATGGTCTACCCACTTCACTTCGTTCGTACCATTTCGTCTGCAAGAGTTTTTTTGTTGTCATGGCACCAACTGTCGCAAGCTAGCATAGGCTAATGGATCTTTTTCTCATTCATAGTTCACCACCTGTTAAAGAATTAAGAATTTTTTTACCTTGACGTCCTGTCAAATCATATAACCTTATCTAAACGTTGAACTTTATATGCTGTCATATTAAATGCTTAGACTTATTGTAGTTAAATGTAGCCTATGAGTCACGTGCAAACTCACCTAGCTTCCAACTCAGTAATATCGACAGTGCCAGTGTGCTACAATTCAGCTGTCATCACACAAATATAGGGGAGAGTGCTACAAGACGCCCAGGGCGAGTAAGACGCCCACCCCCTTTAAAACGGTTGAAAAGATACATATTCGTGTTTTAGTTGTCTCACTGCATGCAGCGACATCTTGTGAACCTTCCATAACAGTAATGTTTCAGTATTCGAGATATTGACGCGATAAATCAATTTTCTAGATTTTCACCACATTTTTGTAAGTACACATTTACGAATCTTCCTAATTTTCTCTTTAGCTTTATGTAGTAAAAATTCGCGCATTTCAACGTTTATTTAGGGTTCATTTATAGTTGCTTTTATGGTTTTATCTAACCAGTAAACATTGCCATTGTTAAATAAAATGGCCTCAGTAGAGACGGACTCGAAAATTACAAGAAGCTCATGGGCGTCTTGAAAACACAGGTAGCATAAAGATTACAAGAAGCCCACGGGCATCTTGAATGTATAGGAAGCATAGAGATTACAAGATGCCCATGAGCGTCTTTGATACTATGAGCAAATGGCCAAGAATTGGTGCCTACCATGTCACCACCTTCTACTCATAAAAAACGGGGCCATATACAAATTTATCAGTGTTTATTGAATCTATTTCACCCTTGTCCCAAACTTCAGTGAAATGCAAAGAATGCAGTACGTGTAAAGGTTGATGTCATGCAGAATGTGCAGACGAAGAGACATCCAAAGAATTCGTATGTGACTTTTGCTGGTAGTCTGTGATTAAAGTGAAAATGGCAATAATGACTTACAACATGAGATTGGATTTTTGCTTCTCGGTGTTTTTAATTGCTCCGTATCTGTAGGATCTTTTAGTTTTGGTTTAATTAATTTTGCTTTCTCTCACGCAGTTTATTGTTTTGGTCTAAAATGCATGATTGCAATGCCTCTTGGTTTTAGTCGATTTCCATTGCTCCAAGATGCCCATCCTATGGGCGTCTTGTAGTATAGGGTTCCTAAGACGCCCAGTTTGGAGGGGTCTACCTTTTTTAATTTACACAATTGATCTTATTGAATTGTGTTCTGTAGTGGCTGTCATTGCTTCATTAATGATCACTCTTTACAATAGGGTGAAACATGTACTTCTCTTGGATCCCACATGAAAGAAAAGCACAATTTTCCTTAGCATGGGCGTCTTGGAGCACTCTCCCCTACACGACACAACTATTACAGGAGAAAACAAAAATTATTAGCCTACTAACTGCAGTTTTCTATTCTGATGATGCCCAAGTTACACAGAAATGTAGTAGAACTATTCTTTGTGCTTAGTGCTACTTACCGAGAGGAAATCCGCTGACTTCTTGTATGATATTACTGGCCTTCGAATCGATGTCAGGAACTGAAAACAGTCGCATACATAATCAGTTGAATTGAATGAATTCATGGATCACTCCATTCAAGGAAAGCCTTTATGTACAACATTGTACATGTAGCATACAATACCATACAATGTAGCATGCTATTGCATAGTCTATCACTCTGAATTAGGCCGACAACCGTTGTTATACACTAGTATACCCTACTATAGTTCGCAGAGAGGCGCTTGATCAAAACGAATAGGTTAGGGATGGGTCACTGCTTCTGAAGTTGCCAAGGCTGAGAAAATTAAGTCTCTTCTAGTCATGACTATCATATTCTGGTTGGCAGAAGAGAAGAGATGGATGCCGTTGTGATGACACAGATACCCTCTTCGGCATAATACACATGTATCTTTTTGCTAATTTAATCTTCGTGCAGATAGATGATAGAGGAAGAAGTGAACTGAAGGAAGATCGTCCTGACTGGATCGGGGGTGGGGGGGGGAGGAGAGAATTAATTTTTTAGAATACGGAGCAACATTATTGGAAGCATTCCTAAGATTTAACATCAGACATGCTACGCTGTTTGAGACAGTGGGGTCGTTACGGTGTGGATTGGGGTCGTTTGAACCATTCCCCCATGCACTCTAAAAAAACATGACCCACACAACCTCTTCAAATTCGTCGAATAGGCCTATTTGCTCGGGTATAGAGCGGGTGGGCCGAGCAATAAAGACCTAGACTCCATAGGCGGAAACCTCGGCGGAGACTTGGGGGGGGGAGGGGGACGAACGAGTGGCCGAAGCAAAGACGCGAGATTTTTTTAAAGTCATCTGGCCGAAAAGTCACGAAAATTTTCTATTTTCACCGCCAAAAAAGTTGATGACCTTTTTTTAGTCATCCGGCCAAAAACTCAAGAAAAATTTATATTTTCACCGCCAAAGTCTAAAACATGTCTATTTTCACCGGCCAAAAAATGTTTATGCCTTTTTTCAGTCTTCACGCTCAACGACTGAGGGGGACCAATGCATGGGCCGTCCCCCAACACTTTTGTTGGGGGGACCGTCTCCTGTCCCCCCTAGGTTTCCGCCCATGCTAGACTCTTATATAGTCATTGAAAATATCTCCATAGCCACTCCACTGTCTATAAGGGATGGCTACGCCAGTGGTTCTAGACCGAGCTGAGCGTGGACAAAGCGTTTCACACAGTAGCATATATGGACCATTATGTATACCAAGCCTTATAATAGTGAGTATATAATATCTTCTTCTTCTGGTTCTCTGCCCCTAGGCAGGTTTGGCTGTCCAGTGTCGCCACTCTTTCCTCCGCTGGGTCTTCTCCTTTAGTTTAAACATTATCATTCGGTTCCAATAAATCAAAACGAAATAAAATCGGGATTTCGTCGCATTACGCAAAATAATAATATCATCCGATCGATGTCTGTAACACAGTGTAACAGTTGTCTGTTCCATGCAGTTGATCTCGTCTTCTCAACCATCCATCCATTCACTTCCTATAATCATTACATCGTCAATCCTACTTATGCTGTAATTCTCCTCTGGGGTTACTTTCGACAGCATATATATATATTCATGTATATAATAATATATATATATACATACATACGCGTACATGTCCACTGTCAAGCTAAAGACGGAGATTAACAGAGAATGGAGTTGGCAATAGAGCAGCATCAGCAGCAGCAACAGCAGCAGCAGCAGCAGCAGCAACAGCAGCAGCAGTAGCAGTAGCAGTAGCAGAAATAAATTGGAAACAGAAGGGAACGATCAGAAGAAGAAGAAGGCAAAAATAAAGTCCCACGAAAGATAAACGCAGGCATTTAAGACGGTAGTTTATCACACGCACGCTTGAAAGTCTACATAAGTCAGACACACATATATAAATATATATATATAAATACTATGTACATAGGGTATAACGGATATATATATCCAAATATATAGCGCCTCAATCTTGCGCAAATTGTTGCCGCCGTTTATGGCCATGTCTCCGGCGCTTGCCACCCGATTGTGGCGACAATTTATGGCAGATCAGCGCATTGAGGGCAACTGCAGTGGGCTAAAAGATTGCCCAGAAACGTCTCTATCGGTCCGCTGTGTTTTTGCTCTGCCTATCGCTCTGCGCTTAGCATTACTTCCGTCAGTCCGTCTGTCTGTCTGTCTGTATATGTAGCTGTCTTCCTGTAGGTATGGCTACCTGTCTGTCTATCTGTCTATCTGTCTGTATGTTTGTCCGCCTGCATGTCCGTCTCAAATTGTTCCCCTTCTATAGCCATCAGTCACTCAGTTGTCTGTGGCGTATATTGTATTAACTTTTCATCTGGTTGTGTATCCGTATGCCTAGGTCTGTCTATCTGACCGCCTGTGTATCTGTCTGCTTGATTATATGATCTCTTGAAAGCTCTCAATAGGAAGACCTTATACTGTTTGTCTGTCTGTCAAGTTTTGTGTATTCCTAACTCGGTATGTCTTCCTGAGTTCTTATGTCTATCTGTCTGCACCACGGTGTACTATCTCCCATGATTGTGTCGGTCTCTAAGAGTCTCTTCGAGGGTGTGTGTGTGTGTGTGTGTGTGTGTGCGTCTTTTTGCGTCACTGTATATATCAGTATACATGTATATGTTGCTATTCTTCTAAGTTTGTATTGTATATCTGTGCGTGTTCTTATCTGCCGTCAGTGTAACTGTATAGGCTTGTGCATGTCTGTACGCATATCGGTCTGTCTTTCTTTCTTTCTGTCTATCTGTCAGTCTGTCTGTCTTTCTGTCTGCGTGCCTGTCTGTCTGTCTGTCTGTCTGTCTACAAGTCTGTGTGCCTCTTGGAAGGCTGTCACTTGGAATATTCGGTAACTGGACGGTTCTACTTCAGAGAGATCGATTTCATAGACGAAAAGCTAATCCAATATTCGCGGCGAACCAATGAGAGACTGATGATAGTCCGAAGAGAGGAACTTGAGATGGACTCTTGCGATGTCAGAAGAGCAGCAGACTAATAAGTGACAACGGAAATCGGATTGCATGAGACACGACGAGAGCATGCGACAGGAAGGACAGGCAGACAACAGACAGACAACAGACGAGACAAGCAGACAACGGACGAGACAAGCAGATAACAGACAAGACAAGCATACAACAGACGAAAGAAGTAGATAACATACAAGACAAGCATACAACAGACGAAAGAAGCAGATAACATACGAGACAAACAGAAAACAGACAAGACAAGCAGATAACAGACAGAGAAGCAGACAACAGACGAGACAAGCAGACAACAGGCAAAAGAAACAGATAACACACGAGACAATCAGAAAACAGGCAAGACAAGCGGACAACAGACAATACAAACAGACAACAGACAAGCGAAGCCGAAGAGAAGAGAGAAGCAGGCGACAGAAGGCGGACGGTGGATGAGCAGATGATGCATGTGTCTTCAGAATAAGATAGCTGCTGCTGAGTAGAAGAAGGAGAAGGAGAGGCGAGAGAAGAGTAAATCAGACGACGACTGAGAAGAACGGAAGCAGACGAAAGCAAACTAAAGCAGACGAAAGCAAACTAAAGCAGACGAAAGCAAACTAAAGCAGACGAAAGCAAACTAAAGCAGACGAAAGCAAACTAAAGCAGACGAAAGCAAACTAAAGCAGACGAAAGCAAACTAAAGCAGACAAAAGCAAACGAAAGCAGACGTAGGCAGAAGAAAGCAGACGGAAGCAGACGTAAGCAGACGAAAGGAGAAGGAAAGCAGACTAAAGCAAACTAAAGCAGACGAAAGCAAACTTAAGCAGACATAAGCAGACGGAAGCAAACCAAAGCAAACCAAAGCAGACGAAAGCAGACGAAAGCAGACGAAAGCAGACGAAGGCAGACGAAAGCAAACTAAAGCAGACGAAAGCAAACTAAAGCAGACGAAAGCAGACGAAAGCAGACGAAAAGCAGACGAAAGCAGATGAAAAGCAGACGAAAGCAGACGTAAGCAGACGAAAGACGAAGGGAGGCAGACGAAGGCAGACGAAAGCAAACTAAATCAGACGAAAGCAAACTAAAGCAGACGAAAGCAATCTAAAGCAGACGAAAGCAATCTAAAGCAGACGAAAGCAGACGAAAGCAGATGAAAAGCAGACATAAGCAGACGAAAGACGAAGGGAGGCAGACGAAGGCAGACGAAGGCAGACGAAAGCAAACTAAAGCAGACGAAAGCAAACTAAAGCAGACGAAAGCAAACTAAAGCAGACCAAAGCAGACCAAAGCAGACCAAAGCAGACGAAAGCAGACGAAAGAAGAAGGGAAGCAGTCAAAAGCAGACGAGAGCAGACGAAGTTAAGCAGACGAAGGCAGACGAAGGCGGACGACTGATTGATCAGAGGAGACAGACGACGTTTGAACGGAGTGTTGGAGGCAGACAATAAAAGTTGAACTGACAACGGAATTTATCTCAGCCGAACTATAATGAAAACATTACAGACGAAACCGGGCAAAGAATGCAACGAGCAGCCACGGAGACAGAGATAAAGGTACATACTTAGAGAGACGGGAGAGAGAGGGGAAAAGGAAGACAAGAAGGAAGAATGATCGAAAGAGTAAACTATGTATTAAGAAAATGCAAACAACTTTCACTTGGAAGCAACGGACGAAAGAGAAATGTTGCATATTGGGAAATGCTGATGCATGGATGGATCGATGAATCAATGAATCAATAGATATAGTCACA
Source organism: Lumbricus rubellus (assembly GCA_945859605.1). Lineage (NCBI taxonomy): Eukaryota > Metazoa > Annelida > Clitellata > Crassiclitellata > Lumbricidae > Lumbricus > Lumbricus rubellus. The sequence goes on along the minus strand of OX243816.1, from coordinate 18,946,697 downwards.
TGACTAGGTTGGTAGAAAGATAGATAGATATTTGGATAGATGAATGAATAGATGAATGGATGTGTGGATGGATGTATGGATGGACGGAGAGATGGACGGATGAATGGATTGATGGATGAATGGACGAATGGACGGATGGACGGGTGCAAGGATGGACAGATAGATGGATGCAGAACGACAGACAGACAAATACACAGACAGACAGACAGGCAAATACACAGACAGACAGACAGACAAATACACAGATAGACAGACAGATAGACAGACAAATACACAGACAGACAGACAGACAGACAGACAAATACACAGATAGACAGACAGACAGACAGACAAATACACAGACAGACAGACAGACAGACAAATACACAGACAGACAGACAGACAGACAGACAAATACACAGACAGACAAATACACAGACAGACAAATACACAGACAGACAGACAGACATACAGACAGACAGACAAATACACAGACAGACAGACAAGCGAGCAGTTCACTTGAGAGAGAGATACGAAGCACGTGACCCGATGACGACAGATTCGCTTGATTAGAGCACAGCCACTGTTCTCAGCTGTCGAGGATCCATCACTTCGTCTTAACGTATATATATATATATATATATTATATATATATATATTACATACATAATTAAATATATATAATTATATATAGTACATATTACAAATATGTATGTATATATTATATATACAGCCTTTCTTTGTCTTCCGATGACACGTTCCGTCTCCTTGCGTATACCCGGTTCCCTGTACGTGTCTTTGCACCTCTGCGTTCGCCTGTCAGAGTTTCGCAACCGATACGAAATGAATTACTGGCTATTGGTCAGTTTAATCTCTGGATGACAGCTGACCGATTTAATCAGAAACATCAATTATATATATTTATATATATTATACGATCATATTACAAATATCTAGATATATATAAAATACATACATACGATCATATATATATATATATATATATATATCTAGATATATATAAAATATATTTAAATATATTCAGGTTTGGTTCGCAGATTATTATTAGGTCAATTGATATTTTAATATAATGACTATTGTGAAATCGTATTTTGACGATGAATTACGTCGAATAGATTATTTTCTACTCGCCCAATTCCTTTGTCATATTTCAGTGTTAGGCAGGCATAACTTTTGGATCGGGGACCTAAGTGACGTTTATGGTATTTTTAGGTGTCGTGATGGTCGGTCAGGATCAGGGTTAGATGTCGTGGGTGTCGGTTAAGGTCAGGTTAGGTTTCGTAAGGGTAGTTTATAAGGTCAGGTTAGATGTCGTGGGTGTCGGTTAAGGTCAGGTTAGGCATCGTGATGGTCGGTTATGGTAATGGTTAGTGTCGTCATTAGATACTCTGTCCAAAGATACTGTATAATGTTGTACCCCGACAAGATCCTTGTCCCTTTGAATCCTGTCCACCGTTATTTATGGGGCTCGGTGGTGTAGTGGTGGCGCCGTTGCCTTGGAGCCGGAAGGTTCGAGGTTCGAATCCACCTCGTCGCGTAAGGACCTCGGGCAAGTCCTTCACTCACACACAATTGCTCAGCGCTTCGGCGTGAAACACCGATGCAGTGTACTGTGTCCGCGCTGCATTCGGGAGCGCCTCTGAGTAGAGAGAACTTGAAGGGGCGCTATTACAAGTGCACATACAAACAAATATAACGGTGCTCCATAAACACATATGAAACAACAATTATATAAATTTGAAGTAAAACCTGAAGTAGTGAGGACGCAGTTTGGTCTCTGTCCCACCCAGACACCACTTTCAGAGCAGGTCAGCTGCCACGTCTCCCGAACTCCATTGCACCCTACCACGATGGCACCTTCGTCCAGTCGCACCCAACCACCAGGGGGTGCCAGTGCCTTCGCACACCCCACGGCTGTGAAACCAATAACAACGATAGAGCAGATTACGTTGACCTCATCTTATTGTAAACTGAAGCCTCAAATGATGATGACGGTTCATTCAGTGCAGTTTCATTTTAATCAAACGACGTCTGCAGAAGTCAACTAACTAATTTATTTACTTACTCACTCAGTTGCACGCTCGCTCGTTCACTCACACATTCACTCATTCACCCAATTATTCACCACTCACCTCACCATCCATGACTCACCCCACCTCACCACACCAACCATCCCACTCACTCATTCATTCCGTCACTCACTCTTTCACTCACTAATCTCAGTCACTCATTATTAACCCACTCTTCCGCAGCCTTGCCAACTATGGCTTATTAAGTTCTGTAGAATGACTGGATAAATAATGGAGATGAGTGCAAGACCCACTGTAATATATACATACATACATGTATATATATATACATCGTCCAGTATATATATATACATATAATTATATATATATATATATATATATATATATATATATATTCAGGTTGAAGCGAGAGGCAAGTCTGGTCTTGATTGAATTCGACAAATTCTGTATCGCTTTTAATTTATTACTTTAACGATGGAACAAAATCCATTCAAACCAACAGATTGCCTTTCTTGTGAAGGCTTAGAAATCGTCTCACGTGACTGTCTGTCTGTTTGTCTATACGACAACTTATTACAATATCATGAAGAAACAAACGAACAGTGCAAAAACGAAGAATATAATATCTAATTATGTATTCTGTCCTGTCCAATTTGTCAATTCGTACATCATCATCATCATCATCATCATCATCATCATCATCATCATCATCATCATCATCATCATCATCATCATCATCATCATCATCATCATCATCATCATCATCATCATCATCATCATCATCATCATCATCATCATCATCATCATCATCATCATCATCATCATCATCATCATCATCATCATCATCATCATCGTCATCATCATCATCATCATCATCATCATCCTCATCATCATCATCGTCGTCGTCATCATCATCATCATCATCGTCGTCATCATCATCATCAACGTCATCATCATCATCATCGTCATCATCATCATCATCATCTTCATCATCACAACCATCATCATCATCATCATCATCATCATCATCATCATCATCATCATCATCATCATCATCATCATCATCATCATCATCATCATCATCATCATCATCATCATCATCATCATCATCATCATCATCATCATCATCATCATCATCATCATCATCATCATCATCATCATCATCATCATCATCATCATCATCATCATCATCATCATCATCATCATCATCATCAACGTCATCATCTCAATCACGTCGACAGAATCAAAGGTCTATGCATGGCCATCTTAAGATAAGACCGTCGATCTTATCGTCTCCCTCATTCCCTCTTCCACCCTCTTCCTCCTCTCCTTCTCCCTTCCTTCCTCTCTCTCTCCCGTCCTGTCCCACGTGACCTTTCATCCCTTCCATCTCTCCTGCGTCGCTCCGTCGATCATTCATCCAACGTCAAAAGATAGAAGGATGTCGACGTTGACAAATAAAAAAATATATCCATCGTCAGATGATGCCACTGCAGTCGTATATTCTCTTCTATATCTGTTTGTATCTGTCTGTTTGTGCATATGTCAGTATGTCTGTCTGTCTGTCTGTCTGTATGTCTGTCTATTTGTCTGTCTCTATCTGTTTCTATATGTCTGCCTGTCTCTCTGTCTCTCTATCTGTCTCTATCTGTCTGTGTGTCTCTTTCTCCCTTTGTCTGTCACTGTCTCTCTATCTCTCTGTCTTTGTCTCGTGGCTCTCTGTCTTTGTCTCTCTGTCACTGTCTCTCTGCGTCTCTGCGCCTGTCTGTCTCTGCGCGTATGTCTGTCTCTCCGTCTCTGTCTCTGTTTCTCTGTCCCTCTGACTGCTTCACTCTCTCGCTTTCTCTATCTGCCTCTATCTCTCTCTCTCTGGCTCTTTTTGTCTTTCTTTCTGTCTCTATCACTGTCTCTGTCACTCTCTCTCTCTCTGTCTCTATCTGTCTATCTCTGTCTCTATATCTCTTCTGTCTCTTTCTGTCTCTCTCTGTCTCTCTCTGTCTCTATCTGTCTATCTCAATATCTCTTCTGTCTCTCTGTCTCTTTCTGTCTCTGTGTGTGCTTATCTCTTTAACGCTCTCTATCCGTCACCCACCCACCACGCAATCACCGGCCCCTCTTCGCGGGTCTCCACAGACCCCCCCCTATGACTCTCGTGCCAGACCTGTATCGCTGAAGCATGCCATGGACCAATGCCTCGGAGTCCAGTCGGACTTGATTAAACGCATAAGTTTCGTCCTTTTGTCGCTTAAGATTGATGACAATCGATGCACACAAGATACAGATCGACAGCACCACTCATACATATATATATATACATATAATATCTCATATATGATATTATATATATACAGAAAATATATAGTGTATAACTGCAGTGTATATACTTATGTAATAGGTCTGTAGACACACATCATGGGGTTTATACTTGCAGGTACACATGCATAGATTTATGCCAATGCAACTACATAATGTGTGTGTTGGTACATAATGATTATATGTGCTGTATATTGTATAAACACCCACACAAACACTGTATACGCCGTACACTGTACAGGGTACATGTATGCCTACTTAAGTGACTTACCAATATATCTAGACCATACACTCCTCCTCCTATATATTATTATATCCTTGAATGCATGTAAACAAAAATGCTCATACAGCTACGGATACACAAACAAGCAACAAATTTTCTTTTCCTTTCTCAGCATCAATTTTGACACCTGTTAAAGACCATCTGAAGATTTAATAATAATTGAAGGGCTTGGAGCAATAACAAGGTATGTCGACATACCTATGTCTTGCGAAACAGTATGCCAGCGTGTCCGGAAGACAGTAATCTATCTACCCTGTGAATTTTGCACAGATCTGAATATATTTGAGCGTCATTTCGCAAAACAAAGTTATGTCGACATAATATGTTATTGTTCCGAGGGCAGATTTCGTCCATATCTCTACTGCAATATCCCGGTATGGCGACATACATGGTCTTGCTTCTTTTAAAACTTTCTATTAAAGCCAATGCAATAATGAGGTTTGTTGACATAACTTATCATCTGCATGCTAAATCATGCACACTTCTCGTCTGTGTAATAGAAACAGTTTGGTGCAATAACAAGGTATGTCGACTTATATCATATAATATGTGTGGTATCACAGATGCTAGAAAACACTTTGTCGACATAACCTGTTATTGCACCAGAAATGATACTGATGACTGAGTGTTCGCGATGCAATAACCAGATATGAAGCAAAATGTGAAAATATTTATAATAATTTTATCTTTCGCATTGAAACATTTACAAATTGTGTTAAAGACAATTTTCAGGTACATATTTCTCAAAACAGCTTGTTGATATGTCGTCAAATGGCTTAGATACAGCAGTTTGAAGTGGTAAATCTTTTAAGTCGATTTCCCAACATTCATGATTTTCGACATACCTTGTTATTGCTCTAAGCCCTTCATTAGTTATTGTCTTCTACATGTATGTTGTGAGGAGAACAACACCACAGCGCTATACGTAAATACTTGTGCGCTAATGATTATAATAATTATTATCTAAGATAAACATGCATTATAAACTGTACATATATTTTCTACATTATATGATATAGGCCTATAATAAAAAAAATATCTATAAACAGGCATACATGTAGGCCTAGAATTCATATTGACACCTAGTTAAGTCGAATGACTATGCATAAAATGTGAATAACATGTGAATAACATGTGAATAACATGTGAATAACATGTGAATAACATGTGAATAACATGTGATAATATCTGAGACAATAATTAACACACACGTGCTTCTTTTCAACATGATATTGTGTTGCCATGATCTTTCTGTTTTCGATGTCTTCTGTTTACTGCAATGGCCATTTTTCAGCCATTTTGTATTTTATTGTATATATTTATGGCATATTATGGTATAGGCTACATGATTGTGTTTATGAAGTGCTGATTATTACAGCCCCTTAAAAAGGAACAGCATTGTATTCCTATCCATCTCATTTGTGTTCATATAGCAGCTGTGGCTTTTCTTCAGCGATCTTGTAAGACCTTCTCGGATGTTTGTATTGTGCTGCTTTGCGTTGTATTGTATCGTATTGTATTGAATTGTATTGTATTGTATTATAAGCAAAGCATCCGTCACTGTTTCTAGTGTATATAGTATAGGCCTATATAGCCTGAAATAATTGACATGGCTAACGTTTGCACCATAAGTTTACAGTTATGGTAATAATGATCTATGTAGTCACTAGACATTATTTAAACCCTCACTGCATAGTACTGTTTCGCTGGTTATGATGTGTGTGTGTGTGTGTGTGTTTGTGAGGGGCGGGGGTTGGGCGAGCGGGTGTGCTTGCATGCGTGTGTGTCTGTGCTTGAGTGTGTCTATGTGTGTCCTATCTGGATGGAAGCAGGACAATTTCTTGATTAGCGTCAGGACACCATAACATCCGTCATCTTCTCTAGTAAAAAGATGACATCGCATGCGACATGTAATTGCCAAAATATACAGAAGCTTGCAGAAAATGTATACGCAGTGATATATGACACATTGGTCCTTGGCACGTCAATTTATATGCAGCATACATTTAACTGCAAAGAAAATATAGTGATAAATAAATAAAGGTTCGTGGATAATTATTCGTAATTGTGTAAGAACATACTTGATTACAGACATTCATGTACAGTACACGCTTAAAAGGCATATACACTGATTTGTGTCTATATTATGTAAACTGTAAATGTATGACATGTATGTCCAATTGTCCATGCATGTATGTATCTGCGTATGCATTGACACATACACTTACAGTCTTACATACATGTATATATGTACGTATACACTTACTACGAGTGTTCAGGAATACATACAAATGCACATAATAAAGGCATACAATACATGCACACTTATAATTATTAGCAAATAACCTCAGGAGTTATAATTTTGGCCCACACTGTATGTCAGGGCTTTTAGTGCCAGAGTAGGCCATGTAGGGACAGAGCTCTTGCAGATATGTAGGTGACTGCCAGGAGCGGCACCTACATTGTACAATGTACATGTATATAGTATTACGAGGCACCACCACACCAAAACAAAGACCAGGCACATAATCCGCTCCGGCATAGAGAGTCAATGCAGGGCATCCCGCATATAATAATCGGTGACATGGCCGAATTTTTAGGGTATTATAGCCTACGATATAATAGGCGCGCGATTGTGGGCATGCAGGGCCCTCTCCAAACACCTATAATTAGTTAGGCCAAAAGCATGAATGTTTAAACGAAATTTTGTACGCTTAAAGGCAATTCATATTTTCGTACAGTATTAGGCCTATCATCATCAAAATAATTTAAACGGCACAGAAGTTATATCAATTTAGTGATTCCACCATGCACTGTTTTTGGCGATCCAAAAACAGCGCAACAAGAAGTAACAAAATAGCGATTTTATCAAGTTGCATAATTATCAAATGTGTTTTTCATGCAAACATGGTACTGCTTAACAGCTTTTGCTCAATGTTTCCGCCACCCAGCACCAACACATGTTCTGAGTCTGTCTCTGTCTCTCTGTCTCTGTCTCTCTGTCTCTGTCGCTGTCTCTGTCTCTCTGTCTCTGTCTCTTTGTAATGTCTTTGATGACCGCGCTGATGCGTTCCAGAGACAAACGTTCCCAAGCCAACAACAATGCGACCTTCAGTTCTCTTAAAGCCATTTATTTATATGTCCAAGTTATAATTTCATTCTACATTGGAGCTGCGGTGTTGGCCGCAGGTTGCGGTGTTTCTCCAGCATAGTTCTCCATATGATAATTAGCCTACATGTTCAAATCCTGTATACTTAACTCTGAATATGTGTTTGTATTTTCAATATTACGAGTACATTGGAGCTCAGCTGCCTACCTTCATACTTGAGAACGAACTCGTTGAGCTCCTGCAGGACCTGTCTGCCTCTGACGTGAAAGTAGACGCTGACATTCCATCCGTCCGACACGAAGATCACGTTGGCCTGGTTACGGTGAGAAGGCGGTGGTTTCGATCCGTAGCAGACCTTGAGCGCAGTGACCCCGGATTCCTCGCGGGCACTTCCGATCTCGTAGCAGACGTCGACGTGGTTGATCTGCGCTGGATCGGCCTTGGCCTCTTCAAGGTCCGACGTACGAACGCCTCCGAAGGCGACGAGGACGAGGCGGATCTTCTTGCCGGGAGTCGTCTGGATTCGCCAGGGACAGTCGCGGGTTCCGAAGCCGTGCTCGTGTGCGACGATGCTGGCCAGGAATCCGAATGAGGAGGAGGAGGAGGAGGAGGATGGAGAGGAAGAGGAGGAGAGGAAGAGAGGAATAAAACCGTTGCCACGACACATCTCGCGAGATGCGTTTGCGACTGAAATGCAAAGCAATTCGATGCGCAACGATGAAATAAAATGAAGTATGATATATACACATGCAATACGCACATGCAATACGATATGATACAATGCGATTATGTAATTGAAGGTGATGCAAAATTTACGCTTTTAGTCTGTGGTAATATACCAGGGCAAATCTTGCCGGAGTGCTTCGGGGGCCGGGAGGTTGGTTAAGCCCTCAAATCTTGCTTAGGACCCACAGTTGTCTTCTCTCACCGCCCGCAATTCAACGTAAGCCTTGATCAATTTAGTCTTACAACGAGTTATTTTTCTACAATTTTGATATTGAACAATACATGTACAATGGATCATCTAGATCACCTGGATCCGTGGAAGGCTGGTCCCGGCAAAGGAGAATCGACGTCGGAAAGTCAACTGAAATTGAAAGAAATTATCTTCCCTTCGTTCATTGAACTGATTTGTAGCAAGCTGTATGCTGTCCAGTTTCGGTGAGATTATATTTACGATATATATTATATATATAGGCTATATATACATGTATATACACAGACTATAATAAGGGGTAATAAACAGGGCTGACAATTTTATAAAGAAAGTAATTAATTGATTTCCAAAAGATAACTTCAATTCAACGACTTAATTCGATTAATTATTGTAGCCTATTTCTTAATTTTGTACTCACCAGCTACGCATTGGTGCTTGGCCTCGAGGTAAGTCGAGAGGTCTTTGGGACAGGGTGACGTTCTGTGAAGCGCCGTATCCATCGTATGAATGAGGCACTGCGCATGACCGGAACACCTGCGGTTGAAGTACCACATGACGTCGGCATAGCAACCGAGGTAACCATAGTTACCGGTGACGCAACGTCCGGCACGCATGCGCCCGTAGTTCGCCGTTTCCATGACGATGACAGAGTTCTTCGGACACGTGACGTTGAAGAATTCTGATTGGCAGTACTCCTGCGGACCGGAAATGGCTCCAGGGATCACGTGGTGCGGACCGATACCTGAATTTACACCTGCAGTAATTCACAAAGTCAAAATATTCATGTTGACAATTTGAACTCTATCGACTTGAAACTGTAGCGATCGATATGGGACACTGACAACTTGGAATTCTAATGAGTAGGAACCCTCATCAATTTCGAATTTTTTCGATTACACACGTTTAATGAGCGAAAACAGATTGACAAACCGCAACCTGGTACGTTGAGAAAGACAAAAATTAAACTAACAGAAAATAAGAGTATAGGCCCTAAATGTAAGTGGGAGCAATAAGTCACTGGAATTTCATTGAATCGATAGTTAATAGTTTTGCTTTAGTAACATATTTTGTAAAGAACATTTAGAGACAAAGTTCCAGTCAACTTCGCACGGCAGTTCAAGATTGTGCCTTCGTGTCCTGAGACCTGCATGGACGACGGTTGTTAGTTGTCGCAAAAAGACCTCGAAGGACACGTGGAAGTCGTTCCTGGCTATAGGCTACCGCATGCAGCAGTCGGCCCTCAGCCAAACCAACTCGCATTGCAACTGTTGCGTCACCTTAAGGGAGGTAACTTAGGTAACCCATACGCTGTGTTCTTATGAGCAGTCTCATGATCGACTTGGAACTACATGTATAACGACTCGTGATTTGCTAATAGTCTGCACTGTATACTGCACTATGTAAGTTCGTAAAAGCAGAATAGAATAGAATAGAATATGACAAAACGTCGCCTCAGAGTCATCTTCGCGTATGTGACTATAGAATACGAAGGCACATACGCGAAGATGACTCTGAGGCGACGAAAACGTGCAAGAACAAAATAGAATAGAAGGTGTTAGTTCTAACATCGAGTCTAAGCTTATAATTCAAAGTCAAATTGAACATAAGATGGGAGCGTCAGGACGCTGGTTCGGGGCTCCGTCCTTGCGACACTGAGCGTATTATAGATAGGGACACTACGTGTATGAGAGAGAGTCGTACATGTCAGGAGTAGATGCAGAACGGGCGATGGACAGGGAATATTCTATAATTTCTAGTAGTTCCATATGAAATAATTTTAAAAAGCCAATTTGAAACATAATGAACAAACTGTAGCCTATCGAATGACTATAAGAACAATCACGTCCTTAATTTAACAAATACCTTATAAGATATATATTAATTACTAATTAAACCGAATTCGCACAAATCAATTATTGTGCGCTTTAAGCAGCCAAGCAGGAAAGACATTATTATAAAAGTTAATTGTGATCACGTTTCCCCCACTCGACCCAATCTGCACCCAAACCATTCATCTTGCGCCATAATCCATCACTCGCTTGCCAGTCAGTCAGTCAGAAGAAGGCCACGATGTATACCTCCTCTCGTAAATCATTTACTGCGGGGCTGCTGTCGCTCATCTGCGGCGCACAGTTCCATTATGGACTGATGAGCCCCATATAATTCGCGTCGCAGGTGTGTGCGAACACAGCAACCGCGTTTCCTTTGCGCGATGTATGAAATGCGCTATATAAAGCGAGGCGTAACGAACGTCGGTCGGTCGGTGGGTGAGTCGATTAAATATCTGCTTCTGCTTCCAGTCAAAGGAATTAGAATGAGAATTAGAATGAGAGTCAAGTCGTCGGGAAGGAAGTAATTAGAAGCTGTCAGGTTGCCATGTTTTGCTTTCACGCGCGAAATCATAGCAGAGGCTGAGAAACATGCGTCGTCTGAGACACGTCGAATAGAGATTAATACAGACAGACAGACAGACAGACAGACAGACAGACAGACAGACAGACAGACCGACCGACAGACAGACGGATGGACGGACGGACAGACAGACAGACAGACAGACAGACAGACAGACAGACGGACGGACGGACAGACAGACAGACAGACGGACGGACATATAGTCTGGGCTACAGGCAGATTAACAGAAGGACGGCATAACAGTTTGGAAAATGAAACAAAAAGGAGATAAGGACAGAAAGAAAAGGAGTTAGAGCGTAAAAAAGTGATACAGTGAGTGGTAAAAGAGCATAACAATCGAAAAGTCAGGCATGCAGACAATAAATGAGTCAAGCAGGCAGACGGTAAGATAGATAAATAGATGGATAGATAGACAGATAAATGGATGGATGGATGGATGAATGGATGGATAGAAAGACAGAATAACAGACAGACAGACAGACAGACATACAGACAGACAGACAGACAGATAGATAGATAGATAGATAGATAGATAGATAGATAGATAGATAGATAGATAGATAGATAGATAGATAGATAGATAGATAGATAGATAGATAGATAGATAGATAGATAGATAGATAGATAGATAGATAGATAGATAGATAGATAGATAGATAGATAGATAGATAGATAGATAGATAGATAGATAGATAGATATAGATAGATAGATAGATAGATAGATAGATAGATAGATAGATAGATAGATAGATAGATAGATAGATAGATAGATAGATAGATAGATAGATAGATAGATAGATAGATAGATAGATAGATAGATAGATAGATAGATAGATAGATAGATAGATAGATAGATAGATAGATAGATAGATAGATAGATAGATAGATAGATAGATAGATAGATAGATAGATAGATAGATAGATAGATAGATAGATAGATAGATAGATAGATAGATAGATAGATAGATAGATAGATAGATAGATAGATAGATAGATAGATAGATAGATAGATAGATAGATAGATAGATAGATACAGTCAGACAGTCAGCCAGACAGACAGACAGATAAATAGATGATAGGCAGGTAGGTAGGTGGGTACATGTAGGTAGGCATTTAGGTAGGTAGGTAAGTACACGTAGATAGATATATAGGTAGGTAGATATGCAAGTAGTTAGATGTGTTGGCTGCTTCTAAAGCAGAAATCGCGACTGGCGGTGAAAACAATGAAACTATAACAATAGGAAATAAAAGATAAGCAGCTTTGATAAAGATAGACTTCCCCTCTTTTTTCTACACAGCCTCAGTGCACGCAGTTGACTTTTTATCCCCCCCCCTGCGATAAACAACGAAACAAGGAAACCATTGACGGTCGCTCCCCAGGGGACTCAGGTGAGAGGAGAAGGGCAGAGCTTCGGGGGGGGGGGGCAGAGAGAGAGAGAGAGAGAGAGAGATGTACGGGGAGTCCGTGAATGGAATTAGTGCTAATGAAGTCCCTATCGACTCCTCTCTATTTATATAGCGCTAGTATTGCTTTGTCTGAATGCAAAGACGTAGCCATTTTCTTAATTAGACCACGACGATTCGGTATTGTTTCAAGAAAAGAAGGCCCGCTGTGGATATGGAAACAGAGAGAATTAAGGGCGAATGAGGATAAGAGCAAGAAAATAAAGGTGAAAGAAAGCAAGCTAATTGTCCAGACAGGGCAAGACAAAGGAACTCACCGGAAGACCAGACAAGAAGACAAGAAATGGAAGAGGAAAGGAGAGGAAATACAGAAGAAGTGAGCGAAATGGAAAGCACGGTGATGGGAGACCATATGAATTATAGGTCAACTGCTTCCTAATATTTAGCGTTTTATTTGGTCTTGCCTTCTGCCAAATGAAGAAAGACGATGCGAGATGTGGGGCAGTGTTGACCACACAAAGGTAACAGATGTGTCAGTCGAATAGCACACAAACACAAATACAAACACAGATACAAGCAAACATACATAAACACAAACACAGATACATGCACGCAAGCATACGGAAAGATGGGTAGAAACAAAATGGATGGAGACCAAAGTATGACGGCGATACTATAGGCCTACAAGTATATAATAGAGGAGAGAACGCAGCAAAATATCAAAAAATGAAAAGTCAGATGCACGGCCGCCAAGAAGGGAAGAAGGTAGACTTATTGGAACTGTTTACATGCTTCGCAAGAAACCATGCATGATTGTAGCCTATCTATTTTTTAAAAACTATTACCGTATTATAATAATGAATATGTTTTTGATAAATATACCCGATCTGGCGGGATCACTCCCATCGGGTAGCCTATTGCTCCCTGACATACGCAGAAACGATTGCATTTTTTATAATTGCCAACTATAATTTATCACTGCGTGTAGGCTACTTAGGCCTACTGTGAATGTATCATTGACTATTTTCTTTTGGGATCAATAAACAAATTGAATTGAATGGAACATATTTTTATTACATATAATCATAATCATGTATATACACAGTGTGAATGAAGAGTTTAAATTGCCATTACCTGCGACGAGTCTGGATTGCCACTGTTGCTGGCTGAAGTCCGTTGTTCGAACGCTTCTTGCCGTCCAAATGGCAAGTGCAATCAGAACGGCAAATGTCTCCAAGGACATAGCACGCCTAAGAAAAAATAGTAGAAAAAGTTGTATGCCAATTGTGTGGAACTCCTGTCATTGTGCTCCTCTATATTTTCA
>OX243816.1:18892884-18927884 GCA_945859605.1 Lumbricus rubellus | reverse complement strand
CCAGCCTTTGGGAAAGGCGAGCGAGGCAATCGCTTTGGGCCCCGCGCGTTTAGGGCCCCACGCTGCTGGCTATAATTTTTTCTTTGTCGACTTTGACAGTGGTTACGTAGCATGACAACTATGCTTGCAGCCAATTTGTCGCGTGAATGTTATAGGTGATTTTGAAAGAAAGAGACTTCGCTAAAATGAATCACAGCTACTACATGTTGTAGCATGTAGTAGCTGCAGTAGCTTACCTATATAAAATTTTCTCCGGAAAACAGTAATTAACTCATTTTCCTTCACATTTGTACATGGACGTCCGCAGACATGTTTGCAGGAGAGGGCAAAACACAATGGATATGGTGACATTTTTAGCCAGAGTTAAAAAATCCAAATCAGGAAATTTAGAACATGGATAGCCTATTTTCAGCGGTGTCTAAATGTAAATTTCTCCGTTTCATTTTGTGAATAACTAGCATCATTAGTGCTTTGGTTCAAAGAAAGTTGCCAAAAACCATAACATAATGTAGGGCTGTAGGCTATATAGGCTATAGGCGTTATTTGTTAAAAAGTCTCAATTTTCTTAGCTGCTCCTTTGCCTAAGTGCGGGCGCCCATGATTTTCCACTACTTGGACAGTCCTACACCAGGTAGCAAGGGAAGACACCTAAGATGGAACTGCTCATAAGATGGAACACCCCAGCGATTGTTAAACCTGCGGCTATAATACAGCAGAGGAAGCCATTACCTAGAGTTGCGAAAAGCGTATCTCTTAAGCTTATATCATGCAGACTACATAGGAACTATTAACACTTGCGGTGCTGCTACCGTCTTGATGTTTTTATAATTGAAATTTTTTTGTGTTCTCGGATTACACATTATTAAATTTTCACAATCTTTCATTATGGAAATTATTGTCCTATCTCTTGAATAAAGTTGCTTAAGATGCGCATATTAGTAGGCCTAATTATTTTTAATGACAATAATTTCGCATTCCTGGAAAATTATTAAAATTTTACATGCATCATTTGAAAGTCAAATATGTATAGGCTACAATGGTTGTAGTTTTTAAAATAGTGCAAATAGCTCAAAAGAAACATGGGGACAACGTCGTTAAGTGTCTCGTCTTAGGCGACTAGATCTCCTCCACCAGTGCCGTAATTATTGACACTTAACTGGAAATCAACTGCATATATTTATGCTTGAGGACCCTCTACTGCCTTGGGCCCGCAGACTCTAGGGCCGGGCCTGGGTGGTGGCCTGGTGGTGGGATGGCATGGGCGTAGTGGAGGTGGGGTGGTTGGAGGTTCGTGACGGAGGTGGAGTTGGCGGTGGCTTAGTGGATGTGATGGTGGTGGTGGTGGTGGTGGTGGTGGTGGTGGTGGTGGTGGTGGTGGTGGTGGTGGTGGTGGTGGTGGAGCTGGTTGTAGTGATGGATGCAGTGGAGGTGGTGATGATGGTGGTGGCGACAGTGTTATTGACTTGCTTCTGCTGCCGTATACAATGTAGATGGTTGAAATGAAGACCATCGGTGAATGATAGACAACCTGCTGTCAGGAGCGCCCAGCATCGTCATCGTCAGACTCTGCAGCTTCTGATTCGGTGCCATCAACCGTGTCACCACCAGCAGCAGCAGCATCAGCAGCACCAGCAGCATCAGCAGCAGCATCAGCATCACCACCAGCAGAAGCATCAGCATCCTGTCAACTGATGCGAGATGCAGTCAAGTGTAAAGTAAACTCATCGACACCGATCAAGATTGCCGCCAACTTAAGCTAGAGCTGAAGACGAGAAGAAGATGGCGGGTGGTACTATTGACTGGTTGTCATGTTATGGCGGTAGCGGTCGACTGTGGCAATTACTATTCTGGCGATCACTATAGTGGCAATTGCTATAGTGGTAATTTGTGATGGCAAGAACTGACGATCGTCATAATTATTACTAGTGCACGATATTAGGCCTGCTCTTGGTGGTAGGCTACATGTATTACTGGTGGAGAAATGTAAGTGACATGAATAAAAGTCTCTGGTTATTGCATATGTTGTTGTTGTCTAAATGAAGATAGTACTGTATATAGGCCCAGAATAGTTGTTATGACCATTGATAGCAGGTGCAAAATTTTCTAAGCTGAGCAAATATTTTGAGCACATGAAAATAATCCATGAAAGGCGATCCTCGTTGATCTGAACAAAATCAAAACTCATCATCAGGAACTACGTCATCGTCGTCGTCGTCAGGAAACAAAATAATTTCTCCAACCCAATTATAGATCAGCAGCATTCCGAACGCTGTCACAACATGTCCAACCTGCCAACTAACCATCTGCGTCTCTGACATCTGCCTGACTTCTTC
Source organism: Lumbricus rubellus (assembly GCA_945859605.1). NCBI lineage: Eukaryota > Metazoa > Annelida > Clitellata > Crassiclitellata > Lumbricidae > Lumbricus > Lumbricus rubellus. Next base: position 18,925,551 of record OX243816.1, on the reverse strand, counting down.
TTGCTCTCTGGCGAACGGTCATCCGTACATGTACATGTACCTCGGACTCGACATTAGGCCTACTGGATGAACGCCTGTGTAGGCCGTCGTCAATAAAATTAACAAATAGGCCTAAGGTTTTTAACGCAATGAACAATATATGAATGCACATTTAATTAGGCCACTGATGACTGAAGCCTAGATCTATAGGCCTATATATCTTTCTATGGACTATCGCAGCCCTTTAATTGTATTTATAGGCCTATACATTCCTATTATAGCCTACTGCAGCCCTATAGATATAATTTTATGCATATGGGCATTTGACATTTGCTGTGACGCTGGAAATGGGTTACAGTTGACGTCATGCTGATAGGCCTACGCATTTGATCGCCCATTAAAACGTCAGCAACGCAACGTAACTTAAATCCGAATAAATTCGAACAAAGGAGGAGAACTAGACCCAAAGCGGACTCTATTTTCTAAATTTAGCATATGATATGTGGCTATTGTTATCAGCATGCAAATTATATACAGACGACTTATGCACCAACTTTGGAACCACCGTTACTATTTATAGCCCTCAAGTCGAAACCAGTCGATAAAACTACCGACTTTTAGCGATTTCATTCACTTGACACTTTGCTTATAATGTCTTAATCGCGGCTTTCGAGTTTCGACTTTGACGAAAATGCCATCAACGGTAGGACTAGAGCAACAGTTGTCGGATCTTATAAGTTAGGTCTACGATTGAGGTCTTCATTATAAGTTAGGCTGACGTTTCAAATTTTCATTGTAAGTTAGGCTGACGATTCAAATTTTCATTATAAGTTAGGCTGACGATTCAAATTTTCATTATAAGTTAGGCTGACGATTCAAATTTTCATTATAAGTTAGGCTGACGATTCAAATCTTCATTATAAGTTGGGCCTATGGCTTCAAGTCTTCATTGTAAGTTAGGCTGACGATTCACGACACAACGAACTAACATTCGCCGACCAGTTGATGCCGGATCATCCGCTGTTTACAACCATGCATCTAGCCTACTTGTTCGGTGTCTGCTTCACACTTCGCATGACATCACGATATAGTTTTCATGCACTAAGCCTAAGCTTTATAGGCCTATTGAGATTCATCTAAAAATCAACCAGAAATCCCAGTAGTGCATGGGGGCAAACTTAATTTTCATGCTTATTTAATTTTAAGCACCTTAGTAAGTGATTGGAATTCGTGTTGCAGATAGGCTTAGATTTTTCTGTTAGTGAAGGTGTCAGCCTACATTACCGGCATCACGAACATTCTAGGAATCTACGCTATTATGGGCGACTTCTGAATTAAGGTCGACGCTAATTTGTAACAACCTGTTGTAGTCGCTCCAAAAACTGTCGTTGAATATGGCACGCCTTAGGTGTCCTTTTGTGGTGATTCTGTGAGACTGGGTTTCACAGTTTATTGAAAGTGTTACCACATCTGTTAATCCGGCGCTATATGGTATACGTAGGCCTATTTATGTAGGCATGTACGTTTAGGTCTGTCGCATATAGCCTACAGCTGCCTACATGTATGGTATGAGCATCTAGTAGAAACGTATTTATTGATATAGTGCCTTGAAAGAATCGAAAAGGAGCTATAAAAATGCAAATACAATTAAATCCGTTGACGACTCTGCATACTGTATATTGCTCACCTTGTACGAATGGCTGACGACGACGACACCGACGACGACGACGACAACGACGACGACGACGACGTTAGTTGTCTACGACTCGGAATCAACTGCGAAGTCGGATCCAACGCAGCAGCAGCAGCAGCAGCAGCAGCAGCAGCAGCAGATGACCACTGCAGTCACCACATATACAGTTATACACGTCTTTTGTTCAATCGGTATACATCTCTGTCTGTCTGCGTCTGTGTGTGTCTCTCTCTGTCTCTCTCTATCTGTAGCCTATCTGTCTGTCTCTCTAAGCTTATGCCTGTCTGTCTGTGTATGGGTCTGTCTCTGTTTGTATCTGTCTGTCTATCTGTCTGTGTGTGTGTGTCTGTGTGTGTCTCTCTTTCTGCTTATTTTTCTTCTACTTTGACACATTTCTCTTCGTCCACGCACGCAGCAGTGATGCTCTGAATCGCGACGCCAAATATATATGCAAACACAGGCCGTAATTATTGCTTGTGCACACACACACATACACACACACACACACACACACACACACACACACACACACACACACACACACACACACACACACACACATACACACGCACACACGCGCACACACACATAAGGTCTGGGTAACTGGTGAATATACATACATATATATATGCTTATAATATATATATACAGTGTTTTAGTTGTCCAAAATTAACTGGGGGGGTCAGTAATTTTGTACAGATTACCAAAGTACACAAATACATGTCAAATCCCTGCCGTTACAGAAATTAAAAACCGTGATTTGTAACTTTCTTTTTCCGCTCTCCAACGCGTCATGTAATTATACTCGCCTTTATTCATGAAATACAGTTGTATTCACTTTAATTACAGTACTTGCCAAATGTTTCAACTGTAAATGATCAGAGTCAAAATGAAGATTTTATGCTGCCAATATGACATTCACATCTTTGTATTATTAGACTGGCAAGCTTAGATAATTATTTCACTTCTCAATCTCGACATTGCGTGACTGCTACACACTTGTTCATGTAAATGGCTAAAACCATGATTTAGCTAACATGCCACAGAATTCTAAAGTTTTTAAATAAGAGTTACTATTCACACAAAAATAATGTCGAGCTGTGTTTAGTAACTTCCTTTTTCTTAGGAAGTCCGGTGGCTTTGTCCAAAGCACCATGTCTGCCAGCCTTAAGCCATGAAATAACATATTTATCAACATTCCATGCCGTAAGAGGCGGACCGTTGATGCCAATCATCAGCAGATCATTGACTGAATTCACCAGGAGCCTGTTTCTTCCACTGGTGTGGTAGAGATTCATCTGACTGAATCCTCTCTCACACTCAGCAGAAGAAACAGGTAAAACTTCCAACAAATCGACAAGTGTCTGTAATTTCTGACCCACAAGTACACCATCACTGTTTTTAAACATAGCATAATCAAGCACAATATCAGCTGCCTCCGAATTACTCATTCCAAACGACTTGCACAACAATGCAACTTGTTTTTCCCCAAACAGTGCCCGTTTCAGAGGATCCTTTGGCCACGATGTTTTATTTAAAGAATTAGCAGCCTCTAGGAATTCAGTGGATGGAAATCTCTGCTGCAAATTATCATACAAAGATTGAAAGAACTGGTTTTTCAAATTATCAAATTTCTCCACGTCGTCGGCACACTGAACAATCTCAACACCTTTATAGCATTTGTCACTATCAAAAGATGCCCAAAATTTTCCTAATGTTCTTCCATTCTCCTGTTTTAAAGCTAGTAGCTTTAACTTACAGTCATCAATGTGGCAAAAAGCAGTAACAACAGTAGCCGAATTGCTCTGCAAAAACAAAGACAGCTGCTTAAGGCACCGTAAAGCATCCTTCAGCATACACGTCTCACTCAAAAAGAACCATGATTGCAGCTTCTTTGCAAGACCTGAGTACTTACTCCTTTCTTTTGATGGCCTATCACTGTCAGCACATTGCATAAAATGGGTGTACAAAGCACAAAAATTCCGAAGAACCGCTTTAACAGCGATAAAGGAAGAGAAAACCCATCGTACATCAAAAACTCGTTGAACCTTCATAAGTTCAATAGACAACATGTTAGCTACACATTCCAGCTCTCTCTGATTTTTAGGTGAGACACTATACACTTTATACAATTGATCAATAAAAATCCTGAAATGAGAAACAATATTTACCGTGTCAACAGAGTTTTTTACAGCAAGTTCTAGTCTATGTGCCATGCAGTGGAAGGTTTTCAACTGAGGATACTTTGCTTTCAATAAAGTGGCTACACCTCTATGCTGGCCAACCATGCAGCTTGCACCATCACTACAAAAGCCAACAAACTGCTCGCACAGCACATCATTGCTGAAACCAATTTCATTTAGAAACGTTAACAATGTATGTTCAAGACCAGCAGCAGTTCCAACAGTCAATTCGATTAAACCTAAAAAGTATGTACATGCTTCACCGTCAAACCTTGTGCGAATATAAACAATCATTGACTGCACATTTGCCACAGAGGTGCTCTCATCAACCAGAATTGAAAATTTGGACTTTGAGTTTACAATGTAGCTTACAAGCTCTTTGCGCATTTCACTAGAGACATGATTGATAATATTACTGCATGAATTATTTGAGTACAGAATGTTTCCACAATTTATGCCATTAAGTCTCTGCAAATCAATTAAACGACAGCTTTCCGTGTATGGTAAGTGAGACTTTGCACATTCGTATGCGGTTCTAAAAACTTTAGCAGTTATTTCAATATTATCTTTATGGCGTTCAACGAATTTCGTACGAGCAGCGTAAACACTACTGCCAATGCTGTCAAATTGACGGTCTGTCAGTATCTTCTCACATGTAGCATGAGAGATCGAGTCACGATGTTTGTCGATTTTCTTCAGAAGTTTCTTAGCAGTTAGGCTCTGAACTGTGCCATCAATGAATGCAGATTCGTAATGTTGGCCCTTTTGAGTGTGCAAACCTGTCTGCTTAACTTCTGCACATGATGTGCATTTTAAGTTACCTGTCTCAGAGTTCAATGACAGCCAAGGACGACTTCTTTGCCAGGCTTGAAATTGATCAAGGTTTCTGCAGACTCTTGGATGTGTGTATGTTTTGGCACGAGGCGAAAATGAAGCACCTGCACTGGAACCTGGCTCTTCAGGCGGATTGCATTCTTCAACCACATTGGTTGGGGAAGATGCAACCGGTGATTTGTGAAACTCAGATGAATCTGTATTAAATATGTAAAACACTTCATGTTAATAGAATGAATTGAATCTGAAAATACTGGAGATATTAAGTTGAAACTTGAACCATATTATCCTATGATACCCTGTGGATTCATTTTCCATGAACAGAATTGAATTGCTAATCAAGCAACAACAGAAACTTCGACCGTGTGGTGGTTGACCCTAGAAATTGATATTTTGTGATAAACCAAAAACACTTTATCAACATTAATCATGACATGATGTAATTACGAATTGAGCAACTATACTCACATAAATTTAGGAAACTGTCAACGTATTTTAGATTCAAATTCGATACACCATTGTAGATATTTATGGAAGTTTTTTGCTTGAATAATGAACATTTTAATCTTTTTCCAGCTACTTGATGTTCTTCAAGACTTCACTATTTAGGCGAAACTTGTGCTAGAATTTTTTTATTTTGTAGTTTGCCCACCAAATTAGCTTTTAGATGAAAAGTAAACCTGCTGCTTCTGAAGTGTCCAAGCAGGCAAATAAACCCTAGCCGCTGACGAATACGGGCCGCGTGGAAACTAGTACAGGTCCCGATTGTAAACTTTTGTCGGTAATCAAATGCATAAATCATGCACTCACCGTTGTTAGGAAGTTTAGATGTCGATGGTTTAGCTTTGGGCCTATAGCTGTGGTTGGCCTGGACTGCCTCGCTGGACATATCGGCACATCGAGACTTTTTATTAAAATCTTTTTCTTCTTCGTCGCCACCATCGCCGACGATCTTTCGCTTGCTTTTCGCGAATCCAAACGCAAACAAACTCATTTCTCTTCAACTTTCCAAGAGAAACTGGACGATTTAACATGCAATCACCAATCAGTAGCTGATAAACAGGAAAAGGAAAAACGTTGAAGAACATGAACATTACTATTATTAGTTTATTACTAATATTTATTTGAGAATGGCTCCCTACCCGCGTCATAAATTATAGGCTGGTGTCTGGTTCCCTACTCTCAGTCACGCATTGTATCGACAAGTATTGCAGCCAATTAGGCCTAATTTGAGACACGAATCAAGAATCATACGAATATGGACGAAGGGGCCAAGGAACTGGGGGGGTCAGAAGCTGACCCCCTCAACACATTTTTAGTCACTTAACTGAGGGGGTCAGACAACGAACTGGGGGGGTCCAACCCCCCCAACCCTCCCGACAACTAAATCACTGTATATATAGGCCTATATATATATATAGGATACAATGACATATCTATAGCCTGTATTATAATAAAATTATTTATAAAATAGGGCTACAGGCTACATGTTATTGTAGGCCTATAGTGCATTTAATGTATACTTTTTATTCCAAAGGCCTTAATAATTAAATAATTTACATATATTGCATATTACACGTGTAATCGAAATCGCCAGTCAGTTTATTTCATAGCATATATCATGTAAATTCATGTTATATAAATGAAGCCTGCACTGTTTTGGAGACATCATAGAGCTTGATGGGCAAAATGACCCATCAGTGCAAATCCTCTGTTACTCCAGTTTATCCCTTCACTATATATATATATATATATATATATATATATATATATATATATATATATATGCAGGGTGGGCCAAAAAACGTAATCTCTTAGGGTTTTTGCCAATATCTTGGCCAGAAGTAGGAATTTGTGAATCACTTTTTTTATATTATTTGAAACTTCATAATCATCTTGCTAGGCTAAATGATGTCATAGTGACGTGCAGCTACGCTGGTACATGTACATTTTATAGCCTAAATAATAACAATAATAATGATTATCTGGCAATATCAAGTTCATGAACAATTATTTGAAATGTGACTAAATAAAATCATTTTTGAAACTTATTAGTGCGTAATGCTTTGGATCAACAAAAAAACATTAAGTGGGTTCATTAAAAGTGATAACCTTCGTCTGTTTGACATTTCATGGTAAAATTTGGCTGTTGTACGTAGATTTGAATTATCTCTAAGCACGTAAAACTTTTTAAAGAAAATTCTCATCTTTGGCCAAGATTTTGGCAAAGAAACCGTACGGGATCACTTTTTTGGCCCACCCTGTATATCGCTCTCCATCACTTCCCCCTTAGTCATCTCTCTGTACATAACTCCCGCTTCTCTTTTTAGTCTCTTTATCCTTCCCTCTCTCCTCACCTCACTTTACTCTCCCACTCCATTGATACAAAAACAACATCGCTGCAGTGCGCTCAATAGCTTACTGCATGTGTAGGCTACTGAATACTACTACTACAACTTCTGCTTCTACTACTACTACTACTACTACTACTACTACTACTACTACTACTACTACTACTACTACTACTACTACTGCTGCTGCTGCTGCTGCTGTTGCTGCAGTGCTGCTGCTGCTGCTGCAGTGCTGCTGCTGCTACTACTACTACTACTACAAGCTGCTACATCATCAACAACAACTACTACTGTTGCAGCTGCTTCTGCTTCTGCTATTGCTACTCTAAACACGTAAAGGCTGTGGATATATTCTTCTGCGTATAAGGTCGGTGAAGAACGTCAAGGGTATATTACTCAAGAGATGTCGTCAGACACTGGTTCTGACTACAGCAAACGATCTCGCGACACTACTGCTATGGCAAGACATAATCGTAACTTACACTGATCAGCTCTGCTGGGGACCTTTAAATAATCGGCTTCTAGCCCTGTATGTGTTCGCCATTGATCCCAGTTTGTAATTCTGGTAATTAGGAAGTAACTGGGCAGGTCGACAGCAGTCACGGGATTGCTTTATGCACAAAATATACTACTAAACCCACTGTGTATACTACTAAACCCACCGAGCATACTACTAAACCCACTGGTCTATGAAACACGACAAATAATAAACAACCAGATCACACTGCAGTAATTGTGCATAATGTTAGACAACATTTCTGGCAGTTCGTGCTCACCCCTGGGCACCAAAAAACTAAGACAGACCACCAGACTGATGGACAGACAGACAGACAGACAGACAGACAGACAGACAGACAGACAGACAGACAGACAGACAGACAGACAGACAGACAGACAGACAGACAGACAGACAGACAGACAGACAGACAGACAGACAGACAGACAGACAGACAGACAGACATACGTATAGACAGACAGACAAAGAGACAATCAAGACAGACATACAGACAAACAGACAGACAGACAGACAGACATACGTATAGACAGACAGACAAAGAGACAATCAAGACAGACATACAGACAAACAGACAGACAGACAGACAGACAGACAGACAGACATACGTATAGACAGACAGACAAAGAGACAATCAGACCACCAACACCATTACCACAGTCAGACATGCAGACAAACGCACACACACAGCAATTAATTCCGGAATAAATCACTGAATAGCCCACATATAGGCCTATAGCTAACTGCGTATCTGCACATTTTATGTTGCCACTTCGGTGCATCGCTCAAAAGCTTATAATTATAGAGCAAAGGCCTAATATGCAGATGCATCACCGCGTCGATATTCAGAAATTTGCCTTATCTATACATGAGCTGTGCAACTTTTATAATGAGTTGCATCACTACAGTAATGATACGGAGTTACGCGCAGCGCGCAAATGACCACGCCGCGCATTGAGGTTTATTCGTGCGCGCGTGCGCATTAATCCAAGCGTGTGATGGCTTCATTTTCCGCGTGCAATGCAGGGATTATTATTTGCAGGGCTTTGAGTTTTAGGAATACGGCCCCACATAATTTTTTTGTATAAGCGATTAGCATTTACGATATTTTGCATACGGATTTTTTGGGGGTTGTTGTTGTTGTTGAAGATTAAAAAAGATGTGACTGGCGGAGGGATTCGGAGGATTAGAGGGAGGCCTGGGGGACGACGAAAGGGGGGGGAGAAGAAGATTCAGGGCCTGGATTAAACTTAATAAAGCTGGATAACATCCGCGGTATTCATGCAGCACTCGGATAAAACTTAATAAAGCCGGTTATCATCTGCAGGCATTGTGTGTTGTTTGGCTAACAATATTAGGGTGTCCAATAAATAAGAAGATATATATATATGTTATAGGATATGTGGGATAGGGTAGGACATATGTAAATGCATAATTATGTATGCAACAACGTTCGCGCTATCGTCTGCGTCAAGAGATTGCTTGATAACGAACGTCGATCGGCTACTGTAGCAAGATCATCGCGGATTGCAAGACCTGCTCCACAACGTGGCGCCATGGCAGCAATGGACCGATGGATCTGGAGCATGCTTGCCAATTGCTTTGCAGCGCAATTGACATAAAGATCGATCGATCATCCGATCAAGAGTCAACGACGATCAGGTGCACACCACTCATCATTATAACACCAGAGAAATCCTCTGTAGGGCTAAGCAAAATTCAGATAACTATAGCTTAGCCTACTGACTAGAAAATCAATCGATAGACCTAACTCCGCCACTTCTCTACGCTGACAGTGCCAGTCATAAGCCTGGATAAAGAAGGAGGGCGACACTAATCATCCTTCTTGTGACACAGTGTCATTAAACAGTGCTCAGACCATTCTTACACGGGACGCTCACATATAAATGTGTCACTCAGCTTGCTGCTAAATAGTAAACACTGTTTACACGGCTGAACGTTCAATTGCTACTCAGATGCCATCCACAATGTCCAAGGTTCCAGCTGCTATATTCCGTCCATCCATCCATCCATCCCTCCTTCCTTCCATCCATCCATCCATCCATCCCATTCTTCCATCCATCCATCCATCCCTCCATCCATCCCATTCTTCCATCCATCCATCTATCCATCCATCCGTCCATCCGTCCATCCATCCATCCATCCATCCATCTATCCATCGATCGATCCATCCATCCATCACTCCATCCATCCATCCTTCCATCCATCCCATTCTTCCATCCATCCATCCATCCATCCCTCCATCCATCCATCCATCCATCTATCCATCCATCCATCCATCCATCCATCCATCCATCCATCCATCCATCCATCCATCCATCCATCCATCCATCCATCCGTCCATCCAATCATCCATCCATCCATTCCTCCATCCATCCATCCCTCCCTCCCTCCATCCATCCATCCCATTCTGAAGATGAACCGTGTGGTCAAGCCGCACAATAATATCGAGACTGATCGCAAACGCTGCAGCAGCTTCTTCCTGCGACGTCGACCGCATCGAGACTGGTGCATGGTCAATGAGTGGTCAGCAGCAGCAGCAGCAGCAGCAGCAGCAGCAGCAGCAGCAGCAGCATCCCCTCGCACCGGTCGACTGACCGCTGGGATGTCCACTACATTCACCCGACCTGACCATTGCTCAATGGTCGTCCAGTCCATAGATCAGTCGCGTTATAATGGCGCAGAGGAGGATGCGGTCAAGCGGAGGACGACCGCCGCTCAATGGATCGTCTTTGACGAGAAATGCATTGGCAGCTCGGGTCAAATGGCGAGACCTTCTTTAGAGCAGAGAGAGAGAGGCTGTGGTCACGCCTTTTGTATACCAGGTACACAAGCAGACTGATGCATGAGCATAACACACACGCACTCATGCACGCATACACACACCTACATGCACCTACACTAACACACAGACACACTGTTGTATATAATTTATACACTAAGACGTGTGGACACAGCAAAATATACAAGTGCAGGCTACAACACAACCACCATACGCAAATTATACACAAACCAGGGCTGCTTTAAAGGAATTTTTAGAACTGCACAACCCTTTCTTTCCTTTCCCATCCTCCATGATATATTACTTCCAATCACAGGACAATGACCATTTTTGCTAGTTTTAACTGTGCGGAAGTGCTTCTACAACTGCACAAATTCATTTAGAACTGCACATTTTGTGTACAACTGCACGTTAAAAAAGCCCTGACACAAACATACACAATACGTAGGCATACACAGATGACAATACGGCAGACCTACTCAAACATCCAAACAAGACATATATAGACAATTGCAACACACAATTACATGCATGTGCACACTTGTCCACAATCAGAGTATACATCTCCCCCATACGTTGATGACGCCATACTTCTTGATTACCATTACACAACATAGGCTGTGTTGTCAACAGTGGCGGCGCCAGAATTTCAGTTTTGGGGCTGAACTGGGGAGGAAATGTTCCATTTTTATTCTAAAAAATTTCTGACATTTTTTTGTCATCTGGTTCATTTTTTTTTGGGGGGGGGGCTAATCATCTAACTATTTTATTTTTACATGGAAAAAATGGAAGGCCTTTTGGGGGGGCTTAACCACCATAGCGCCACTACTGGTTGTCAATAATGTAAGAATACTGATAAAAATTCAAACGATGTTCAAAAATAAGAAAAATGCTGATAAAAATTATCTATGAACGAGAAAAATGGGGAGAATGAAAAATACAGATGTGTTGATCTCAAATTGGAAAAATGAAAGGATACCGATGCCACAGAAGAAGCTGATCAAGGGATGTGCAAGCTACTGGACGTTTCTTGCCATTTCTCCCTGTCCATTTCTAAATCATGTTGGCAGATTCATGCTATCCTCTGCTATTGGGGATACCTATATGTGGTGGGGGTGGTGGTGATGGTGGGACAGGTGCGGATCTCTTGGCGCCGTGTGTGGCTGCCTCTATAATAGAGCCCGTGGATCACTTGTCTATGAATGTGTGTTTGTCTTTGTCAAGGCGCTCTTGTAGCAGCATGGCTGTGTTATGGTACCATAGAAATTTTCGTCATTACATTACATTACAATGATCTAAAAACACGGACAAGTACTTAAAATAGGATAAAGATCAAGACTGAGAGTGATGATGAAACATAGGAATGGAAGTTAGAAACGGAGATAATTAATAGCAAAAAATGAAACTAAACGAGCTACAGTGAGAATGATGACGGCGACGACAAGAAAGGCAACATTGATCACGAACTGGATTTGATGATCCGTTGTAATTAAAATACATCAATGAAATAATTATCAGTAACAAAACACTACTGATAGACCAATTCCTAGTGTTGCGTGTCCGACTACTCTGTCTGGCTTATACTACCCATAGTGTACAGTTCTCACTGCTCGGATCTCTGATGCGCAATGCTTCTTCCAACCCAGAATGCATCACTCCTTCCGGCCAGCATATATACAACCCACAGTGTGTTTACTGCAAAGAACCGCAACACAACGAGCGGGAGCACGCTATTGAATAACTGTACAAGGGCAAGTAGGATGAGACAGAAGGAGCTCAAGAGAAGGGGTAAATACAAGGACACCTAGGAGGAGAGCCTGGGAAGATAGACAAAACCAGGAGAAAAGGGACAGAATGACGACAAGAGACGAAGGCGGAATGTGAGGGACTGTGAGGAGCAGGCGCCGCTGCTAGAAATCAACGAACTCGCGTGCGAATTTGTCGAAGGGCGAAGAGGACATCGGTTCCTCGTCGTACGGCTCGAAGTTGCTCGTGTCGTCCGGACCCTTGCAGACCGGCTTGAAAGGAGCCGGGACCTACAGCAAAAAACCCATAGGGGATTGAATTGAGCAACGAACGAATGGAGGCGAAAACGAAAGACCTAGCGAAATAAATGACCGGAACAAACAAGTGAATTAATGAACAAATGACCGGAATGAACAGGTGAATTAATGAACAAATGACCGGAATGAACAGGTGAATTAATGAACAAATGACCGGAATGAACAAGTGAATTAATGCACAAATGACAAAAACGTAAAAGCAAGTGAATTAATGAACAAATGATGGAATGAACAAGTGAATTAATGATCAAATAAATGGAATAAACAAGTGAATTAATGAACAAATGACCGGAATGAACAAGTGACTGAAGAAGTAAGCGAAAGAGGGAATGAATTCAAAGCGAGCTAACATACAAATCAACAAAATATCCAGAAAGCATTGAACTGGCGAACAGGTAATCAAAAGCCCATCTAACCGAATCAATCACGTCTTAATCGTAACCACACAGCAGTTCATCTTAAACCAACCTGCAGACGCTTAATCAATGCAATATAGCATCAACAAAATATTCCTAATAAAATATAAGAGTGGAGCAGCAATGTAGTAGCAGATGGCTCTGATATGTCTGTGTCTTTCATATCTGCAGTCGAGAACTGACTCTAATAAAGAAACTCGCACTGTGGCACCAGTGTCACCACTGCAAAGAAGCTCGCACTGTGGCACCAGTGTCACCACTGCAAAGGCACACGATCAATACAATCAACGTTCACTTCAAGTGACACTCTATATAGTCAACAACCTTAATCTGTTGGAGAATCCCGCTCAAATGCCAATTGGTCATGGAAGCTCGAATCTAATCAAATCTAGGGACCCCTTATATAAATATATACATATATATATATATATAGTATAAATATATATAATTAAATACTATATAGATATATAATATATATAGCACCTAGTCATAATGTGAAAGATGTCAATTTATGTTGGATACGTCAAGTGAAACAACAGCAGGCAAGAATCTGAAACCAACAGCAGGCAAGAATCTGAAACCACAGTAGGCAAGAATCTGAATCAACAGTAGGCAAGAATCTGAAACAACCAAAGTTAGGTTGAGATCTGATGAATCAGAGAACCGGAAGTAGCGAAAAATTGCTACGAATGAGTCGTCAGACCCTTCTAATCTAATCTAATCTAATCTAATCATTTGATGCAGCTAATCATCAAAGTGTTACAGACATGCAAGAAATAATAATTGGCATCAACACACAGTGCACACTGCATATTGTGCATATGTATTGAGAAGTGTAAGTTGATCACCTGTCGTTGGTAGAGGGCAATCCAATTAGTCCCCTTGAACCATTCGTGATTTTTTATGTCATTGGCGCCATTTTTCAGGTTGCCAAAGCGACTTGAAGTGTCCACCTGAAGAACGTTCATGAGCAGGTCCTTGAGCTCCGTTGTAAAATGATTTGGGAATTTCAGCTGAAATATCAGAGAACACGTTCATCATTAGACTGACATTGCTATAATGAAGCTGTTCCAAAACATACAAGATACAAGTATACATAAAAACATACGTGCATTGTATGCGCTGACTGTACAAATCTGCCAAGTACTCGTCAATCCAGCAAGGAAAAGTTGAGAAGTGCTTCTCTTCAGTTCTGCAACAATGGTTCTGCTACAATGGTTCTGCAACAATGGTTCTGCTACAATGGTTCTGCTACAATGGCTTTGGCCAATGGCCATAAAGTCAGACGCAATCATGTTGGGCTCATATGAAACACCTGTGAAACCTTCCCACTATCTAATTCGTAATTTTAAACTTCAAATCACTAATGAGACCAACATGATTGCAATCACTAATGAGACCAACATGATTGCAATCACTAATGAGACCAACATGATTGCAATCACTAATGAGACCAACATGATTGCAATCACTAATGAGACCAACATGATTGCAATCACTAATGAGACCAACATGATTGCAATCACTAATGAGACCAACATGATTGCTATCGTCTTTTGATTAAGCAGACTCAACGTATATTGTGGGGCGCGGTTGTGGGTATGTTCGTCGCCTTACAGCCGAAGGGTTGCAGGTTCGAATAAACCTCAAGTCGACGCATAGGGACCTTGGGCAAGTCCTTCACTCGCAATTGCTCAGCGCTTCGGTGTGAAACTCCGATGCAGTGTCCGCTCTGTAGTCGGGAGCGCCTCTGAGTAGATAGAGCTTGAAGGGGCGCTATAACAAGTGCACATACAAACAAACAATAAATAATAACAGAAATAAAATCACTAGGCCAGGCCTAGAGAAACTCTAGAAACTACTATCCTCATTCCTCACACAATCTAATCTCTTAAAGGCTAACCCTTCCACTCTAATATCACCTGATCTAATTTCTACCCACACCTAAACTATAAAATGCTGATTGAAATAGCTTCATACAAAAAAAACTTGTTGAAATGTTTCTCTTTCTGCAGAGCTTAACTTGCAATACGTTCATACACAATATTTTACAAAGCAACTGTAATTTCAGGATGCTGTCTTGCAATCTTTCATATTGAAAGTGCATATTGAAGCCAGCAACCAGTAAGAGCCACATGTAGACTGATAGAGATAAGTTTTCCATTTAGAGCAAAAGAGTCTCACTAAGAGAGTTGCGAACAAGAAGAATAAATGTCATTTTATCAGTGAGTCAGTGAGTCATTCAATCAATCAATCAATCAATCAATCACATGCATTTATATTGCACCTCTTCAAGATCTTTATAGTCAGAGGCACTCCCAAACAAGGCCTGGTCGAAAAGAGAAGTATTTTAAGACAAACAAGACCATTATTAAATTACTAAATACTATAAAATAGAATTTTCACCGACCTTGCAGGCTACAATCTGTTCATAGATTTGGATGGGTTGGTCGGCATAAAATGGTGGATAACCAGCTGCCATCTCGAAGATTAAGATTCCGAGAGCCCACCAATCAACAGCACGATTATAACCCTACAGCAAAGACACACATAGGCTAGTTCAGATAAGGCAAGGTACTGCAGAGTAAGGAGTCACCCATATAAATTATTATGTAGGAAAAATCATCTTTCGACCCTCCCTCCCCTCGTATGTGCCCATACATTTTGCTGACCCCCCCTCCCATGCGTACGTACATAACTATAAGCTTCTCTACCACCCAAGTCATCTATGAAACATTTACTTTACCATAGGCTACTATTTATTATTCCTAAATATTTAATTTGCAAGTCAAAATTTGATAACTGTTACGGTTTGCTGTTTAGATCCGAACAGAATTTAATTTCAATGTAGTCAAATGTCGTCGGATAATTACCACAAGATGACAAAGAGTTATTAATTAGCTAATGTGGACATCATATTCAGACATTTATTTTGCGAATGCACATTTGCCAGAACCCTCCTCTCTCCCACGACCCCCCCTCGTACACAAATCGCTGAAAAATCCTGTGACTAACTCCGCGCATACGTAATACGTGGACATCCTCAAAGGTAAGTACGAAAACACAGGTAAGGTAATTAACGTCAATTATAAGCTCATCTACTAAAGAACAAAATAACCAACAAAAGGCAAAAGATAGGCATTATTCAAACAGAGGAAGACAAAATATTAGCATGATCAGTAGTTGAGAAAAGAAGATTTTTCTTTCCTATTTTAGAGCACAGGAGACAAAGGAAAGAGATGACAGACTCGTACATTTGTAGCTGGCCATGTTTGATACATGGCAAAAGCACCAGTTGACCTTTTTGATTTTTTAATGAAGCTATATATAAATACCCAGACATATAGATACTTCTTCCATAGATGCATACCCTGCTGAGAATGATCTCTGGCGCCAGATATTCCGGAGTACCACACAGCGTCCACGTTCGACCTTTAATGATCTTCGCAAAACCGAAATCGGTGACCTGAGCGCAAGCAAACACAATTGCAATTGAAATCAAATATTTACACTGAAACTGTTCAAGACAGACTTAAAAGAGGAACTCCTGACCTAACAACAGAAAGTCAGAATGGTCTACAAGCACTAAAGGAATAGGCAAGGTCATCAAGGATAGATCAAGGAACTCCTGTTATCACATAGAAAAATTAATAGAAATTTAAAAGGTGCTACTTTCAGAAAAAGTCATCAGTCTCTGGCTAGTACATTAGATGTAAATATCATTAAAAATCGAAATTTCATCATTCAATCATTACAAGGATCTATATAGCACCTCTTAAACGTTACTACTCAGAAGTGTTCCCGACTCAAACTTGGGTAAGGAGGACAGTACAAAAAAGCAAGTAACCTTAAAGTTACCAGCTGTGGTCCTAATTAGCATGTGACCAACCAACAGATTTCCATAGCTGATACATACTGGAAGTTCGAACCAGAGGACCAACCCGATAACCCTGTTCAGCAACATTCAAAAGCCTACAAACAGGAATGGATTAACTAATATTCACAACCCTCTGACATTAGTTTGGGGCGGGGGGGGCATTCCAATGCATGTCATACTCAAGTAAAGCATAAAAAATAATGTCCTATTGTATATCTTACAAGATAATAGTAAGTCAGTTGCTAATAATAAAAATTTGGATCATTTTGCAACTGTAAAGAATACTTTGCAGTCCTTTTGCACTCTAGTCCATCTAAGTGTATTCTAATCCATTCAGATATTCTATTCCTACCAGGTGTATTTTATTCTATCCTTGATGTGCCATAACCCTAATCAATCCAACTGTATTCTTATCATCCAGGTATCTTCTAATTAATCAATCCAGGTGTAGTCATTTCCACCCAGAGTGCACTGTAATCCATCCAAGTGTATTTTAATCCACCAAGGCGCATTCAATTCGTTATAGGTTGTGTTTCTTTTCAACTATGCTGATTAATCCATGTACCTATAGTCACAGCAGGTAAATTATACCAGGTAAGCAAAAAAGGCTAAGTAGGAAGGTAGGTAGAGAAGTATCAATTTTGCAGCTTGAAAATTGCAAATGCCAACAGGTCGAGTAAGATTCAACGACCGTGGTGCAATCCGAAAGATCTTGAAATTCGGAGGACTTAGCTAATTAACGATGATGAATCATACAAGTTACTCCGCAGTGGAGATTGGAGATCCATCTTGGAATTGAGCAATGAAAGTACTTGATTCAGAGAAGTTCTTGATGCGAGTGTCACTTGGTTTCTCATTTGATGCATTAGCTGTCTGACATGGATGGACACTTACGAATGTTAAGGACTGTTGACGCAGGATAATTATTGAAGAAATTCATGGCTCCATGGATTCAACCGACATGCGTTGTTATATTCACGAGGAAAAAAAACATCAGTACAAGAAAATATCTTGGGCTGTAACTGGCCCAACTGAAATAATTGTTTTATATGTCATCATTAGCACTAATTACCGGTAGTATTGTTAGTACTGTCATCGTTGACATAACAATTTTTACCACAGATATGAAATATCACTCAGGATTCAAAAACTTCAAGCAAACATCATTAATATTATTATTGTTGTCAGTACTATTTCTATTAATACTGCTATTAAACTATTATTATTATAATTATTATTATTATTAGCAAGCAACTTGGAAATTTTCATCATCCACTACAAAGAACATCTTTCCGCTTTAAGAAACTAAACAACAGATAATTTTATGTTGTCAAGCTTGGAGCAGGCCTGCGTGGTCCTCATCATAGGGGTGTGACGGACCGACGTCTAATAAAAGACTAAAGCAAAGGCATTATTTATTATTATCATTAATACTCCTGCTATTGCTACCACTTCCACTACCACTACCCCAACCACTACGACTACTACTACTACAACCACCACTACTAACTACAATAATTATTTATGCCTGTACTAATGGCAAGGCCAGAAACGACAACTTTGCTAATGGTATCCAACTTGAACTGTTCAATTAGAAGGCTCTACAACACCGTCCGTAACCATGGACCGCAGTAAACATTCCCAACTAAGCCTAATATTATCCCTAAGTACTGGACAAAAGCACTGGTTTATTAATTAAGCAATATATACATTCATTATATACATTCATTATATATGCAAATTAGAGTCCGATTCCTAACTTAAACTCGGTTTAACCTATACATTAATTACCTACATCAGGATAAGAAGACATGGGCAAGAACCACGGTCGTCCTTACATGTGCCACACAAAAGGAGTCATCTTGGTCCCATTTGCACGAACTGCAACGATGCAGAATAGCTCTAGCCTTTTATGTGATCGGCCCAGATGTCTGGAATGGGCTCCCACAGGAGTTATGTCTAGATACTTTCTGAAACAATTTTTATTAAACTCAAAACTGTCCTTTTTTGCTGTGCTAGAGTCAGGAGCACTTCTGAGTAGTCCCCCTTGAAGAAGCGCTATATAAATTCTTGAATGAATGAATGGATATCCATTGATTCCCCAACACTTAGCTTGGAGCAATAGTAGAATATTAAAAAGAAGCAATGGGATATAAAATTGAATGAAACCTTGACATATCCATTGACGTCTATGAGCAGGTTCTCTGGCTTGAGGTCCCTGTACGCGATGTCGAGGTAGTGTATGTATTCAAACGCCATCGCCACCTGTGCTCCGTAAAACTTCGACTGTGGCTCACTAGAGGGCAGCAGAAACATCGACTATTATCATTCACTAGATGGCAATACGATCATGCTAAACGGGTCAGTTTCTGTTCTCAATAATAATTAAATATCTCTAACTCATTTACTTCTTATCTTTTGTAACCATCAGTTCATGAAAAACTTATTTATGGGGCGCGGTGGTATAGTGGTGGCGTCGTTGCCTTGGAGCCGGAAGGTTCGAGGTTCGAATCCACATCACCGTGTAAGGACCTTGGGCAAGTCCTTCACTCATATTTGCTCAGCGCTTCGGCGTGAAACTCTGATGCAGTCTCCGCTCTGCATTCTGGAGCGCCTCTGAGTAGAGAGAGAGCTTGAAGGGGCGCTATAACAAGTGCACATACAAATAAATACATAAACCTCCGGCCATTTCCATCCATCCAGTCAACCATCCAGTCAACCATCCATCCATCAATCAATCAATCCATCCATCCCATCACCAATCAACATATATCCATTTTAAACCAAACACCCTTTAAATATTTCCATTTTTATCCATCTAACTATTCCGCTGTCTTCCATCTGCCAAATAACTCGCCTAATCAACCACCCACCTGCCCATTTGCTCTCCAATACTTTAATCTAAAATTTTTATCTAGCAACTGATTCCATCAAGCCGTACGATAATTCTGCAATTCATTTATTCATTCATGCATTCACTTAAGCAAAGTCACTCATGAGACAAGTAAAGTTCCATCATTCAGTACCTAAACTTTCCGACGTTCCTCAGATGCGAGAACATTTCGCCGCCCATAACGAACTCAAGTACCATAAACAGACTCGTGTTAGACTGAAAGACACAAACAGAAGCAGCTTGACTGTAGACTTTACAAACTGGAGGATTTCTAAGACCCTGTTAAATTTTATATGCAAAGTACAAACATATTCATGAGTACCTAGGAAAGTGATAAGGGATATGCAGATAAATCTATATAGTCTAACTCAATGACATAAGCTAAAGCAATATTCGGTGTCTGTGCCTCTGTGCTATACTACTACACAATTGATATATTTATTTTATTTGTTAAATTTATTTCTCCATCTCTATAGCACCCCTTCAAGCTCTCTACTCAGAGGCGTTCCCGACTACAGCACAGACACTGCATCCGAGTTTCACGCCAGAGCGCAAGAGCAATTGCAAGTGAAGAACGTGGTGGCTTGAGGGTGGATTCGAACCTGGAACCCTCAGGCTACAAGGCATCGAGCACCACCACTTTAAATTAACTATAAACTGCCCCCTATGAATATCTATGAGAATTCTGGCCACATCAGTGTCTGCTGTTTCATGACATTACTTTCAACAGCATAAAGTCACATTCCCAAACAGATGCTTGGAGTAGACTGACTGATCTCCTGAGGAGGTCGATGAGACGGCCGTTACTTTCAACAACCAGTTTGAACTTCCTTTCATCAGCATAAAACAACCCCAGCAACAGCCATATTGGATACATCCTCCCGTCTGCACACGAGTGATGAGTGCCGCCATAACAAAGTAGTATAAGTTGGTAGCCGCATAAGCTGTCATTAATTTAAAGTTCAGCAATTCACTAGACACACATACAAGCAAGATATTATTGGGTGGGGGCACTGGAGGGGTGTCATCCTTATCCCTTTGCTCCTTGAAGACTGTCTCATAACCTCAAAGCTGTTATATGAGAGCGCCCCTGAATAGCTACTACCGTAAGAGGTGCTTAATAAATTCTCGTATACGATACGATGCAAATAATAACTGTGGATTCAGCTCAAAGGCATGAAGTAAGGGGTAATTGGTCCAACATTCGCAAGCAACAAGGCAGCTTGACCTTTTATATGTAATGCATGCATGCATGCCTGCATGTATGCATGCAATCATGTGTGCACGTCTGCCATTAGTGAGCTGTAGTAAAGTAAAGGTTTCAGGAAGAAATTGCCCACCTGAAAGCTGTACGCAAGACTAACAATGTTCGGAAAAGAGATGCATTTCAAGAGCTTCTTCTCATTTAGTGTGTGCTCCACCTGTTTCATCTTGACGACCTGTAAAGAAAAACTGCATATTTATAACATCACGTGCAATCGTGCATTCAATTGTTTTACGTGCACTCTGTTGTTAAACTGCACTTGCTTAGAACATTCAGATATCCAGTGATTTTGAGCAACATTTAACACAAACTTTATCAAAATGCATTCATAAGCTATTGCTTCTCTGCAGATGTGCAAATTCATAAAACTGTCATGAAAATTCAACAACATTTTAACAAAATACACTGGTTTCCCAGTCACTTTTAGCACACGCTCGTCACTAAAGTGCTGATCAAAGATATGATGGATTAATAACATCATAATTCACACCTTTTGACGGTTGAGAAATTGCCCAAACATGATACAACTGATATATTATATCTCTGAATGATAAAGTTCTGAAATCAGCAAAAATACAAGTGACCTGTCAAAGATGGAAAGACAAAGCTAAAACTAACCCGGTTCTTCTCAAGTATTTTCATGGCATAGAAATTTTTTGTGGCAAGATGTTGAACAAGTAAGACTCGCCCGAATGAACCTGTGCCAAGCGTCTTTCGTAAGTCGAAATGCTCGAGTTGCACGGATTTCTGCAAAAAAACAATACCACACAGGATCTGTTTTTCAGACTTGAGACCAATATAATTATACCAAATATCAGTGCAAGCTTACTTTTAAAATTAACCTTACAAAAAACCTCCATATAACGTCATAGTTTGCCTTTCAAAAATCTCAAGTGATGCCTTTAACTTCACTTCCTTTCCTTTAACCCTTTGAACCCTGAGCTCCTGTAACTCTATGGATAACGTCCCGCTAAAGTGGTCAGCCGGGTTCAAAGGGTTAACTTACTTTACCTAATAAAATTATTGTATTTGTTGTATTGCATTTACGGATTTATAAAGTCAAATCAAAGAACTACCTAAATCATAACCTATTTTCTAAAGTTAAAATCAAAGAACTACCTAAATCATAACCTATTTTCTAAAGTTAAAATCAAAGAACTACCTAAATCATAACCTATTTTCTAAAGTTAAAATCAAAGAACTACCTAAATCATAACCTATTTTCTAAAGTTAAAATCAAAGAACTACCTAAATCATAACCTATTTTCTAAAGTTCAAATCAAAGAACTACCTAAATCATAACCTGTGATCAGCAACATCTAAACAGAAGTGCTCAGTAATGCCTACTCATAATTGCTCAGTAAAACCTAATCACAGGTGCTCAGTAAACCCCAATCATAGGTGCCCAGTAGCACCTAATTACAGACCTGTGCTGAGTAACACCTAATCATAGATGCTCAGTAACACCCCATCATAGGTGCTCACTTAACCAATACTCAGAGGTGTAAACCTAACTTAACATAACCAGCTTTGATGATAAGCATTATGTCTCATGGACACAGATAGTTCTGAATTAAAGTTGTTTGTATGCACACAATGTGTCTGAATGTGCAAGCCTGTGTCTGAACATACATATCTTCTTTTCCCCTCTCTTCCGTCAAGCGTTATACGTTAACGATGAGGCCTTTACATGACGTCTCTACATTTCTCTGTCTCTGATAGCGTCCATGGCTTTCCTCATATCCATATTCGTTTCCCTCAGGTCTTCCATTATTTTGTCCACCCAGGTCTTTGGCTATATATTCCTCTGCTTCTTATTCCCTTAACATTACCGTCCATTCATATTCCAAACATTCACATCTAGTGCCTTTCAAAGACCTTTCAAAGCATCACATTACAAATCACGTTCCTTCCGTGATGCCACAATTGATCATGGCTGTAAACATCTTCATCATATTGGATTCTCCTTGGATCCATTTCTCCACGGTCTGCTCCTACGGGTTTTCATCAGATTTGTACCAGGTCTCAGCATGCACACTCATCGATTTTACTTCCAAGGCCTCCCCCACCCATCAATGTGCATGAATAATGGTTGCCCTAACGCAGTTTTCAGATTTCGATACATTGAGTAATCATAATAAATTTATTGCTGCTGCTGTTATTGAACATTATCATTATTAATGTCTTGCAAACACTGAACTTGTGAGTTTAGCTAGTTCAGTTAAAAATTATTATTTGACTTTAATCACGTTTAAAAAAACTCACAAGTTAAAAAGTGTTGACATACGCAGCTGCGTTTAACAGTCTTGAATATATGAAGAATCTGAAAAATGCTTACATCTGGAGGTTCAGCGTATTTCTTCTCAAATTCTATCTTTGCTTGCTCAAGAAAGGCTTCAACTGTGCACACACAAAATAAACATTAATTTTTTACTTTTAGATTCTGTCACATCTCATTGCTAATGCTAGACAAAGAAATAAAGAATCACTTTCGGAGCTAATTTGGAAATAAATACACTGTACACGTCATTAAAATGCACACTGTTCTCTTGGTTCCAAAATTTAATGCAGCTTTAAAATGTGACCTCACGACAATTATATAGCTTCGCTATATATATGCTGAGGTACTTCAAATTAATCAGGAGCAGTGTAAAAGAAATCAACTTGAAATACATACTGATAATTCCAGCACCTTTGATTAAGTCTTGAAAGGCACTTTAGAAGCATTCAAACACACACATAACATGCACACTCGCACACACACCTTCTGAAGTGAAAACGAACATGCCTATCAAAAAAAGATTTCATCACCTAGGATAACAGCTATAGGTACACATTCCTACTTGAACAGTGAATGCAAATGAATGCAACACAGGCTATCTAGAATAGAGGCGCACATAACTGACAAACTGTTGCTGTCAGTCTAAAATCAGCAATATAAGACTGACATTCTGACCTATAGAATGCATTCGTGGAACCATTTCCATCTCTCCTGACATTGTCTCTGAGCAGTTTGGACTGCGTCTGTCCCTCCGTATGCTTGTAATTGAGGTCTCGTGCATGACCAAAGACTCATCCGTCTTAAAAGGGATTTCAGGATACTAATTGCATAATGTCAGGCTCCATTTGCAAAGTCCACGAGACAGTTGCGTGGATTTGGTGCTGACCAATCTACGGCATCCATGATCTACGACCAGTTGCTCGTTGTAATTAGCACAAGGATGCTTGGATGCAGCTTCTTCTACCAACTGCACAGGGGTACGGGTACGTTTGGTGTTGGGCTAGATGTGCTGTGTGCCACATTACCTATCATCACTGGTCTACTCGGATGCTAATGAAGCTGCGAAATCACACAGTCACACCAATGGTAACTCCTCTG
This sequence comes from Lumbricus rubellus, assembly GCA_945859605.1. Taxonomy (NCBI): domain Eukaryota; kingdom Metazoa; phylum Annelida; class Clitellata; order Crassiclitellata; family Lumbricidae; genus Lumbricus; species Lumbricus rubellus. The sequence goes on along the minus strand of OX243816.1, from coordinate 18,901,302 downwards.
TCTATCTCAGAACTACTTGCACATTGATCTGCCTTAATATGCTCTCAATGACAGTGTGCTGCTCAATAATGCAGTGGTTAGCGATCAAGAGGTTGGAGGTTCAGGGAAGAATATTTTTGGGTGATATTTCTGCTCCATAAGACGCCCTAGGTAGCCAACTCAACTCTGTCACTGGTTGTTCTCTGCCGGTGTCAGTCCCAAGCCTGGATAAAGGAGGAGGACGACACTAATCATCTTTGATATGGCAGTGTGGTTAAACATGCAACAAGGAACCCTAGCCAACTCAGGAAAGATTGAGCAGGTTAGGCAGAGGATTGGCCATCACTCTCATATGCAGACATTGCAGAGGCTAAGAAAATGAAGTTGTAAACATTTCAGTCTCTTGGCTGCTTAATTGAACTGCTGCTCTTCTTCCTCTTCTTAATAACTGCAACAGTCTGTGAGAGACTATAGTAGAAATACTTTCATTGTTTCATACAGCATGCACCCTAGCACCACTAGCTTGATCTGATTCATTTTGTACTAAATTGGGTTTTTCCGCTGGGAATCGGAATTTTATTATTACTCATTCCATCATTTTTATTAGATACCCGTTTTCAATGCTTTTATCACAAGGATTAACGCCCCACCTTTCCAACAGTTGTTCAACCAGATCACATTGCTTAAAATGATAACACTGGTTTCTAGACCCAGAGATAAGCACATCTATCCAGAAGCCTGGCTCCTGGCCAAGTTTCTTTAAAGCGTTTTGTCTCCTTAGTCTAATCTTCTCAGTTCAGCAGAGCAGTGTATGGTGACATGGTCACTGAACATGCCACAACCATTGGACAGCGAGGATAATTAAACAAATTTACTGCTTCAACTGATCAACTGAAAAAAACCGCCTGCGATGATCATGGCCGTGGGGCGAACAAAGCAAGCTCAGCAGAGGAAACTGTTATGAGCATTGAAAGGAAGGGGCAGGGTGAGAATTGCCAATCTGAGGGCTGTGTGGTCTCAACACCTAGTCTTTCTTATGACCCATAGTAAAGTTCTTATTGCACACCCAAGTCCACATAAATCGACATCTAACCCCCAGTCAGTTTGCTACAATTCTCATACTGGGAAAAGGTAAATGTTTAGTTTAAGTATTCCCTTTTGGTTTGATGGCATTACACACTGAACGTTATGGTAATTTACCACCACAAACTTTAGGTAGCCAATCGTATTTACCACCACAAATTATTTAACAGATGATCTGTAGTAAATCCCAAACAAAATTATAGATGCATCTTTAGACTAGTGAACTGGCACATTAATACTCTTTGCATAAAAAATCACTCGACACAAAAAATCATTCAAGGTGCATTTCAACTCACAATAAATTACCACAAAAATGTAATAGCCTAACTGCGCAAGTCGAACCGAAATCCATTTGAAGTATTAATATTGACATTGTGAGAATACAGTATTACTCAGTATACTTTTCTCTGTTAGGCCCTACTCATACGTATTTTTTGTCATCTAAAAATGTATGATCATTGCGTACTTTTTGCAAATGTAAACAATGCACGGAACAGTGCCTGACTATGAATATAAAACTTTTAAACAGACTCTGAATTTAACACTTTTAAACTGTCTAGAAAACTAGCCTATAATAGCGCTATAAATCAAAACCTCGAGCTAGCATCCATGCAGTAACATAGCCATAAATAAAATTATGGGGTCCACTTCAGAGGTTTCTAATAGACATGGTTGAAAAATACACTACACAGAATATACAAAGAATTGGTTTTTCTGGGGGAGAAACAACATTCCTGGAGACGTCTAGTTTAAACACTGCCATGCAAGCATCCGTACAAGGAGACCTTACCTTACATGGCGTCGTGCCAAGTCAAGGCAAAAAGGTGAACGCACGGTTTCATCAAATCACTTCAAAATGATCAGATTTTGTGCCATGCAGTGGACATAGAAAGACGTGTACACTGTACATTGTACAATCACATTTCTAAAACTCGCATAATACAGAGCTGATTATGACATTCACGTCTTAGGTGTAATTTCCAGTACAACTAACCGACTTGTGGATCGGAGGTGGACGTATTTCCCATGGCTGCTTATCAGAAAACTGATCAAAAGCCGCCTCTATAAAAATAATTCTTTCTGTTTATCATTTTTCGTAAAAACTTTCACCCTTTCGTCGCCATTTTAAAACGCTTCATACGCCGTCATCAAAGACTCTATATGCACAAGACTCATCATTCACTATTATTTTGAAAATCAAATACAGGTAAGTATGATCTAAGAATAGGGGCTCTGATTGAATGGAATCAGGCCACTTAAATGAGAGATTTAAACGAAAGATGCGTTATATTATGTTCAGGCTCAAGGTGTAGTTCAGATGAACGAAGACGCTAGCAGTCGCTATAACTGATCATGAGCGACTGGGTTAGAATTAAGTGCTTAGCGGTGGCGGCGGCACATGGCGACGGCTCTGTCAACTAGGCTATAGCAAGAATGTTACTATTACTGTGTTTTATATTATTACTAGCTGGGGTACCCGGCGTTGCCCGGGAAATTTAGGATTCAACCCGCTCCGGCCACAACCCAACCACACCACACCTCCACCCCACCTCCACCCCAAACCCCCACCCACCCCGTACACCCCAACCCTCCATCCGCCCCGCTTTACCCCTCCACGCTACCTCCACCCCATCATCACCACGCCCCAACCTCCACCCCCACCTCCACCCCCAACCCCCTCACCCCCACCCCGTACACCCCACCCTCCACCCGCCCACGCTTCACACCTCCATTCCACCCCCACCCTCTCCACCTCCACCTCCACCTCCAAGTCCCCCACCCTACCCCGTCCACCCCACCCCGTTCACCCGCCCCATCCCACCCCCTCCCCCCCATCTGCCACCTCCACCCCACCCTACCTTCACCCCTACCCTCCACCCCACCACCCGAACCCCGAGCCCAAGCCAGTTCCCACCCCACCCACACCCTCCACCATCCCACCAACCCCCACCCCATCCACGCCCAAAAGCCCCAAAACACTCCAACTTCCAATGGTACGCCATCGGCGAAATTTTGGTTTTCGGGAAAAAATTTCCTCCCACTCCACCCCACCCCCACCCCAAACTCACCCACCCGACAACACCCCACCACACTCCGACCTCTCCAGCGGTACGCCACCCGTGAAATTTGGGTTTTCGGAAGAAAAAAATCCTCTCACCCCCCACCCCCACGACCCCCCACCCCAACCCCACAACACGCCACCACTAACTCCGACCTCCACCGGTAGGCCTACGTGTAAATTATTATAGTTGGACTTTACAGCAAAGCGGAATGGAAAATTATTTACATCAGCTGCGTTTATATAATGGAAATGTAAGCGTTTAAAAAGGTGTTTAAGAGTTTTCGCCCCCACCGTGGCCCTCATGGTGGGGGAGATTCGCCAACCACTCCGCTGGGTGGTTCCGATGTCCCTCTGTCTATGTGCAAAGTTTGAAATCAATACCTGCGTTTTAGTGAAAATTTTTTGGGGGTTTCGCCCCCCCACCCTGGCCCCCATGGTCGTAGAGAATCTCCAACCCCTCCACTGGGTGTCCGACGCCGAGACGGACAGTGTAGTGAAGGTTTGGAGTGAAAAGGTCAAAAACTGTTGAAATGCATTCCGGTCAAACACACACACACACAGACAGAATCTTCTCTTTATTAATATAGATTATTAGGCCTACTACTACTACTACTACTACTACTACTACTACTACTACTACTACTACTACTACTACTACTACTACTACTACTACTACTACTACTACTACTACTACTACTACTACTACTACTACTACTACTACTACTACTACTACTACTACTACTACTACTACTACTACTACTACTACTACTACTACTACTACTACTACTACTACTACTACTACTACTACTACTACTACTACTACTACTACTACTACTACTACTACTACTACTACTACTACTACTACTACTACTACTACTACTACTACTACTACTACTACTACTACTACTACTACTACTACTACTACTACTACTACTACTACTACTACTACTACTACTATTTAGTTTGAATTTACTACTGCTATTATTAGTTAGCTACACCGGTAAACGAGAGCGGCATTCGTCTGTTGGTTGCAACGGACTGCATGCGGTTCAAGCAATCAAGCCCCGGGTTGGGAGTTGACATTAAGAGATTCAGATATATCGGGCTAGCACGTGTGGGACGCGGTGGCGCAAGCTGCTGCGGAGCGACCTTGGGCAAGTTGCTTACCCATCATGTCTGTGGGGAAGGCAACGGGAAATCACCTCACTCATCTCATCCCTAGGGGCGTAAAGCCAATGAACCTGCCTACGGGCAGAGCACCATTATCATCATCATCACTGCTATTATTATTATCAAAATTATTATTGTCATTATTATCATTATCATCATTATCATCATCATCATCATCATCATCATCATCATCATCATCGTCGTCGTCGTCGTTGTCGTCATCATCGTTGCGCATAAGCGCATAAAAGCATCATTATACCTACAATATATTACTGTGCAACAGTCGTGAAGAGGAAACGATGCAGAATTTGTTTCCTCTTTTCCACTTTCACGACCAAAGCTACGCCTCAGCTTGTGGCGTTGCTGTGCGCATAATGCGCGATAAAACGTCTGATTTTTTCCATTTGAAGCGACCTTAAGCGATCAAGGTCGAGCGGGTGTGGGGGTGGAGGTGGGGGTTCTAGGCCTACAAGGTGAGTTCCTTGCGTTGTGAAACCGCGTTTGACGATAGTGCTTTGAGTTCAGCCGTCGCACATCTGAGAGATATCCTTGTGCAATGTGTAGGCTATGGGTCAGCATGAATTATTTTTAGTCGATGCAAAATATTTGACAACTCTCTTCTTCACTGATGTGCAGCAGACGCAGGCGGAATGAATGTTGTATCAACACGGGTCACATTAATTCGTCTGCAACCAGAATGACCAGATCGACATTGGGACAGACAGACAGACAAACAGACAAGACAGACAGACAGAGAAACAGACAGACAAGAAAACAGACAGACAAACGGACAAGACAGACAAGACAAACAGACAGACAAACAGACGGACGGACAGATAGATAGACAAGACAGATAGGCAGACAGACAGACAAGACAGACAAACAGACAGAGGGACAGACAAACAGACAAGACACTTGAAGACAGACAAGCAAACAGAGCAGTAATTATAATTAACTACAAGAGGCTCGCAAAAGCAAACATTTTATCTCTAAAGATGTTTTAAATAGCGTCAGTGCGTCAGTGCATTATTCACAGTCGTTCTTTAGCCTCTAAATATTATTAATTAGGCCTATGAATCAGGCCAACTGTCATTAGGCGTATCATTGCTAGTGCAACTAGGCTACTACTACTGCTACAACAATACAATCGTCAGGCCTACTAGGCCTATAGGCCTATTGTTGTTGTTATTTATAGAGGCACAATTATAGCAAAAACAATAACAATAACTGCTATACATGTAATTCTAACACCTGTCGGTGTTACATTCTAATAATAATTCTCGAGTCCGTTAAGTTAAAAATAATTCTGTTTTATTTTCATTTTTAGTTGTCGGTGCAAGTACTTGCGCTACATAACCACGACAAGGAAACATCGGCGGAAGTGACGCGTAAGACGTCATTCCGCTAAGACGAGGTTCGTCAGTAGGTGGACGACGACGATGACGACATGCAGTGTGTGTTCTCCGACGCATGACTAATGGTAATGGCGGGAAATAAGCAGACGACCGTCGACAAGTTAATGAGGCAGGCTGATGCAGTCACTGATGGGGAGGACGTCCTGTGTAGGAAGCGCTCTCATTACAAAGCAGTCACGTCAGCGAGAAAGGAAACGCACACGGACGGATGGACGATCTAACGGACGGATGGTTGGACGGAAGGACGAATTGAAGGACGGTTGGACTGACGGACGAACCAAAGGACGAATGGACGAATAAGGAAGGACCAAAGGACAAATTGAAGGACGAATTTATGAATGGACGAAGCAAAGGACGAATGGACGAATAAGGAAGGACCAAAGGACAAATTGAAGGACGGATTTATGAATGGACGGAACAAAGGACGAACCGAAGGACGAATGGGTGTAAGGACGGACCAAAGGACGAATGGACGGATAAGGAAGGACTAAAACACAAATTGAAGAACGGATTTATGAATGGACGAATCAAAGGACGAATGAACGAATAAGGAAGGACCAAAGGACAAATTGAAGGACGAATTTATGAATGGACGAAGCAAAGGACGAATGGACGAATAAGGAAGGACCAAAGGACAAATTTAAGGACGAATTTATGAATGGACGGAGCAAAGAACGAGCCGAAGGACGAATGGGTGTAAGGACGGACCAAAGGACGAACCGAAGGACGGTGGGACGGGCAGAAGGAGGGATAAGCGGACAAAAGGACGGACCAAAGAATGAACGAACGTAAGGACGGACCAATGAACAGATGGACTCCCGAAGGACAGATAAACGGATCGAAGGACAAATGTTCGGACTGATGGATGGACAAACTGATGGGCTGATAGACGGATGGATTGCGCCTCTGAGTAGTTACTTGTATCTTGAAGAGGCGCTATATAAATTCTCAGAAAGAATGAATGAATGAATGAATGAATGGAAGGACGGAAGAAGAAGTAGAAGAGGAAGAAACACAATGACAAGAACAGGAACAAAAATAAAAACAAGAACATGCAGGAACAACATAACGCGACGAACAAGGCAAAGAGGAAGAGTATGAGAGACGAGGGCATAATAATAATTATGCATGTAAAATGATGTGTGAAACCGTTCCGAGTTGAGTGAATGACTGGTATACATCTTCGTCTGCTGGAAAAAAGACTTAACGGAAATGGAAACGGGGTGGAAACGTGTAAAAGAGAGTAAGATGGAAGACAGTGATCTAGTGGAAGTAAAGCAGGAAACAGACAGGAATGAAGGAAGCAGGAAGGGAATGGAGAAGGAATGTGGAAGACAGAATGGTAGGCGCATGGAGGAGAGGCTGGAACCATGGAGAGACGAATGGAACGAGGGTAGGATGGAAGGAAGGATGGATGAAGAGACACACTGAAGGACGGAAGTAGGGGAGAGAGGGAAATAGTGGGACGAAACGGAATTGACAGAGTTGTGAAGGATGCGATGTAGGGGCTTAAGGGCGAGGAAAGGTTGAGGGCAGGGAATGGAAGGAAGGACAGAGGGAGGGAGGACGGAAAGGACAGAAGGAAGAATCGATGGGTGGATGGAGTGGACGAATGTGTACAATTATTGTACAAGGTGATTCGAACATCACTCGACATTTAAGTGACGAAGATTACAGGGCAATGTAGCGACTGAGGATTGAGGAACATAAACACAGATAGAGACAGGCAGAGAGCCAGACTGACAGACAGACAGTCGTAGACAGACGTAGGCAGACAGACAGGCAAACTGATAGACACAACCAAACATATAGACATATGGGCCAACTGACAGACACGAGCAAACAGATAGACAGGTAGGCAAACTGACAGACAGGCAGACAAACAGACAGCCATCGATAGACAGATGAATAGAAGGACGCACATACTTGCAGGCAAACAATACGCAGGTATGCAGAAAGAGACAGAAAGGCGGACAGAAACTTAGTCAGACAGACAGACAGACAGAGACAGACAGACAGAGACAAACAAACAGGCAGACAGGAACGGATGGATGTGTCTGCGCCATTCACTGCATGATTGTCAGTCTCCACAGCTTTTCGTCGAGAATGAACAGACGTCGCCCGTCCACGCTTGCGCACGCGCACGCGCACTCGCCAGTGCCAGCTGGTCACGTGACCGGATGTCGGATTAATGGTCTCGGAACACCGCGCAACATGGCCGACTAAGAAAGAACAGCAGCAGCGGATAGAAAACTGCGGCAGTCTATGACTCTGGATACATGAACGGATGGATGGATACTGTATCATCGTGCGCTATATAATTATATCGAGCGAAACGGAGCGGATTCTAATCGCCTACGGTGAGTTACAATGACCGGAAGTGGATTTCGATTTGCACGGACGGGGTGGTGAGTGGTTTAGGGATGGCGGGTGGATTAAAATGTCAATTTTTATGGGCGATAAATAAGGAGGAGAGTGGAGGAGCGAGGAGAGAGGAATATAAAGCGTGCAAACAAGATGAACAAGATTCATGCGAGAACAGGAGGAGGAGGATGAGGAGGAGGAAGAGGAGGAGGAAGAGAAGGACAAGAAGGAGGTGGGGTAGGAGGAGAATGGTAAGAGGAGGAGAAGGAAAAAGAGGAGAAGGAGGTGGAGGAGGAATAGGAGGAAGAGGAGAAATAGAAGAAGGAGGAGATTGAGGAGAAGGAG
>OX243816.1:18805384-18882884 GCA_945859605.1 Lumbricus rubellus | reverse complement strand
AATTTGCAATGTGAGCATTCAAAAGAAATTATTATAATTACATGTATATTTATTGAAGTCTTAGACCAGCACTGAAATAGTACAGAAATTTGGTTAAGATGACAGACTAAAACACTGCCATTACAATATGGAAATTCAGAAATTTAAGGCAGGGGGATCACTTCCCCTCCTCAGACCCTTCCCTGCATGCTTGGCGCTACACGCATCAGCGAAGATCATTTTGTGCCTCCCCACAAAAAGCGTGATTCCCCCAGAGGATGGGGACTAGATTAAACGCTGGTAAAAAGAGACAAAGGGTGACAGCTAGAAACAGAGTGAAAAGATATTGATTTGGAGTTGAGTGAATGCCACACTAGTCTTGATGGCAACTTGATGGATGGATTGATCGATGGTTGGATAAATGAATGGATGGATGAATGGATGGATGAATTGATGGATGGATTGATGGATAGATGAATGGATGAATGGATGGATGGATCTATGAATAGGTGGGTGGATGGATGGATGAACGAATGGATGAATTGATGGATGGATTTTGGAATGAATGTATTGATGGTTGGATGGATGGATGGATGGATGGATGGATTGATGAATTGATGGATCTATGAATAGGTGGGTGGATGGATGGATGGATGGATGTATGTATGTATGAATGAATGTATTGATGTATTTTGAACGAATGGATGGATGAACGAATGGATGGATGGACGGATGGATGGATGTATGTATGTATGAATGAATGTATTGATGGTTGGATGGATGGATGGATGGATTGATGAATTGATGGATCTATGAATAGGTGGGTGGATGGATGGATGGATGGATGGATGAAGGAATGGATGAAATGAATTGATGGATGAATTTTGGATGGATGGATGAATGGATGGATGAATGGATGGCTGGCTGGATGGATGAACGGATGGGTGTGTTGATGGATGGATTTTGGATGGGTTGATGAATGGATGGATGAACTAATGGATGGATTGATGAATGGATTGATGGATGGATTTTGGATGGATGAATGGATAGATGAATGGATGGATGGCTGGATGGTTGAACGGATGGGTGTGTTGATGGATGGACTTTGGATGGATTGATAAATGCATGGATGGATGGATGGATGAACTAATTAATGGATTGCTGAATGGATTGATGGATGGATGGATTTTGGATGGATAGATTGATGAATGGATGGATGAACGGATTTGGAGACGAATTCGATATACCAATAAAGAGAGAGAGATACATGTACAAGTGGAAATAAATGCGGAAATATTGTTTTCATCAATCTTATTTTTAACATCGGAAGTGTCTACAGCGCTACTTGAAATATCGTTGCGTCAAGTCAAAATGGTGATACATGTTCAATGGTAGAGATATGTAATAGGTAGAGATACCCGCGGATAGAGGCACACAACATTAGTATAGATATCTCAGAAGAAGTATAGATATTCGCATAAATTGAGACATAGAGGCAGACGCATAAATAGCGAGATATATGGTAGAGATAGTAAGATAGACATGTCGGAGACAGACAGAGAGCGAGAGACAGAGACAGACAGACAGACAGACAGAGACGGGTCTACGTCTATTATCTATTTGGACAACTTGCAGACATTTTCTTCTTCGCCTATAGGCCTAATAGATGATTATTCTCAGAATTTATTGGGCGTTTTTGTGTCGCTCGAGATTTAGATGTCATGATACAGTAAAGACTACTTGGAAAAGAACCATTGCAAGTTTTGCAACCAGAACGATCATAAAAATATTCAGGTTCAAACCAGACAAATATTTTATCATCATTTAGAAAAACACTACAATGTAGTACAATTCATCGGTATAGACCTATCATAAAATAAATTTGCTTAGGGGCCTACTGTCCAAAATATTGGTTTGCATTCTAATTAACCGCAAAGCTCTCCTGTATATATGTTTCTATATTCTTGCATCATGTTATTCATGTAGCGCCTGACGTTAAATTGTCTTTTTTATAAAAACGTTTACGACCATCCTGCGGTGCATGGCACATGAATATCTGTTGGCACTAGACATTAATTTTTTTATAATGTAATAGGTTTTGGCGCCTGGCAATCGTGCATCTCCTAATGACCAGAGATGCCACATCACTGGCTTCAGCGACTAGCCCATGGCACCATCTCACCGCTGCGTTGGTGACATTTGCGTCCATCCCTGTACCTCGATTTGTCTCTTTATGTGTCTTTTCATGCATCTGTCCATCCGTGTAAGTATACGTCTGTTGATCTCTGTCCGTCATTACTTCCAATCTCAAAGGTCTCGTTGTCTCTCGATTGTCCCTGTTGCAAACCGTCCATTTGTCTCACTCTGTCTCCCTCGCCTGTTCCCTTCTTCCCTTCTTCCCTTCTTCCCCTATCCATCACTCCTACCCCTCTTTCCTTGCGTCTATCCCTCCCATCAATCGCTGTCGTTTCCTATTCCCGTCCATCCTCTCTCTCTTCCCCTCACCCCTCTCTCTTTCTTTCTTTCTCTCTCTCTCTCTCTCTCTCTCTCTCTCTCTCTCTCTCTCTCTCTTCCCCATCTCTCTTTCTCTCTGCCTCCAGGCCACGATCTTTTTCTCGAGGGAGGATATGCTGCGGGAATCTAGAGGCATTTATTGGAAATCGATGATGAATGTCTTACTTTGGAATTCATGACTGCTGAGACTAACGCCTCATCCACCTCCTCCTCCATCTCCTCTCACACCTCCTCTCACACCTCCTCTCCCATCTCTTACGGTTTCATCTCCTCTTCCTTCTTCTCGTATTCCTCCTCTTACGACTCCTTCGCCTCTGCCACTCTCCATTTCCTAGAATCTCCTTCTCTTTTCCCTTGCAGCTCTTTCTTTTACTCCGGCTTCTATTTCTTTTCCTGCATCTCCTCCAACCTCACTTCCACCCTCCATCCTCCTCCTTCTCGTTACCAGTAGCCTACAGTAGAAATTCGGCGAATTGCATCATACCTTAAAATAATTGACTGAGTTTTCCCAGACAACCATACCCCCCCCCCACAACGCTGCCTGTTTATAGCAGATATTGAACTCCCACGTCATCCCATCACATATAGACCCAGACCCATAGGCGGATCGCGCGGGATATGCGTATTTAGCCATTCTCGGCAACCCCTATGGGTTCTGGCGTACTCAAGAGTGCGATTGGAGGCATAGTGAGACATTATGCGTCCATGCTAAACGCCCACAAACTGCCCCAAACATTCCTTCAACATGCAGGTCAGTTGTAGATGACCCATTTGGTGAAATTCTATGAATATTTGAAGGGCTTTCCTAATAACCTCTTGATGAATTGACATTTATTACTAACATAAGCTACGATATTTTGTTTTGTGTTCATTTTAATATTTCTAAGCTGTTCATTTCCTATATAGGTTGCTTATGCATTTCTATTAAAATATGCACACAAAACTATTAACGAATAATAGTAGGCCTATATAAGGCTATAATACATTAAGAAGATGAAAACAACTTTTCGGCAATATACTCTGGTAATATTAGGTCTATACCATCTCAAATATAGCACCCAAAAGTCCTGGCGTCAAAATGGCGTGCGTCTAAAAGTCACTGGTCGAGAGAGAGAATCTACTTAATTGATTGATGGAATTTTGAAATTTTAGATGCTCCTGCAGTCTCATAAGCACACAGCCTCTGCACACTGACATGCAGAGCTTGCAGATTGGAGCCGACAGCTCTATGTGTAGGGCTGTAGGCCCTATACCCACACTGAACGAAATGAAATTATGACTAAAAATAGCACCTATCAATCAGAGATGCTATACTTCGTCATAATTTCATTATGTCGAGGCTCTGAAGAAAATATATTAATATTCACACCATCGAAATATCGCAAATTACCACAACCATTTGACAGCTGCTGTATTATTTCAGAATGATAACAATAGGAATCATCAATTTTTCATCATGCGGTTCAAAATTCAAATTAACTTAGCCTATCTCGAGTATTTCAGTGCACTTATACAGATCTGTGATTTCAACAGTCACTGTGGTAGCCTATTTACAAAATTGAAAATCTTTTACCTATCCATGTTTGACCACCATTAATTATTTTAGTACAAGCGGCACTCTTGAGTGAGACGACAAACTTGCTCAAAATTCACTAGATACGAATATGCGGAGACGCCCCCCGGGAAAGCTCCAGTGAACAGTGTGGTCAAGATGCTGTTCGGTTTTTTCACTGGCGCTATATAATTGTCTTTGTGACGACCAGGAGTGACGCACAGAGACAAAGACACGGACAGGCGACAACACACAGAGAGAAACGTATACACTTTCTAGATAAAAGATAAAAAACCTCACTCATAAACTGACAGCGCTATTGTAAAAAAGACGATGATGAAAGACAGACGAGACAATAACGGTCTAAGACAAAGACTATGACGTCATACAGTGCCAGAGTGATTGCTATTATAAATCCATAGACTATATCTAAAGCACTATATTATAATGTGCCCTGCTCTAATAGCAGAACGCCGGTTCATTCGTGAATGAATGGCGTCTTCAAGTTAGAAAGGTTGTCCAGACTCCACAGAATGATGTCAAGTAAAATTCCGTGTTCGATCGCGAGATGGATGAAATAGAGACGGAAAGGAGCTAATTGGGATGAGAGAGATGCTAATGGAGGGGCAAATGAATTGATAGAGAGGTAAAGGCATTGATAAAGAGGTGGGGGGTTTATAGAGGACACAAATTGCTGAGAGGCAGAAAAACTGATGGAGGGGCAGCTGAATTGATAGAGGGGCAAAGGCATTGGTAACGAGGTCGTGGGTTTGATAGAGGGGCATATATTATTATATATATATACATACATATATATATATATATATATATATTCGAGGGGCGAGGAGCTGGCGGAGGGCATGTGGAGTTGTGGATGTAGTGGACCGAAACCAGAGACAATGATGGAGACTGTTGCAGACAAAGCAGAGGCGTATAGATGGAAGCAGACACACAGACAGACACAGAGACGGTTCAACGCACACTTTCAGCAATATTCAACCGAAGTAAAACCTATTATCGATATGGCAACTGAATCGGAAATTGTCTTGCGTGCAAATAATTCTCACAAGTATCTCTAGAACGAGAAATTGGCTTAGCCTACATGTACGTGGAAGACGAGAAATCGCGTGTTTAGTAATTGTGATACGAATGCTGATGCCGTCCATAAAATTCATCTTATTCTAGAGGTCGGACTCTAATTGAAAGGCAAGGAGAGCGAAGATGACGTGGAAGAAAATGAGCCGAAAGGCTGATGACCTTTGTCGATATCTGAAGGCCAGAACAAATTTAATGAAACAGATTTCGTTGAGAACAGTAACTCTGCAGACAGGATTCCAAATCTCCAGGGTCAGTAACTGAATACGCGTCAATACCAAGTCTACCAAGAACCATATATAGTAACCCGTGACACAATTGAATTGGAAAAGTTGGCAGATCTGGTTGAAGGCATAATGATACCATACGTGAAATCAGTGTAAGAATTGTAGAAAAATAACTGAGGGTTGGACCATTGTCCACTTGGAATTGGGGTGTGAAAAACAGACTCTACTATATGGGGCTCTACGAAAGACTGGGGTTGAAACCCCCAACCCACCGGCAATTCTCACCCTGCGTAAAATTATTATATCGTTGGATTCGACAAAGACCAAAGATAAACGCAGACTGAAACGCGGTCATAGTCTTGTACATAATTATTGGCTGAAAAAATATTAACAGCTATAACAGCTGTGCAGTAACTTCGTAATACGGACACCCCAAACATTGAAACCAACATGGAAGTTGTCCATTTGGTGCTCGATTTTTAGGCTCATGCGTTCGCTTGATTTGCCTTAAAATATATTTTCTCACCAATACAGTTTATTCGGTTTGGTTCATGAAGATAGCATGATAATTATAGTGATAGAAACGAACCAGTGAGAGATTGCAGTTGGTCATTCGTCTTTCGACAAAATTATATAGCGCCATATCAAGAAGCCTACTCAGAGGTACATGTAGTAGGCATGGAGATGATGATAGAGATAGAAATGTAAATAGAAGGACACATACCGATGTACAGAAAAGGCAGAAGAGGGAAGGAGGCACACGAAAAGATATTCGGGGAGGGCGGGAGAGAGACAGAGACACAGACAGAGACAGGGACACAGACACACAGACACAAAGGAATGGAGCAATGGAATGAGAAAGAGAGAGAGGGCATTCCGCAGTGACGGAGGAGAGAGAAGAAGGCGATAAAGCCTAGCTCTGTGAATGGCGGAAGAGACGGTGCAGTAGGCGGAAGGAATGTGGTGTATTATGTATAGAAGGAAGGAATCTAACCATGGAGTTTATACCGGTGGGATAGACGCCCAGTGACATAAACGTATTGAAGTATGCAATATTAACATTGAGAATGGTGGTCATGGGGGTGATAGAGGTGGAAATTGTTAATGGTGGTAGTGTTGATGCTGTCAGCAATGAACCTAATAAAGATATTTTTTGAATTTGGCGTAAACACCATTCTGAACTTGCAAGCTCTTGCTCAGAAGTGGAATCTAACACAAAACACAAAATATCTGGGATAAGAGCAACAAAAGAATTTTGAAAACATTGGAGGTGGAAGGAAAGAGAACTAGAAAGAAATAAGAAATATTAAAGGGAGAGGCTGAGAGGCAGAGGCGAAGAGAAGGAGAAAGCCATGCGAGAGACAGAGAAAAAGAGACAGACAGACAGACAGACAGACAGAAAGACAGAGAGACAGACAGACAGAGATACAGAGAGACAGACAGAGACACACAGAGAGACAGACAGACAGAAAGAAACAGAAATGGGAAGAATAAAGGGATGATGGAGAGAGAAAGGAGGAAGTGATGGATCTATATGGAGAAAAAAGAATTGGAGACAGACCAATCATATAGACAAAGGAATATAGTGACAAAGTGTGCGAGAGAAAAGGGAAATAGGAACAAATGAGGACGCAGATATAAACACACCCACACACACACACACACCTACACACACACACACACACACACACACACACACACACAAACACCGAGAAGTGACCATAGGAATCGTTTGGTGAGAAGCAACTAAAGTAGACGTGGGCGGTGGTAGATAGAGCGTTTTGATATAGTATACGTTTATAAATAGGTGACCGGCTCTGTCGGTTGTCTCTCTTCTGTGTGTGTGTGTGTGTGTGCGCGCGCGCGCGTCGCCCTATTAAGATAATGGTCTAAATAATGAAGAGAGGAGACTGCAATGACCTTAATGGTGATGGAAAACAGCTCCAGCCAGTTGCCTACCGCTCCTACTCCTCCTCCATGAGTTGTAACTCATCATTGTAGTTGGTGCTGCCCCAGGTCCACCTCATCATTCTAATATTTAACCATCGTCCTCCCAGCCTCCACTCCTGCTCCTTCTACTGCCTCTGCGGCTCTTGCTACTACTACTGCCACCACAAAACTACTATTATTACTACGACTAGTACTACTACTACTACTACTACTACTACTACTACTACTACTACTACTACTACTACTACTACTACTACTACTACTACTACTACTACTACTATTACTATTACTACTACTACTACTACTACTACTACTACTACTACTACTACTACTACTACTACTACTACTACTACTACTACTACTACTACTACTACTACTACTACTACTACTACTACTATACTACTACTACCACCACTCGTGTGCTTGTTCAACGCAGGGTTTACGGTGTTCTACTCATAGGAACTGTTGGTGTGACTGTCTGAGACAACGCTATCTGCATGGTCCAATATCAATCGGTCTCTGCCACATGAGTTCGTTTCCGAAGTGGTTGTTCAGTTGTATTCGATCATTTATGCGATTACTCATCGTTTACCTTAGAGGGAGGACGGAGCGATGGATTGAGGGATGGAGTAAGTTTGGAGGAGGCAGAGGATGGATGTGTCATCCGATGGCGCTCCAAAACAAAGCCATAACCAAAGGTCAATGACAGGGGGTCAGTCAGTCCAAAGAGAGAACTGGCTCGTGGGACTGTCACGGCCACAGTTCCCAAAAGTAGACTAAGATTTTCAGACACGCTGTGCGAGTAACCTATAGCCTATAATTATATAGGACACCGAAGAACCATGTCAACTGAATTGAAGAAGCGCTCGAGACACTGAAGAGGAAAATGCGATCGGGAAATTGGATCGACCCTGAAATTTAGTCGACCTTAATTCGTACGGCATGCCATGATGCCAAGTGTACGGATAAAAGCAGAATAACTTGGCGTCCCATTGCTTGTTGACTTGACCACCCTAAGCTTAGTTAGCCACAATGACATGATTCATTGTCCGCATCGTTTTTTCCCATTGCTATTGCTGTAAGTTTTAACTAACTTCTGATCATCCAACAATAATTATTTTTTGTGTTTCTTATCCTCTTACTTTCCACCTTTCCATACTTTCCTTCCTCTCCTTTTCTATTATTTCCTTATTCTCTTTCCACTCAGTCACAAATGCCTCTCGCGTATAATCTCCTCTTTTTCTCACCAAACTGCCCTTCTTCCCTGTCTCCTTCCCGCCCTTTCCTCCTTTGGAAACTTCTTGTGTTCCTCCCCTCTTCTCCCTTCCGTTATCTCCTCTTTCTCTGGCAGCACTCCCTCTCTTCCCTACGTCCTCTTAATCCCATCCTATTCTTTCTGGTCTTTTTCTCCTGCTTTCTTTTCTTTTGCCCTTTCCATCCTCCATCCCCCCGCCACGCACCCAGCTTCCATTTCCTCCTCCTCTTCCTGCATCATCATCCTATGCATTCTCTGCTGCTTTATACACTCAATAGCTTGCAGCTCTCAGTCGCATGACCATCAACATCTGCAACATCTGCATCCAACGAGACCATCACCACCAGTCTCACCAGCATCCAACGAGTTCGCCGTCCTCTAAATAATTTATCAGCCCGCCAAAGAAATGTTTCCGAGACCGTTCTCTGACAGCGTATACAGACCCTATACTCCCTCGCCAACCATTCAGCTCTCTCTCTTTCACCACCACCCCGCCGCCTAAAGTATCACATTGCTGTTTATGGGCATACCGCGTTTGTGATCCAAAGGTCATGGATTCAAGCCTGTTAAACCTTTACAAGTAGAAACCCTAAGTGGCAAGTTGTGTTTTTGTCTCAATCATCAAACATCAAAGTCTCTACGTAGCCTATGTCCTTTAATTTGCCACAAGCAGTTAAACAGCAAGTCCTATGCAGTGATATTCCCTTTCCCTGTGGCTTTCTTTACTTTTACTGCAGTGATTCGGACGCGACCCTGGACCAAGAAGTGACTTTTGGAGCAAATGGGAAGAGCATACTGTGTCATATTATATATATATTCTACGAGGTTTGGCAGGACACACGGCATGGAACAGTCATCCAGAACCATTTTGGAGACATTATTTTAAGGTTCCGCTGAAGACTTATCTTTTAAAGCAATCTCGCTGCGTGATATGTGGGTCTATAAAGTATTATTACTGTAGGTCCTATACCATGTATTTGCATATATACACTTATACTGATATGTTTTGAATATGTTATTAGGTTGAGCCTTATCTAATGGTGGCCAGACGACCTGGAGTGACCAGTAATTCCACCTCTCCGCTTCAGCCGGAAGTGGTCGACCGCTTCTATGGTTACCTGCCTGATCTCCTCGAAGCTCTTGCAACGACCTTGAACTTCCAGTACGACCTCTACATGGTACCAGACGGTAGTTACGGATACCGAAAGGGAGCGGAACGATGGAGTGGGATGATTGGGGAACTGCTCAAAGGAGTGAGTTGGATAAAAATGAAGATCCATTATAGATCCAGTTATCGTGATTGTAATTTTATCACTTAGAAATTTGTCGCCTTCGTGGAGTTATGTACATGTATGTTGGCATCAAAAGCGACAGATACTGACTCCTTTAAACGAATGAGAGGAGTAGAAAGGACATTAGTGGTGGTGGTGGTGGTGGTGGTGGTGGTGGTGGTGGTGGTGGTGGTGGAGGTGGTGTGTGTAAACATTTTAGTGTTAGTAGTTGTTGTGGCAGCAGTGGGAGAGATAGCAAAGAAGAAGAAATAGTAATAGTAGAAGGTGAAGGAAAACACAGAAAAAGAGAAATGAAGAACAAAGAAGAATGAAGGATGAAGATGTAGGGGAAAGAAATGGAAGAAGAAAGAAATATAGAACACAAGATACATGCACATGAAGAAGATATACTTGGCCTAAATATATATGAAATTATATACATAGAGAGAGAGACAGACAGACAGAGACAGACACAGACAGATAAATAAATAATTAGATTTTAAAAAGAAGAAGAAGAGAAGGATAGGAAGAAGAATGTTTGCACTTTATGGTGCTCCATAAATTTACATAATAAAAGAGGCAAATGGCCCTCTCTTGTAAAACAAAATGCCTATGTCTATGTATACATTGTATATCTGTATGTATGCGGATGACGACATCGCTCGTGTTCATGCATGTATTATACTGTCACTGAATCAAATATTTAACGGACATGTCTAGCCAGTGCTGCACTCGGGGGTCCATTGTAAAGCGTCCACCCATGCAGTCTATTGTCTGTCAAATGCGGACAGCCAGCAATACGTCAAACTCTTTTTTCGCTTAATAGTGTTTTCTACTCTTAATTCAATCTTACCGTGCGCCAAGTATTCGCCACAGTGTCGCATGACCTTTACTTACAGGATAGTTACATCTTTACTTACATGATAGTTACATCTTTACTTTACTTTATGTACATCTTTACTTACATGATAGTTACATCTTTACTTTACTTTATGTACATCTTTACTTACATGATAGTTATATCTTTACTTTACTTTATGTACATCTTTACTTACATGATATTTACATCTTTGTATACTTTACTTTATTTACTAGTTGCTTTTATGTCTAAGCTTATCTATCTACATGTATCTATAGTTATCTATCCATATATTGATCGATCAACCTACCTATATATATATATATATATATATATATATATATATCCATTCGTCCTTCAAAGCAGCCATCCATCCATCCATCCAACCAACCATCCATCCACCCACCCACCAATCCATCTATCCATCCATCCATCCCTCCATCTCTCCATCCATCTATCCATGCATCTATCTATCTATCTATCTATCTACGGATCGTTCCTTCTCTTATCTTGTTATATATCTATTTGTCTATCACATTGTTATCACAACTCTATAAATACTCGGAATATTCAAAGTATTTCTTAAATCTTGACATCTCCACCCCCTCCCATTCCATAAAAGTGGATTAACCCAATGGACGCAGATCTCAAGGCGACGCCAAACATATTTGTGGCCATTACATAATGTATATCCAAGACGGTCATATAACCCAGAAGGATGATTTATTCCCCAAATATATATATACATCTCTGCTGAGCAAATATTATGGCATGCAGCCTTGTAACAGAGCAGCGATCAGGACAGAGAAATTTTTTACTGCAGGGTATTTGCCTTGCATGTCTAATATGTCTTGCCCTTCTGTAGCGTCGCCACTGAATATGGAGATCAGTTATCGGAAAGTATATAGCGACGAAAGATCGTGCAACAGTTCGTGAGATCTAATGTATTAGCGCTGTCTTAGGCGTACGTACGTGTACAATGCTAGGATATGTTATGTAATGTTGTGTTGTGGGGCGCGGTGGTGTAGTGATAGGTTCGGTGCCTTGGAGCGGGAGGGTTCCATGTTCGAATCCACCTCAAGCCCCCACGTAGGGACTTTGAGCAAGTCCTTTATACTTGCAATTGATCGTGCGTTTCGGTTTGAAACTCCGATGCAGTGTCCGCGATGTAGTCGGGAGCAACTCTGAACAAAGAGCTTCAAGGGGAGCTAGGCTTAGAAGAAGTGGCCCTCAAGTAAAAAAAAGGATGGGAACCACTGTGCTAACGCTATCTTAGGCTTACATGTACGTGTGCAATGCTAAGATACTCGTATGTTATGCTATGTTGTGGGGCGGGGTGGTGTAGTGATGGGTTAGGTACCTTGGAGCAGGATGGTTCCATGTTCGAATCCACCTCAAGCCGCCCCATAGGGACTCTGAACAAGTCCTTCACTTGCAATTGCTCGTGCGTTTCGGCGTGAAACTCCGATGCAGTGTCCGCGATGTAGTCGGGAGCAACTCTGAGCAAAGAGCTTGAAGGGAAGCTAGGCTATAGAAATGAATAAATAAATAAATAAATAAATAAATAAATAAAAATGTTATTTAACTATATCGTATCGTTTTAAACTTTCAGATCACAATCTATCCAGTACCTTTTCACTTCTATTTGCTCACCCCTTCGCATCATCTATTCTTTCCCATGCAGTTCCAATTTGCAGGCATTATTCTTTGTCGATAACCCCTATGCGTCCTCCCTGCATGTCCCGATCCTTCTCTTCCTCTATCAATCCTCCCTATAGTATGGACGGCTGCACCCGTTGATCCGTCACAGTAATCCCGATGGAACTGCGAAAGTCCCAAGTCCGAATAAATCATTCGCTAATTAATCCGATTTCCTGCGAAATTAAGGATGCAATCAATGGCTGTATATATATATATATATATATATATATATATATATATATATATATATATATAGCGCTGCATAAGTCACGAAGCAGCAGACGACTGTCGGTGAAAAAAGCGCCAATTACTGTCTCCCATCGGACGTGATGTAATGTAACGCATCATAATGTAACAAATGTAATTTTTTTAATCATTGTGAAATGTCGCTGAAGCCAATAGGCCTACTCTCTTCCAACTGTTAGTTTCCAAAATCTATTAAGTTTAATAATGCTTATGAATAGACAATAGTAGACATGCATGTCATCTAACGAATTGTTGCTTGATATAACTAAAGCAATGTCGTCTTTGTGTCAGTGACCTGGTCTCAGTGGTCTGATTATTCTTTTTTAAAAGCTGCCTCAAAGTTGTTGTTTTCCACTCAAGGAAAAGGAATTTTCATTCTCTGAAACGAATTTCATTGACGTGTCGAAAGTCATTCCATGCATGACAGTTAGTAGGCAGTTGTAAAAGAAGTCGTAATAGTAGTAGTAGTTGTTGTTGTAGTAGTAGTAGTAGCAGTAGTAGCAGTAGTGGTAGCAGTAGTAGTAGCAGTAGCAGTAGTAGTACGGTATATAGCAGCTGTTGTTGTCACTGCTGCTGCTGTTTTTGCTGTTGTTGTTGTTGCTGTTGTTGTTGTTGTTGCTGTTGTTGTACGTTGATAATCGTTGTCTGTTCTGTTCAGAAGGCCGACCTTGCTGCTGGTCCGCTCCTGATGACGGACAACCGTCGTGACGTCGTCGACTTCACCTCTCCCTTCCTCATGACGCAAGCGACCCTCCTGCTGCGCCGCCCGCCCTCTGGCGCCGACCTTCGCATCCGAAACCTCAACGACCTCATCAACCAGTCAGAGGTCAAGTACGGCACGCTTCGTAAGGGAATCATTCCTCGATCTTTCCGCCGCACCAACGACTCCTTGCTTCGCATCGTCTGGCGGAACATGATCCGCTTCGGTAGCTCCGTCTTCACCGGTACAAACGAGGAGGGGATCGACCGGGTGCGCAGGGACAAGTTCGCCTTCATTCTGCCGGACACGATCGGAGAATACATCGCCATGAGACAGCCTTGTGACTTTCTGACGGTCGGTACTTTCCTCATGAAGACTGGGTACGGACTGGCTCTGCGGAAGAACTCTGGGTACGTGGAACAGTTCAACCGCGGACTGAAGACCCTGGGGAAGTCGGGGTTTCTCGATCGGTTGAAGAACAGGTGGTGGGCGGGACGGAGCGAGTGCAACGGGATAAGGACTGGGAAGGTGTACAGTCTGAACGGAGCGCAGACTCTCATGAGGATAGGACAGACGGGGTTCACGTCTTCTTCTTTCTACGCTTCCAGTTCCGCCATCCTCGTCGTAAGGGTGATGTTCAGTGGGTCCAGCTGAGGTCCTGGATTTGTGATGTTCACGAAAATTTATATAGCGCCTTCAGTCAACAAATGCATTGTGTCATCGGCCAAACCCTACATTACTTTACCTTACACCTTAATTTATTTTCAATTCAATGATATATCGTTATTATTTTTGTAAGAAAAGATTCGAACAAAATGAAATAGTCTAAATATTTATTTGCCACTAATTATGACACTATTAGGCCTACTAATTATGATTTTAGTGGTGGGTCTTTTATTGGGCCTATAGTAGTCATTATCATCACTCTTGTCGTTGTCATCATTATAGTCGTGATCATATTGTTTGTTAACTGTGTCGTTTAATTCGTTTGTTCTAAGATTCATTCATTAATTTGTCATTTGATTTATTTGTTATTTCCATTAAAAACAATTTTAAGTGCAAAGCGCAACGACATCATTATTGTTGTAGGCCTTGGCCTATTTTCTTTTATTACCATTGCTCTACAGCAGGGTTGTCAAAGAGCTGGCCCGCGGGCCATTTCTGGCCCGCCGACGATTTTTTTCTGGCCCGCGGAACCTTCCCTACAGATTAAAAAAATTATTTAAAGTGTTGTCAAAATGCAATAAGAAGCGAGAAGTGGACATTGAATCAAGATCTTTTCTCAATATTTGGACTTTTCTGGGAATTGGCTGACCAAGCTCGGAGCTCACTATCAGATCACTACAAAATTTTGCTCAGGAGCTTCGACACCCTGGCCCGCCACATGTTAGAAGATTTTCATGCTGGCCCGCCACTTGTTAGAAGATGTTCAAACTGGCCCGCCACTAAAAAAAGGTTTGACACCCCTGCTCTACAGTCTACACAGTAACATAGGCCTACATGCCTAAGTATATTATTGTACATGTAGACTCAATCAGTAAAAGTGACGTAGCCTATTCATAGGAATTTGACAAGCTTCAATTAAAACTAATTCCCAGAATTGTCTGTACCCGGTGGAGTATATATAATATTATATATATAATATATATATATATATATCGGCCTAGGTGTATATATACATATGCCTATAAAGGTTATTGCCAAAAAACAGCATTGAAGCAAAATGTTGATGTGCAATTTGGTTAGGCGCGGCAATCTATATTGATGAATTTTTCATTGCAACAGCGCACTTTCAAATTTCCAGCTTGCATTAGAATGGGTTTATCTCTCTGATCCTAGTTTCCTTACACGCAGAGCTGGGATTGTTCAAACTTTTACAAGGGATCATACGGCCATATCGAGTTACTCGAGTAAAGATATAAAATGCAATAGGCCTACAGGAAGCACATTTTGTCCCCAATAGCAAAACAAACTTTAAAAATTTAAAAATCAATTTGAGACACAGTTGAACCAATGTTCAACAATACTGAAACCGTAGTAAGATTTTGTTTTAAATACAATAAATCAATATTTCGCGCAGAATCCCAGTTGCTTCAAGGTCGAAACGACACATAACATAAGCCTACGTTTGCGTGCAAAGCAGCGCACGTTTTCCTTTTTCCTCTTTTAACAGCATCGCCTCCACCGTCAATGATCGCAGAAATGTCGGATTAAAGAAGGGAGACATGCATGGTAAACGGAAAAATGGAATCAAATGCGATTCGTTGGTGAATGCGAAGACGGTTAATTCAACTCTGCTGAAGACCTGACATGAAAGAAACGACGATGACGATGGCGATGGCGACTATCGTCTGCTTATAAGGAACGATTCGACGGCGGAACCATTCGGAACGAACGGAACGAATGGTGGAACATTTGAATAAATGAACTAATCTCATCTCATCTGGCAACGTCGCTCCGAGCAATTCGGCGTCGGTCGGTCCTGCAGTCTAAGGGAAGGCGCCGATCCGCGTTCCACCCTCCCTCCCTCCCGCCGCTCAACAGCCGACGGTGGCGCCCTCCCTCCTTCTTTCTCTCTCTCCCTCCCTCCATACCTCCTTCCTTTCCTCCCTCCATACCTCAGTCCATCCCTCTCTATACGACCGCCATCCCTCTCGGCTGCAATGAAATGCTGACCAACGGGAAGAGAGGCATACCGCAGGGAGAGACGAGATAAACAAAAGAATGCCGCGAGCAAACAGACGAACGACGACAATTATTTGAGAGACAGACAGACAGATAGACCGACAGACAAACAGACTGTCAGACCGATAGAAAGACAGACAGGCAGACTAGCAGATAGAAAGACAAGCAGACAGACAGGCAGGCAGGCAGAGAGACAAGTAACGAGACATATATTGCAAAACGGCAAGACGTTTACATAGCCGAATATGGCCGCAGAAAGAGATAGTGTGACGACTAGAGGGAGAGGGGGAGAGAGAGACAGACAGACAGACAGAGACAGACAGACAGACAGAAACAGAAACAGAGACAGAGACAGAGAGACTGTGTTTGTGTGGCCAAGGCAGATCCATTATCTGATGAGAAGGGTTAAATCGATGACACGAAGGCACGACCAATCAGACAACGGGACGAGAGGGCTCCACTGGGCCCATAATGGGCCCCTATCAATGGCCGCTTTGCACGGGGCCTCATATAAATGCCTTAGCAATTCAGCACACGCAACATTTCTGTGAGAATATGTCGTCGCAAGGTTAATGTTTAACCAGTTGCAATGCTTTGCATTCATTGCACACATGTGCATAGTCTGCGCGAGCACATAATATGCATGCACCCACACATGCATGCATGCCTACTATGTATGTATGTATGTATGTATGTATTAGGGTGACACTTAAAAATTTTTTTGTGAATTTCACAGGTCTCACCCTTTTAAATGGTTACGTACCATGCAATAACTATGCATGATTTTTAAAAAATTAATTCATTAATGTTTAGTGGTGGTCCAACGCATCAGAAGTTTTACTTGATGGTCACTGTTTAACACAATGCTAATACACACGTTTCTCGAAAGTTGTATTTGATACAAGTACTGTTTATCAAGTCCATTTATGGCTGTTTGTTTTTTTAGTCTGGCCATTCCTTCCTGTATTTTATAACCCCCTGCACTATACTCTTGGTTTTTCTTGGTTTGTAAGTACTTCAAGGAATGAATGGATCAGTGCTGCATCATTTCCGACCTTTAAGCTGAGATAAGCTTACAGCTCGGCGACGACCAAGAGAACACTGTCGTTTATCTCCCTATGTGCTTGGGTGTAGTTGTAGGAAATTTACAAGAATATCTAGTGCGGACTAGTGCAATGAAGAGCGTCTTAGTGTTTATAGCTACAAAAATCAGCTCTTGCAGTGGTATAGTGGCTTCACATAGCCTACACTTTGAGATGTCAAAGATGTATCCCGGACAAAATTCCTCAACTGCAATCACGCTGCAGTCGCAAACAGCCGAATCAAACAGCACCATGCCAACCAACATTTCACTCGGGTATCTAAAATTGTTCGATAGGACGTGTATTTCTGCTGTAACGGCGGTCAAACTTATTGCCTTGTAAGCAATGAGCTGCTTCTACAGTTATAAGCCATTGCATGGAGCTGACGTTAGACATTGACTTGTGTATCAATGTCTTGAGATCCACCTGAAGAACAAATACATTGTGCTCACGGAGACTGCAGCTCAAATGCAGTCAGATGCCAGAGAGATGGAAGAGGTAGATTGCAATGTATCAATTTCCCTATCCAAATCTCTCAAACAGTGTTTTCGTAGGTCTGCGAGAGTTTGTCATCAGAGATTCAAAGACTATCCCCACTATCACCAAGCTGAGGATGTCTACCGTATATGAGACTTGTGTTCCAACAGAACACATGCTCTTGATTGAAAACCAGCATTGCTGTAGAGGATAGAAGTTGTGTGAAAAGATATAGATCGTTTGCGGCCAGCCATATTCCACTCTTTAAAGCAAGTTAAGACGGCTGAAGCTTGTGCCTCACCCCTTCCATTAGGCAGTAAAGGAACCCCTAAGATTTTCATTGTTCCTTTATCTGATGCCAGCACAGCAGGGCAACGTAAAAGCCTTTAACAACCTGTCATTCCAATGAACTTTATGCTGAACTTCAAGACCTAATGATGCATGACAATAGCCTTATGATGATGGAGCCGAGAATGTCTGATGGAATTCGAACAGATAACAGTTTCAGCAGGATCACGGCCCAGTGATTGTCCTTTGGCTGCTGGGATGTGTGCCACATGTAGGCCTATGTTACTAATTTTTTGCCTGTCAAATGCTGTAGTAACACATGTAGGCCTATTGTATTCCAAATGACATTAGACCTCCGTAACTTCTTTTCAGCATGCAGGCGCAAAAGTCAATTTAAAATAACTAACTCCCCGCGACTTTCTTGTATAATTTTCAAATTGACTTATTGGTTTTTAATTAAATAATAGCTGTACCCTATGCATGCCATTCATGATAACAGAGGACATTGAAATAAGCACTAAAAATGTAATTGGTAGAGCATAAAAATATTTAGCACATTTCATATTCAACGTTGTTTCTCATTTCATACTCAACGTTGTTTGTAGGCATATCTATTGAAAGTTCAATGTCCTTGGACCACCTCTAAACGTTTTCGTATTTCCCTAAAAATTTTCACATGTGGTACTGATGTTATAGAGAACACTTTTGAGGGGTGAGACTTTAAAAATTCTCAAATTTATTTTTGTCTGTGGTTGACATTGTCACCCTAGTATGTATGTATGTATGTATGTATGTATGTATGTATGTATGTATGTATGTATGTATGTATGTATGTATGTATGTATGTATGTATGTATGTATGTATGTATGTATGTATGTATGTATGTATGTATGTATGTATGTATGTATGTATGTATGTATGTATGTATGTATGTATGTATGTATGTATGTATGTATGTATGTATGTATGTATGTATGTATGTATGTATGTATGTATGTATGTATGTATGTATGTATGTATGTATGTATGTATGTATGTATGTATGTATGTATGTATGTATGTATGTATGTATGTATGTATGTATGTATGTATGTATGTATGTATGTATGACATGTATGTATGTATGTATGTACGTATGTATGTACGTATGTATGTATGACATGTATGTATGTATGTATGTATGTATGTATGTATGTATGTATGTATGACATGTATGTATGTATGTATGTATGTATGTATGTATGTATGTATGTATGTATGTATATATGTATGTATGTATGTATGTATGTATGTATGTATGTATGTATGTATGTATGTATGTATGTATGTATGTATGTACGTACGTACGTACGAACGTATGTATGTATGTATGTATGTATGTATGTATGTATGTATGTATGTATGTATGTATGTATGTATGTATGTATGTATGTATGTATGTATGTATGTATGTATGTATGTATGTATGTATGTATGTATGTATGTATGTATGACATGTATGTATGTATGTATGTATGTATGTATGTATGTATGTATGTATATATGTATGTATGTATGTATGTATGTATGTATGTATGTATGTATGCATGTATGTATGTACGTACGTACGTATGAATGTATGTTTGTATGTATGTATGTATGTATGTATGTATGTATGTATGTATGTATATAGCTGCAGTAGTGTAAGTCCCAGGTGTGAGGAAAGAAGGAGGGCGACGCAGCCGACCAGAATCATCTGTGTTATGGCACACAGTGAAACAAACCAACGAAAGCTGTGTATACTGTATAAAAGTATAAGCTTACACACATTACACTGCAGCCATTGAGCGAAATATGCATCACGGATTCACGGCCAACTACGCCATGCAAACGGTGATCGCAGTGCTGAGTAATTTCTGCCGACGGTAACGACCTCTGTGGCCTTAATAAAATATAAGATGGAGCTTGACTGTGGATCGGAGGAAGTTGCAGGACACTAACTAAGACGAAGTCTCGGTTGTCTGCAGAATCAAGTCAACGGCTAATGACTGCATGTAGACCTGTTGTTTTTCTTATTATACAGACAACTGGCTGATGAAGTTGCAACTAGATTAACCTTTTAACGACCAGCATATACAGTATGTAGTAAAATGCATTGAAAACATACGTAGCTGCATGGTCATTAAAGAGTTAGACCACTGTCATCTCGAAGTCGCTTGTCTATTTTAGTGGACAAAAACATAATGCATTGGCGCATTGGATAACACACTCGCATGGAGGTCAGTGGAGCTGAGTTCGATTCTCGAAGCCCTCGTATACGATAGACGTGCTATCTAGGCTGCTATTAGCGCCATTGTACATTGTATATTGCAGTCTGTCTGTTGTGTTAGCTGTTATCGAATGATGCTAATTAAGATAACTGCATAACTGTATCCTGTAACCAATTGCGGTCTGTCAACAGGATTTTTAAATAACCGAAAACAATTAAGTATTATAATATGATAATATCATGTAGACCCATAATAATTATTATTAAGCTTATAGTAAGCAATATTATCATTGTAATCATATAATAGTAGATAATATCATGGTATACAGAGTTCGTGTAATACAATAACGTAAACAGCAATTAAAAATTACTATAATTTTTACAAATTTACCTGGAAGTCATTTCTGGGGGGCAATTTCTCTCCGGAGATTTTCCCTCTGGAGATGCCTAGATTAAGCACTGCATACATTGCATTCAATTACGTTGCATAGACCTGTGCAAACATACACGGAATGAGATGATC
Source organism: Lumbricus rubellus (assembly GCA_945859605.1). Taxonomy (NCBI): domain Eukaryota; kingdom Metazoa; phylum Annelida; class Clitellata; order Crassiclitellata; family Lumbricidae; genus Lumbricus; species Lumbricus rubellus. The sequence continues at coordinate 18,862,231 of OX243816.1, read as the reverse complement.
TAATTATAAGGGGGACTGAAGAAGTGAAGAGGGAAAAAGACGACGGGTGGAGAAAGAGGCAGGCAGACAGACACACAAACAGAGAGGCAGAGAGAGAGAGAGAGAGAGAGAGAGAGAGAGAGAGAGAGAGAGAGAGAGAGAGAGAGAGAGAGGGAGAGAGAGAGAGAGAGAGACAGAGACAGAGACAGAGATAAAGACAGAGACAGGCACACTAGTACATAGACAAGCAGAGGCAGAGGGATGCAGACAGTAACAAAGAAATCTAACTCGAAGAAGTTATTATTGAAAACGAGGAGGTTGTCATTCCTCTGTACTTTATATATATATATATATATATATATATATTATACGGTGGTACAGAGTGAGACAGAGGGTACTACACGGACGAACCAGTGAACAGCTTGTGACCGGAGACAGAGCTTATGGTGCCAGAGAAGTATACGCAAGATTCATTGGTCACCAGCATTATACAGTAGTCATTGACTAACGATGAATAAATGACGACCATAAGACCACACCACCACCATCACCACCACCATCCCACAACCACCACTACCACCACCACCACCACCACCACCACCACCACCACCACCACCACCACCACCACCATCATCATCATCATCATCATCATCATCACCATCATCATCATCACCACCACCATCATCACCATCAACATCACCATCATCACCATCATTATCATCACTACCACCATCCTCATCATCATCATCATCACCATCATCATCAGCAGCAGCAGCGCACTGTGTTGGTCGTCTCCCATTCAACCACCGTTCAGCTCCTGCTTCTTCTTCCTCTTCTTCTTCTTCCTCTTCTTCTTCCATCACAAAGAAAGCATCGCTAAACCAACGCCAGATGCTACACGATGGGAATAAAGCGCTTCGCCACTACTGCAGTCTCCTCCTCTTCCCTCTCTATGTGTGTATCCATGTAAGATATCCGGCTAAATCGATTCCAATTCATCAACCATTCAGTTCTATCTGTCCGCCTGCCTGCCTGCCTGCCTGCCTGTCTGTTTGTCTGTCTGTCTTTGTATCTGTCTGTCTGTCTATCTATCTATCTGTCTGCCCATCTGTCTGTCTATCAACCTAACTATATATATATATATATATATATATATATATACATAATTATGCCTACATATACTAGCAGGAGTATCCAGCATTGAGAGGTTTTTTTGCACTCGGCCGCATGGTGAGGGCCCCTGGCACTGAGGGTGGGCGGGAGAGTCCAGGTGGCTCTCTGTCTCGCTGAAAAGTTTGAGGTGAATAGGTGCGGCCCGCGTGGGGTTGGGTTGGGTGGGAGCTGGGTTGGGCGGCGTGGCGAGGTGTCCCTGGTGGCACACTTTCTAGATGGAAGGTTTGAAGTGAATATGTGCCAAACTGTGCACGGCCGTAACCGGCGATGCAGGCCTACGTGAGATTTCGGTTTATCGTTCGCTACCCATGCACCCAGGCTCCCATGCCAGGGTCAGAAATGTGTGGTGGGTGGTCTCAGTCGCCCTGTTGCGAAAGTGTGACCAATGTGTGGAATGGAGTGAGGTTTTTTTTTTAATTGGGTTTTTCGTCCCCATCCCGCCTCAGGGTGAGGAGAATTAGTCCATGTGCACCCTCCCTCTCGGTAGTTTTGGTGACACTCTGTCTAGGTTGCAATAGCTGCAAAACTGTTGGCATTCATTCTGGACAAAACATACATAATATGTATAATATAATATTCAAAAAAATTATAACCTATACTTACACACATTCTGTCTTAGGCATAAAAATATATAGAATTTATGAGATGAGCGATGTAGTTTCCAGCGGCCTTCCTCACACACAATTTTGGGAGTGAGCAACTTGTGCAGGGTCGCTATATACGCAGGAGCCTGAGTTGGAAATTGGAATCCAGGGTGAGAATTGCTTAAAGGGGTTTCAACCCCCCAGTCTTTCTTAGAGTCCCATAGTAAAGTCTGTTTTTCACATCCCATTCCAAGCGGATCATAGTCCAACCCCTCAGTTATTTTTCCACAATTCTGACACTGGTGACCTGAGTGGTTCCGGTAAATAAACTAGCGCTACATCGTAGCGTCGCATAGCCAGTCCTGACACAGAGCAACTGCCTATAAATAAGGTCCGTTCAAACCGTTTACAACTTTACATCTCCTTCTTGAGGCCAGTTGTCTTTGTACCAATTTTGCCTTTGTTTCACTCGTGCAGAACTTTGAGTTTCTGATGAAATCGTGCAGCTATCCTCTTGTGAGTTAAAGAGTGCAATCGAGAGAAGCAGGCGTGGGTCAGCCGTGTAAGCGACTTCGTTTGATTAGATTGGGATTGGGTGCATGAGGGCATGAAGGCAGATGGCCAACCCTCTCCCTCGCCGTGCGTTATTCCCAACGACGGTCCATACTTGAGTATAAACAATACAGAACGACACGATCGCCTATTTGTCTAGCGCCTTGGGTATGTGACTGTGACCCGTTGCCCTTTCGAGCCTAAGCGTAGGTCAAGTGGCCAGTCCTCTCCTTTACCCTCTACTCCTCCCTCCGACCGTGTACTTCAACTGGATTCCCTAGAGGACGCAATGACACTGAGTAGGCCTACATCTCCAAACAGCTGTCCGATCTGGCGTTAGCTTGAACCCTGACCCTTCGTTCGACAGTCCAGAATGCTAATCACAGACGACCCTTGCGTACGATTCGTACGAAACAATAGTTTTGGTATTTTATAATCTATTCTTTGTGGTTATTCGTGTTGTTGTTGTTCTTCTTCTTCCTTCTATTCCTTCCAATCTTCCTGTTCTTCAAAGTAAAGTTTAATAATAAATGAATGGCATTTCGTACGCTGTCACTACGGGCGTCCAAAGCGACCCGCTAAGGCGCTAAGCCGTTCACCGAAATCCCCCGTCTCAAGCCTGAACGCCCTTATTCGAATGAACGACGCACGAGTCGGCGTTTTAATACGACTTAGAGCCATAAAATGTTAACATATTGCCCCCTTAGCACAGATAGACGCACTGCAAACGACCATGATACTAGGGGCAGACAACGCTAGCCGCTTTACTCCTTCAGCCCTGCAGAGCCCGAGTCGCGCTAAGCCAGTGTTTGAAGCGCCATTGGACGAGAATTGGCGGTTTCGATGAATAGTTGGGCACGCCCCCTGCTTAAGTGTCTTCGGCCTGACAAAGAACTTTGGCGCTACGGCTCGACTAGATTCGTATAAAATTTCCTTAAGTATTTCTGCAGTACAGGTAGAAGTTCATTTGGACTTGAAATGACGCAGTTAACCTCTTTTTGTATCCGTCGAATTTTGCGATAGCTCAGCGAAGAAACTTTTCAGACGTTTTTAGAAGGTTCGCATACGATCGTCACCATAGTCAGGAATTGTTTATATCCTCGTGTTATAGTAGCCTAGGATTCGTCCACGAGGAGGACAAAAAATGACGTGTCATTCAACTGAGAGGGGTGGTTACTGGTTAAGACTAATGCTTACCAGATAAATTCAAAGTGAACAGGCCGGAGGCGATATCAAGGTCAAAGTAGAAACATGCGTGCACAGTCTACAGGGCTTAGACTTCGTGAAAAACTTAAGGTTATTGAGATTTCTGCGTTGAAACGTTTAATTATAAAGTGCGTGTAGCCATTTTTAAACGGATCTGGTGTTTGCAATATGGCCCCCGCCGTACCGAAACCATGGGGTACCCGGTACTATGCTAACCTTTTTTCAATGTTCTGTGCAGCAAGCAGAAAAATGCGTGAGCTCGATGAGGTCAGATTCGTCAGTTGCTATGTTGCCTTGTGAGAATAGGGGAGCAAGGGGGAGGGAGGGAGAGGGTGGGGTGTAAACAGCGTGGTGTCCAGATGGAAGCCAGTAAGCCTATTATAATGTAAACGCTGCCGGATATCGTACGAAGGTCAAGGATCATGGTTGTAGCCTAGAGTCAGAAGTGAAATCTTTTGAAGGGTAGTCCAGATTTACGGATGAAAATTGAGGGTAGGTAGGCCTAAGGATGTAGCGAAGTCTCTTTGGATATTAAAGGTTGAACTGTTGGCGCTGTGTTGACGATGATTGGTGGAATGGAGAGGATGGTGGAGAGGTGTTGAGCTCGGAATGCAGTGACTGTGATTCGAATCCAGGGCTATTATACCGATCTGTCGAAGGTGTTTGGCCATCTGGTGCATGTTAGAGGAATCAAAGGTCATGACTAGATGTACACTCATCTCCGGGATATCGGAGTTCGTCTTGTTGTTGGGGTAAACATGCAACACAGCTCTCCAAGCCGCTGGATTTTTGTTTACATATTAATTTGGGGGATTTTTTGGTCAACAAGCTCAGTTTTGTCAAGCTGTGTGGTTGGAAGTTATATAGGAATATAATAGGCTACCTGTGTTGCATACAAAATGCCAACTTCTGTAAATCTCGCTTGACCCAATATTGCACCTGTAACTGTATGTATCTGTTAGAAGAGTGCTGCTGGTCAAGTGGCGTTAAAGTTCACTGGGAATAAGTTAATCTATGGGCAAATTAGATTAATAGCCTGAAAACTGGCAGGCTTTTTACACCGACGAATTGAGCCGACCACTTGTGGTCTCACCTCAAGCTGACTGCTCTGTGTATGAATGTATCTAAGCTTATGTATGCTTGTGTATGTAAGAAGACTCACCGTAATCTATGGGCAAATAATTATTATTAATGACCGAGTCCGACGACCACTTGTGGTCTCACGGTCTCACCTCAAGCTGGCTGTTTTATGTATACATGTATTTACGTGTGCTTGCTATGCGTAGGCCTATATATGCTAAGTAAGTAAGAGATATTATGTCAACTAGTTAACTGCATCATATAGGAAAACGTGATGTCGCGTGCGCTCGTTTATAAAAGTCGTAAAAATAAAATAAAAATAATATAGGCAGATAGTGTTCAACAGTATCTAGTAAAAGATTAATAAGTTTACGTTATTGCTTCCATTGTACAAATAAAAGGTTTCATCACTTCACCCAAATTCATATTTAATATTATATAAAGTCATGGCTTCAAGGCTATGAGGCTAGACTGGTAATTTTAAAGCACGCTTCGACCTGCAGTGTTGACGGCAGATGCCTAAACGAATTAGGCTTGAATCGATGTTGTGCGTGTCTCGATATAATGGCCGTCATGCTGGCTAAAGAAGTTGACAAAATTAATGGTCAATTTCTGCGAATCTCGCAGGCTTTAACGTGTACATTTTATATGGACCTTGTTCTTGTTGGTTCAAGATTTACAAGAAGTATACTATGGCTTATTTGATTTCTATATAAGATGTCTGGATTGTCTCGGTCTTGTGGGTCTTTTAAGTAGGCTATAGTCTGCACTGTCATAGTCATATACACAGTGGATTTTATCAGATTTCTGGCTATAGCGGATTATTCAAGCAGTCTTGCATTTGTGGATATTATAGGTGTTTTTTGAATTTGATAAGAAGTCTGGCTCTAGTGGATTTTGTAAGACGTTTGACCCTTGTCGGTTTTATAAGCATGTCTGGCACCAGTGGATTTTACGAGATTTCTGGCTTCTGTGGCTCTCTCAGTTTATAAGCCTGCATTATATTGACTGGTTTCCGTGAAACAGCTCTGTAGGCCAATGGTGAGAATCTAGAGAATCATGGTATAAAATTCGAGTCAAATTCGTGTCTGATTTCCACCTAACACTGTTGTGGCTAGAACGGACAAACAAATCGCTTGGCATCAAAGCATATTTTATTTTTGCGTAATAGCCTACCAGTAACTAGTTAGACTAATATACGGAACAAAAACGATTTCCCTATAGGCCTAGGGATATTTTCCCCAACTAGAGCTGGGGACACTGCGCATACAGGGATTGGCTATGATATAGTACGTATAGGCCTAGGCCAGGGCTTATACCTCATCCAAAGATATAGGCTACTGCCAGACATCGAATGTCTTCACTATACATATTATAGGCAGCATCGTTTGCTAAGCAGCAGTATTTGCCACGGTACGGTAACTGAAAAGTGAGGCGCTATATAATCGCCTTTCATTGCTACCATGGGTAGAAAAATATCTTTGTTTACGAGTGTGTTCTCACGCTTCAGTCGATCCACTTTGCAAATTGACGTCTGGTCGGTTATTGCATGCATGAGTTCATTCGAATATGCCTAGATGTATGCAGCCTATGTATGCAGCCAATGTATGCAGCCTACATGTACATGTATGCAGCCTACATGTATGCAGCCTAATGTATGCAGCCTAACGTATGCAGCCTATGTATGCAGCCTATGTATGCAGCCTGTGTACATGTACAATTGTACATGTATGCACTTCGTCGACGCTGAAGTCGAAGAAATTTGAATGGATTCAGGTTTTTAAAACGGGGGGAGTAGGCCTAAAAGTGTGCTCTGAGGAGTGAGGAGTAACATGAAAAAGTATTATGAAGAAAAGAGAAAATATCCACATAATAATTGACATCTAAAAGAATGTATGCACAACGAAACATAAATATTATACATAACTATACAACTCTACACGCAGATATTAGAAACAGTTATTAATGTGTATGAATTGTTGGTGACTTCATTTTCTTAGCATTAGCTTGTGAGGGCTGATAATAACCGCAGTCTCCCTGTGTTATCTTCCCATCACCATTATTTAGCCGTGTTTACTCAGCTCAGGGTATTCATTCATTCTAGCCGAGTTCATTAGGGGAGAGAGAGGCGAGATGGAGTCGAAGTGAGCAACTTAGGAAGAGAGGGAGAGAAAATCGAAATCTGGAAATGACTCTGTGCTTGTGTGCTATTGGGATTCTAACCCTGAAACTCTAGAATGGTGGTGCAGTGCGCTGACCACTAGGCTATACGAACGTGTAACCCGTTCTTCCAAGGTGGGAAGAGAAGTGGTGGGGTGTGTGGGCATAACGTTGGTCGGCTGTAGTGCTGCGGGTGCCTAGGCGAGAGGGTAAACCGTGTTGAGCGGAGCACAATTTAATTTATTGCCTCTACGGTAAACAGGTCAACCGCATCTTCTTGTCTCGACGTCGCACGGGCAGATGTCGCCAGTGTATGGGGGAGGGGGAGAATAAAGGGGAGGGGAGAATAAGGGGGTATGGGCGTCGAGAGAGGACTAAGGCAAACAGGATGTGTGCTAGAAATGTCACGGCCTGTCACTCCCTCCCTCTCCCTCCCTACTTCTCTCCTCTGCTCTTTCTGTCTCTCCTATAGTCCTGCTCTGTTCACCGTCTACTTCTGTTACTCTATCGTTTTACACCCGTCAACTTCTCTTTCCCTCCAGTCCTCCACTACCCTTCACCCCCGTTGTACTTCCACCCCTTTGTACTTCCACCTCTTTGTACCTCCACCCCTTTGTACCTCCACCCCTTTATACCTCCGCTCCTGGTCTCTTGTAGCCTGCTCGATCGCTTCTCTCTTCTGCATGGTTATGTATTTCTAGCCTTCCCCGTCTTTTCTCCAGTCTTTTCCGGATCCAATAAATGCTTTCTTCACCTCTTATCTCCTCGAGTCCTCGCATCACATCTCCTGTAAAATCGTTTCCATTTCTCTGTTCCCATCGTCAACCCTACCTCCCAACCTCTTCAACTATCTCCTCTGATATCTGTAACTTTCTGCGCCTCTATCCTTACTCCTCATCTCTTCCCTCTAAGTCCTCTCACCGCCTTTCCTCACACGCTACTCTCCAACATTTGCTTCAAAAATAGCAGCCTGAGACTTCGTTAATTACAGGCTACTCAGCCACGTTTTAGAACGAAGCCAGTGGAGGGTGGCGAACTGTGACCATAAACACAATCGAGCGCATAACAAATTACAGCGAGACGCACGGAATGTGGGGTCCGATCAGTTGGTCTGCATGACAGAAGACATTAATTCATGTCTCAAAAGGATCGCATGCATCCATCCTTTTCAACGTGCCTTTCCTTTCATCCTGAAAAGTCTGACAATAATATATTATTGGCTACGGTCACGCCCCAGTGGCCTTGTGCATTGCAGCGTGACCACGGCTACCTATGTGGAGAATTCTTTCGTCGGTGCTAGGTTACCACCGTTCGTGTCGCCCCAGAATAGACCGCAGCAGGTCCCTGATGAGCAGTGAGGCGGTGCAGACTTTTTACGGCTTCGTCGTATTGGTTGGTAGGTCTCATATACGCTGCGTTTTTTGCATCGTTGCAGAGTCGTGTTCATAAACTCTGGTCGAATGAATGGGGGAGAGAGGTGGATGCATATAGTTTTATAGGCTGACAGTCGAATGGACAAACACATGAATGGAGAGAAGACAGAGGGGATAGGTGGAAACACAGACGGATCGGCAGAAAGATATGTAGGGACGGCCAGCCCTATAGACAGGTAGATAAACAGACAGACGGAGGACGTACAGACAGACATAATTATGGACAGACAGACATACAGATGGACAGACAGACATACAGATGGACAGACAGATGGACAGACAGACAGACGGGGGACGGACAGATAGACAGACAGATGAACTGACGTGACGGATGGACAGATGGACAAAGACTTGTCAAAGAGCCTTGTTGGTTGTAAAACCAGGTCAACTTCAATGACAAAATGTGCATGGGTCGTAGGGAGCCATGCATGTCACGCAGTCTCAACTTCTGACCCAGAAACAGCTGCTGAGGCTCGTTCCGTGCTATCTCCACCACTGTTACTTTGTAGGCCACTCTGACAGTGCCAGTCCCAAGCCTAATTTTCGATAGTTAATAGTCTCAACTATACACGTTGATTCGACTCCATTTAAGAACTTTTTAAATTTAAGTATGCTAGTAACATACTCCTTTACATACAATTGCATTAACTCAATGTTGCAGAATGGGAGTGCAGTTGGTTCATACCAAATAATTATTGCATTGCTAATAGGCTTTTAGGCCTATAGCATATATTATAGTCTGGATATTTCTGGGGGATTTTCAGGCGGAAGTCTGGGCTTATTTCTGAAACCTCAATGGCAACACTGAAAGTGGAGAACAATCAGAAAGACGCGACTAGGCCTACTACTGAGACAATAAATTGAACAAATAGATGTAATTATTAGTATTTTATTGCAAAGTCCACTGCAGATCGATGTATTTCCTCCCCACACTGTAAATTGTCAACAGTTTGTTGCAAAAATCTGTTTCAGTCGAAGAGTTTTTGTGCCACGACGAATCAGCGTCAGCCGCGTTGTCGATTGAGTTGAGGTTGTCCTCTTGATGCCGCGTTTAGATGTCCCACTGCGATCTGGCTTGACGTCACTTGCAAGTCTCCACGTCCACCACATCTCTCTAATCATTTCGCCCATTTATCCCCTCTTTCTCATCCCTCGGCTCAACAACGCACAGCACATAAATTAAAAATAAATTAAAAATTAATAATAATGGGCTTGCGAGATTTTAAGCCGTAGCATCCGCGCCAGGGGCCCTCCTGCCTTTGCGAGGAGCTTACGGGGTTTTACGCCACGCCAGAGGCCCGGCAGGTACTAATACAAATAAACTACAAACACACAACAAGAACAAAAACAACACAGAGCCACACAACCGTCACTCTTCACAATCCCCCATCAGGCCAATCCTCTCACGTAGCAATGTGGCGGTTCCTAAAAGAACACAGAAACCCACGAAAATAATTAATATAGGCCCTAATTATTTTATTAAGACAGATAGTCTAATCGATTAGGTTAACTGTACAGTCTGTACATGTAGAAAGAAAATTTAAGTTAGGCCTACAAGATTGTCCTACTAGTTGGCTAGTAATAGGCCTAATTATTGATCCAACCGACAGCACGCTGTTGTATAAGCCAACGACTAAGCATCAGCGCTTGCATTTAGGAATGGGTTAAAGAGGCCGAATAAGGATTGAAAGTCGATTGTTAGTCATATTTGAAAAAAGGCTGGGGTGTTGATTGAGCGAACGATCGATTGTCCGTTCCCTAACCGTCTGATTTTCACCAAGACTGTGCAAGACACTATAAATAGCCTACGCTATAGATATAATACCTGGTCCTGGTTCGTACACAGTTGAGTTGGAAATTAAGGTGAAAATGAAAAGAAACTGTTAGGCCTACATTAAAGTGTGGCTATAGGCTAGCCCACATATAAAGTAAGGAAAGAAATAGTTCAACCGTAAGCTCATAGGCCTACATAACGTCAAGCAGGCTACGTTTAGGCAAAGTCTTTCTGTGCGCCTTGTATCAATGCAATGTGCACCTCACTCGAGAAATAAATCTTTCGAGTGCTAGCTCAATATGCCAGAAAAAACCTTGCTGACCAATTAAACACGCGTAAAATTTTCAATAATTAATTTTACATTTGCAAATTTACCTTCAATCCTTCATTCTTGATTCTTACACTTCATACATCGATCTGCAGAACGCAATTCATCTTTATAGGTAGGCCTATACTTTCATCTTGCTTCAGAATGGTTTCCATGTCTAAATGAAATATGACAGAGCAACGCATGGTAAAAGCTCTATTCTGCCGAATCTAAACAGATCTGTGGTCGAATAGTAGGCTACCTATTTCATAATGCACCGCTTCGTCTATAGAAATGACGTAATAATGATCGCAAAATACAGATCAATATGACGTAAGTTAAAAACTTCTTTATAAGAAATCTTCATAGGCCCATAAGAAAATGACGTCATAGTGTTGACTGTTGGCCAGCTGCGCCCTCTTCAGGCAGGCATGGGAAAGAAGCTAGACAGACACGCATACAACTAAAGCGACAAAACCATGAACAACAGAATGCAGAATAACAGAGGAAAGCACGACATAAAATTATCTTATTTTGTGCAATGCTCCTTTTCCCACATTCGCTTCTTTCTTGCATCAAATATTAACCTTTCATGTCATAATTTCATGTAGGTCTATAAAATTTCTTATATACCGGGGTATGCTACTTACTCATAGGCGTAGGAGACATTTCAGCGTTGGGGGGGCAAAAATTAGATTTTTGCCCGAAAAAATTTTTTCGTCCGGCCGATATCGTAAGAAAAATTTCCGTTACGTTTGTCCGAAAATTCTGACGACCTTTTTTAGTCATCCGGCCATCATTTTCTGAAATTTTCCGTTACTTTTTGCCCGAAATTTCGGGCAAGTCTGATTTTTCGGGCAAGAAGATCCGGAAAAATAAAAAAATAAAAAAAATAAATTATTTTTTTATTTTTTCGGGTCTGCTTGCCCGAAAAATCACACTTGCCCGAAATTTGGGGGGGCATTTGCCCCCCCTGGACCCCCGTCTCCTACGCCTATGTACTTACTGTATACAAGCTTAATACTAATTTTTAATGACGTGATCATTTCTTACGTAGCCTACATTACTAATACATAGGCCTACATTGCGAAAGTTTCTTTTTCTCTTCGATGGTCGACTGTCGCCCAGTTCGGTAACTGCCGAATTCGTCGATTTCTTCGTCATCTTCGTCGTCGTATTTTTGTCGTCGTTTAAATCGTTTTCGTCGTCAATTTCAACATAATTTGCGTCTAATTCTTCTTTGCAAACTTCTGCTCTGTCAGCCGACTTCGACAGAAATTAATCGAATGTTCCCGAAAGGCCGAATCTGATCAGAGAACAATCGAAAATGATGTCATTTTTGCGATGACGTCATATTGAGAATTGCGATATCAAATGACTTGTAGAGAAGAAATGCTATCGCAACGGGTATAGTACTAATAGGTAGAAATATTCAAGTCGCTATAATTCAGCTAAGTTGTCATATAGACTAAGTAGGCCTATTCCATCTTGCATTCTTGAAATAGGCTTATTAGAGGTCTCCCATCAAATGGAATTGCAATATGGAGTAGGCTTAAATTAGCAGTATTTAGGCCTAAACTCAAAACGCTTTATAAAACTGTGTTACAGTGTTACAGGTTAACTGCATTTTTTGATAATTGTATGCTGCCGAGAAGCGGTGCATTTTGACCATATAAACCCAGACTGGTGTTCTTAGATAACATCGATTTGTGGTGGCTCTCTAGAAGTTCTGCGTGCACATCAACTTCACAAGACTCCTTATACTTAATTAAGGATTGGGCTTAGTTAACTATGCCAAGGATTGTTCTCATTGATGGCTTTCTTTAAGATAATGAAGTCTACATCTTACCGATGTACGTTAATATCGCTGATGGTTGTAGGCCTATGTGCACTTATTATAGCACCCCTTCAAGATTGCTTACAAGCGCTCCTGGCTAGGCTACAGTGCAGACGCTGAATTGGAGCTTCACGCTGAAGTGCGGAGCAATTGTGAGTAAAAAACTTGCCCAAGGTCCCTACAAGGCGGCTTGAGGTGGATTCGAACCTGCAACCCTCCGGCTGCAAGGCAACGAACATATCCACTAGCCTACCCCACCACGCCCAATGTCTAAAGTTGATAAATTTTCTTTCTCGATTTGTTTATCTGCACACCAAGTTCGGTTGAGCGTAGCCGTGTGGCCCGTGTCCACAATGCGACACTGTACCGATCTGCAGGATCCCCTTTTCCAATCTAATCTTATCTAAATCTATTTTTATAGCGCGTTATCGTAATGCATGGGAATCCATAGCTATTATATATAACCTGGCTGCGTCTACCTTCGTTATTTTGTTTGTATGTGCACTTGTTATAGTGCCTCTTCCAGCTCTCTACCGCTACTCAGAGGCGCTTACAGCGCGGACACTGCATCGGAGTTTCACGCCAAAGCGCTGAGCAACTGCGAGTGAAAGACTTGCCCAAGGTCCCTACGCGGCGACTTGAGGTGGATTCGAACCTCGAACCTTCCGGCTTCAAGGCAACGACGCCACCACTATACCACCGCGCCCCACTGGTTATATGGTTGTGACGTCCTGAATACGCAAACCAGTCATATGACGACATATTATTATGACTTAAAGACAGACCACAACAACTTCACAAAGAATAACAAAAACAGTTTTGTATAAAGCAGATGATTTACTTAGCAAACTCAAAGAACAGTTGCACAGCCAAAAAAAGAAAACGTTTGCAGCAGGGGAGAAAGAAAACAAATGAAATTCGACGACTAGTACATAATATAACGGGAACACGAAGCAAAGAGGAATCTACAGCGTGAAAGAACTGAGAATAACACAGAAATCAACGTCATCACAAAACACACTCCTCAAAAATAATAATCACATGTAGTCTCATAAACTGACCAATAAATGCTCACTGTTTTAAACTGGTCAAAATATTTCTCCCTGTGCAGCATATTCTATCGTTATTTTGGCCAGTGGCCACATTTTAGAAGAAACTAGTATCTGCATAAAATGGACACTGGTGTCCGATCTTAAAGATCGCAAGTATATTTACCCAGTTATCTAAGTTAGATTAAGTAAAACAGGATTTTAAAATAGGTAGATCAAAACAAGATAAAATAGGCAATGTAAGAGAAATGTATGCATAGGAGACCAAATGTATGAACATATAAATGCACATAGTGGATGCATGAATAAGTGGATATATAGAGGCGCTCCCAACCGGGCATGGGTCGGGAGCGCCTCTGAGTAGAGCCCTTGAAGGGGCACTATATAAATAACATAGATAGATAGATAGATATAGTTAGATAAGTGGATGTACGCAAGAGCTGACATTGAATGGATGGATATCCCGGTAAGTAGGCAGTCGGATAAACAGATGAGTGGAAAGATGGAAAGGCAGATAACTGGATGGAAGCTCTCTATGAGGCATCAGATACCTTAAAAACATCTCTGTGTTCAGACATGTAGAGTAGCAGTACACAAAAGATCTTCTACAGCAGCAAGCACTTTTGTCAACAAATTTGTGCAGTATAATTTACGAAATACATGAAGCAACCAAAGAAACTAATAACTAAACAAAGCAACAATTAAAAGCAAACCAACGTTACAAGCACAAAATTACCGACAAAACTAAAATGCATTTTAAAATAATATGTTTACTGTTTAAATAAAAAATCAGCTAGATTATTCATACATTCTTCTGTCCACCCTTCTCACTCTCCATCTCCTTTACGGCTCTGCACTTTATCGGAGTCGCCATGTTGAGTGCAGCAGTAAGTTGGTGTTAGTACAAAACTGTCGTTTAACCGTTTAATGTCAGGGGTATAGGATTTCCCATAACATTTACTACCATCTCGGCATTAAAGGGTTAATGACGAACCGAAGCGCAATGTTGCTTTTAGTAAAGTGCAGTGGCAATTGGTATTACATGCAAATGGGTTTCCAATGTCAAAAGCTAATGACTTGTCTAGTCTGACTTTTATAATTATCAAGTGCAAAATGTGGCTTTCATGCATAAAATACAAATGCTGTATACTTAACGTGAAATACGATTTATATCTAGTGAAAGTGATTTCCATTATCTTGCGTGCAAATACTGTAAACTTCATTTCCTAAGCTCAGCAAAAAAGACGGAAATACATTTAGACATTTCTCTACATAAAAACAGTTTTAATCATAGAACCTCACATATTATACATGAACTGATATATTCAAGGCAGATAAAACACCAGAACTCGACCCCCATTGAAAATGAACACTGCCTACCAGCATCACCAGAGTACAGTAAGCTCTCAGACACACCGAGTGTCAATTCAAAACAATACCCCACATGTCAATTTTTGTATAGCTCCACTAGTTGAGAAATAAACAGCCTTAACCAGCCAATCATAGGTTTTCACAAAAGAAATTTTCTGTCGTGGCATATCTGCCTAGGTCATTTATAAATAAACATGTGAGTCATTCCACACTCTCAATTGAAACACATAATTAAACATCTGCACAGTATTCTCTAAAACTATCCTCTCCAGTGATAGTTTGGCAAATGCCCTACCTAGTACCTACACTTCCATGTCTCACGTACTCCATGACTATCGACATATACACACTGTACACATCCACATAAATAAGCAGATATATGTCATTCACTTGGTCAATCATTCAAATCGTCTCAATGTAGGCCACACACATAAAACGCACAATGTAACTAAACAGATACATAATTGCAATACTTCTCAAAGTAAGGGTGGAACAACGGTTGACAAACGTTCATTCCGCACAGATCTATAATCACGATTTTTCCATACAAAACAAAACTGAACTTCGAACACTCAGCTGAAAGACTTACATACTTTCATGATTCTGCAAAAATAACGCTCGAGAAAATGTTTCCACCAAGAGAGCCTAATCGAATTCCTACAACAAGAAATCCGTAAACAACGAGTCCGTTTCCATGTTATTTGGGCCACTGTTCTTCCTTAATCTGTCCTTCCTTCTACACTTCTTCCTTCCTTTCTTTCTTCCCGTTCCTTCAATCCTCCCATCTACTTATCTTTTTGCTTACTCTCTACTTCTCCTGTCTCTTCATTTCTCTCTTCCAACCATTCCCTTTTCTTCCTTTCTACTTCCATTTCTTCCTGACTTCCTTTGTTCAGTCTCCATTCTTCTTTCTCTCCTTATCAATAATTTTTTCATCTTTCTTAATTCTTTGCAAAAGTTTGCATTCTTCCCATCTTTCCTTCGTTCCCTTTCATTCTTCCCTCTTCGATTCTATCCATCCGTCTTTCCTTTACCAGTCACTCCATTTCCTTTGCTTCAGCCTTCACCCGAAAATGGTTTGCACAGACGCAAAGCCATCACACTGTTTGAAAAACAACGTGACTGCACAAAATGCAATGAAAATCCATAGCTAAATACTTCTCAAGCAGTTTACATAAGTTGTTCAATTGAACTTGTTTACATTAAAATTTCTATGCAAGTCACAAAAGTCAACAGAATAAAGATTAGCATAATAACAGTTCATACAATAGATAAAATCTCTTCACAGAGCGCATCTTATACTAGTGCATCGCTAGAGTAGGTAATATAAGCGAGCAGACGGATACACAGAAAGAATAATAGACAAATTTTTGAGACTATTTTCCTCACATTATCACGATAGATGAACATAATCCGTAAACTCCTCTCTACTCAGTTTAAGACACAATCCCAATTCATTGCAAACAAAATCGCTATGGCTAAGTACTCTAGTATCATTCAAAATTCATTGTTTGAAGTCTTTCAACTCCATACTAACAATTACTGCATCCAATTATCAGTTTCAGCTAAAAGTGCCAAATGACTGTCAACATAATTTCCTTCAGCGCCTAATTTCCCTGTAAATTGTTTTTCATGAAAGAAACCCCGATATTAAACAAGTTAGATATTCAGTCAAATAAATTAATCGGTTGTATATTGTAAATGCCTCTGTCAACCATTAGTCCTCAAAGGGACGCATCTTGGGTTGAATTAAATTTAGGCTAAACAGCGAACAAGACAACCGCAAACTCACAATCGGACAACCTTTCCTTGCAACATGACATACTTCTCAACAACAAGCACTGCTTGACAACAGAAACCTAAAGTCACACAACTCGGCAGGAATTGAATCCCCAATGCTAAGTTTAAACTGCAGATCACTACTTCATCAAACTATCATCAATGCACCAGAATTATATTCACCTACTCATTCAATTCAATGCATGGTTAACTCATCTTTTCAAGCGATCATTCATTGGCACACTCCTCCTAGACTAATCACAGATAGTCCATCTGCTTTCCCTAATTAGACTAAAAACTTCTGATGATAACGTCTTGAAACAGCACAGTGCAGGGCTGCTGGGCATATACTACGTGGCTGGTCTTGCACTTTGGAATGACTCTTTTCCACATCTGTCAGTTCTTTAGTCAGATCTAAACTTCAGATTGATCCACTTCAACCCGCAGCCTGACTTTTATCTCAATAATTCTATTAGTAGGATATCAGCTGGGTTACTATGACTATTTTTAGTACTGTTAGTAGCAGCCATCAACACATGTGTTGTCCATTATAAATGTGGTAACATCTTAATCATATTAGATTAGATACAGCTTCTCAACGTTACAATGAGAAACAAGTCTTGTTTCCAGAACCAACCCGACGATAGCAAAAGTCTACCACTCAAAACTAGAACTCAGCCACAATGTTAACCATTTAATGACGAGCTGCATTGGTTTCCTATACATTTAGTGCACGCTTGTCGACAAAGGGTTAAGTTAAAAAGCAAAGTCGCATCTTACGGATGCTCTTCAGAGTGCCTTAAAAGGCACTACATAATATATATGTTGTTCGGCTATGTACATAGATATGGATAAAGTGGCGCTTTTTTCTTCTAATTTCTTGATTTCAACACAGACAATTAATTTGAACCTCTTGTAGACGCCAAGCTTCAATTTTATAAATGCAGAAGCAACAGTTACACGTGATTTTGCCCATAATCATCAGGAAATTCAATGCACGTTCATCCCACTCTGCAATTTCTCTTTCAAGTTTTAGAAAAAGCACAAAGCCCCTATCTACATTTGTGCATATACATCAATTGGCAAAATATTTTCATACACGATTCGTGTAATGACCAACCAGATATTTACACCCTTACTCACTAATAACAATTATACCTTTAATAACAAAATTTTATTTTCTACAGATATAATTACCCGCGAGGGTCACTTCTACTTTTGGCAAGAAATAATAAAAATTGCCATCATAAAAAAACTCCTTAACTCATTCCCGCCGGAATTGTTCCGATACCTATTGCGTTAATCGGGTCACCCGCGACCCGATCCGGCGGGAAAGAGTTAACACAGTCAAGGTGTTAGACGTAGCCAAAACATTAGCTGTCCTTAATTTTCCATGGGTCAGTTCTATCTTGGGTAAAACTAAAATAGCAGTGACATTAATATTCCAACATCCTCCTATTTCCAGAGGGATGACACCTTTGGTAAAAATTATAGTGTATATAATAATAATAACATTAATAATATTCTGATGAAACTTAATGAGTTCATGCAGTCAATTATCTGGAGAATTTTTAACTCCAGCGGGCATGATCATTAAATTTTCTTCTTCAGAAAAATAAAATCGAAGAATAACGATGAAAACACTAAAAGTATTCATAGCAACGAATAATAATAACGATTGTAAAATGCAGATGGAAAGTCAGAAACACATTTGCCTGACTTAGAACTTACTGACACATATATTAATCTATAACTAACTTCAGCTGATCATAACCAGCAGCCTAGAATCAGATTCCGCAACAAAGGCAACCAGCGAAAGAAATGCTTGTAGCAGTAAGAGCCGTAGTAGCAAAATTACTGACTATCCTTGACGAATTTATACACACCAAGACATACGAATAGTAATTTCATTCCTGAGGAATCATCCCTAACTCAGGTAGTAGCACAGTAATAATAAAGATAATAAGGAAAGTAACATTAATAATAGATCTATTTTCAAAATACAAAAAGAACGGATTTTTGGTGCATACATATGTGGTCGCAGGCCATCAGGTTTTGGATTTCATCTGGATTTATAAAAGTACACAATCTTCTGCTAGTTCTGAAACATTGGGCCAGGAGCACCTCTGATAAATCTCCCTTGAAGTGGTGTTTATAAGTTCCAAAAAATACTCTGACTTGAGTTTTTTTAAACAATAATCTAATCAACTGGAGTTGTGTTATAAGAACAATGAAATAATTAAATAAAATTGGAAAATTTACTATAAAAATACAATTGACTAACAACAAAAAGTTCCTCTTTCTGGTTTGATTTTAGGTGTTTAGGATCAACAATGATGCACACAATTTAGCCTTAAACTAACAATAATAATATAATATTAATAACAGACGATATAAAAATAGCCACAAACGAAATTTCATCCTGCAGTTGCCACTGCCTATGAAACACCACAGCTTTTCGGAGACTAAGTAAATGCTTCTATAAATTACAGTAAATTACGTACCAGTATCGATAGGGAAAGTGTGAAAAAGACGACGAATAATTCGCATTGCAACGGCATAAACTTTAAAAACTAAATCTGTAATATTTACATAACCAGAGATTATACGTCGCAGCGAAGTCAAAATAGCGCACGCACGTACAATCGTGCTGCATATGTTATACCACAGACAGAGAGTGGCAGCGAGAAAGCCAAGACTTGCTGAAATCTACCAAGCAATCACAGCGCCATCATATGGCCAGGCCAATCGGGTTCTTTCAAAAGATAAAATCGAGTGCAGCATCTTCAGGTCTTTTGCTCGCCATTGAAATTTGACGTCAGAGGCGTCGTCGTGCCAACGACCTCCTCGTAGCTGCCGTCAGTGAGGTTCTTGGCAATGTCGAGGGCAATGGGAGTTTTGTCTGACGGTGTCGGTTGAAGGTCTGTGGCGGGTTGAAGGGGACGAAACGTTCCGTCACCGGTGGTGGTGGTGCAGTCGGAGCGAACAGTGAGGTTCTCGTAAGTCTTGTTGGCACCACGGAAGCTGTGGCGAGCCGGCGATTGGTAGCGCATTCGGATGTACTCGAGTTCGTTGAGAACAGGTTCGGCTGCGGGAAAGAATCACAAGCACGATAATTTATGGTAATCTTTTCATCATTATTATTTCTATTAATCTGTTTATTTATTCCATGCATCCGAGTACCTGCTTGATTACTGTACTGAAAAAATGACCAGAGCATGTGTGCTCAAACATACAAAAAGTGTCCGTCATATTTCACAATGAAAAACTTGCAATATACCAAAACGATATGCAGTGCCAGAATCTTGAAAGAAATCGTGAATCACTGTCCAAGTAATCATCTCAATATTCTCTAATTCTTCCATGAAAATTCATTGAGTTATAAAATATTCATGCAATTTATTATATATTGTCTGAATGTTTTTAATGTTTCATGATATTCTGTCTGTATTCCCTAAAAGCTCTCCAAAATTATTACAGGCAGTGAACAAGTTTACTCACTTGAGAAGCACATCATGAGCAAACAAAGCAAAGATATAGACTGCAAGCAAGCAGAAAATGATCAGATGTTACAAGGAAATTACAAGTTTTACACAAAGCCGTAAGTAAACAAGCGCAGTTGAAGAAAATGCATTTCAAACACTTAAAAAGTAATTCTTATTTCTCGCATTGATTTGGAGGCAATATCTACAGCAATCAATCTTTGTTCATTAGATACAATCTATTTAGTGCACAATGAACGATTAAAGGGTTAATCTGCATTGGAGTACAAGACATTTGGTGGGCCTCAAACTGGTAGGGTGAGACTGAAAAGTTATCAACTAAAATTTAGGCATAACAAAGACATTAAAATCGAAACAATTTGTCACAGACTACATGTATTTTCTAAGCACAACCGTCAAGAAGTTACAATATGCATGCTAATCAGTATGGTATGCCCTTGCGTACTTACCCAGTAATACCCACCCTTTCAATGCTTCTAAAGAGCTTCTTTAATTAAAGGAATGGAAACAAATGTTTAACCATTACCCCTAAGCATCCTTGACATGAGACACTCAGACAGGTAAGATCCCTCATGTAATAACGAGAAACTGATAATTGACGTAATGAATCAGGACATCAAAGATGTAGGATTGGAGTAAAGGTGTGGAAAGATCCAGTTTGTGAACGTTTGCAAGAATAATTGTCAAACGAAAATAGTCCGATATAGAAGGCTTGTGAAATTGGATAAAGAAATTCAGCTAACGCAGAGGATAAGAAATTCTGCCTACTAGATAGGTAAAGAATTCACTGACAAACTCAATGAACTGTTTCTGATGATGTCACACCTTCCAGCCTATCAAAAAAATATTGAAGATCAAAACGAGCTAAATCGGGATGACTATTAAAGTTTAATCCTTTCACAACCACAGAAATCATATATTCAAAGCAAGTCTAAAATTCACTCAAAGAGTCAGTCGGTTAGGAAAAAAAGAGACAGCAGATAACAAAATGCTCGCAAGCAATATATCCTTCATGTCAGCAGAAATTAGAGAAGCAGACGACATCCGAAATTTATGACTAATGGTGCTGGTAGGTAAACAGACTTAATGCAGTGGAAGACACGACTGAAATGCTACTCTCTCTCTCATGTTTACTAGTGCATCAAAGCTCATTCAGGATGTAAAATGTCAAGTTAGATCAGAAATGAATGATGATGTGTCATAATGAAGCCAGGGATTATTCAGAGCATGTATATAATACTATATATTTACAATGTATATACATAGTTGTATATATAATATAATGCATATGAAAAAATATATATACATAGTTGCAAATATATATTATTTGAATATATATATTATACATATGAAAATATATATATATACATATTTGCATATATATATATATTATTTGTATATATATTATACATAAGAATGAATATATATATATATATACAAAGTTGCATGTATTATATTATTTGCATATAAAACTATATATATTATACATATGCAAATATATATACATAGTCGTATATATAAGCTATACCCGTATGCAAGGAATGCGTGTGACAACGAAAATTACGTAAAATTGCTGCCTTATATTGAAGATAAGTGACCAATAATAGCAGACTGCACTCCAACCGGATGAGGATTTATTTCAATGTCAACGGTCAACAGAAGCAGCAGAAGTGCACAAAAAGAAATCCACAAAGAAATTCCTGTTGTGTAGCTGAACCTCAGAAAGACCTGGGAAAGTATTCACTGATATCAATTTGCATTTGAATATAATTATGACCAAAGAGGATGAAGTGGTGTGCTGTGTCCTGCAAACAGAGGGTTGCAAGCTTGCCTTGATATTTTTCCAGTTGACAGGTGACCCATGAACCCATACAAATAAAGAGTGCTAGCAGCTATTGCCAGTGTGGTTTTAAAACCATAAAATCAGAGATTTTCTTTATGAACATACGATTTACACAAAGATCACGAAATACAGAAACACAACATACACTTAAAGACTTAATTAAAAACTCAATATAAGGAAAAAACTTTAAACTTATCCTAGCATTGCAGGAAGAACAAATTCTTCAGAATATAAAATTCAAATCAAAAGAAAAATTAATGTAACAGTACGACAAAGAAATTAAATTCAAAACATCCAAAAGGTGCACACCTTTATATTCACGACATTTAATGCAGGGGTGTCAAACCTTCTTTCAATGGCAAGCCAGTACATCGTAATATTTTCCAGCAGGAAGTGGGCCAGGGTGCCAAAAGCGCTGAGTAATATGTGGTAGGAATTTGGAATTTTTGTGAACTCACCCGCAGAAATGTTTGGCACAGTCAATTCTCAACTGGTGCAGTTCTCAGCACAAATGCAGCCAAGGTAGGCTCACAAATCTTAACATTCATTAACAGCTGAGAACATCATATACCTAAAGCTCATTAAGCCTCAAAATGGACAAATTTTAACTTCTATGCACACATTGTACAATCTTCAGGCATTGCTCCGTGAGCAAGAAACACATCATCGCCAGGTCACAAATGGGCTGCGGCCCGGCTCTTTGACACTCCTGCTTTCAAAGAAAAATATCTACCAACAGTGTGCTATCTTAACCACTATGATTCTCAAGAACTTCAGCCAAGACATAAACACAAATGTTATCTTTACCATTTATCTCAAATACTCTTTAAAAACTTTTATAAGCGAGCACGCTACCTTCACCTTTTTACTATTCTTAACTCATTCCCGCCGGAATTGTTCTGATACCTATTGGGTTTATCGGGTCACCCGCGACCCGATCCGGCGGGAAAGAGTTAATGTAATTAATGAATGAATGTACGTTGTATAGTGCAGCATAAAGCCAAGTGCAGAAGAGTATTAAAGAGAAGCTTAGGCAAACGTTTAGTGACTTACATTCCCAAAACCCTGAGTGTTGCAGAGAAGACAAAACATAAAACACCAACAAGTTATACAAAGCATAAAGCTAAAGTTTCTAATGCTCAAAATTCTGAACACAGAGAACAGTGCATGCCAAGTTCTGTGTTAAAGGCAGACAAAATATATATTGACCTTTCCAATACCCAGTTTCTAAAGACCTCCAGTAGGGTACTTAGTTAAGTGTTTATATCATGTAATATACGCAGTGATCCTGAAATCCAGGAAATTGTGGATATCCTCAACTTCAGATATATATTCGTTGATATATGCCAAATTCTGAATAAATGCTGATATAAAATAATAAGATATTAATATTAAATAAAAGTCAAGTTTTCACATGCTGAAAAAAAACTAAGAGCATCTGCTACTTAACAACAAAAAAACCAAGGCATCCACATTTTAGCTATTCAAGTATTCATCCAGATATTTGCTGCTTCACAGAAATTATGGAAATTGTCGATTGTCAGATATCTATGTATTCTTTAATGAAGATATTTGAACAAAGCATGTAGGTATCCCAGATACATGCTGAAGGTAATATTTACTCAATATAACTGATCAAATCTGGCTGAAAATTATAATTTCAGGATAAACTTAAATCATTATTCAGAGATCAATTAAGTACTTCTCTAAAATAAAACAGCTGAATAAAATAACAAGGTTTGTGAAACTTTTACAAGCATCAACTGGGTCTACTACAACTTGGAAGATGCTTAGAAGTGTATTGTCAATAAAACAAAGATCATCATTATCATTTACCTGTTTCATTAGTGTTACTTACTCCATGTATTTATTGCTGTTTATCTCAATTAAGAAACAATATATAGGACAAACAAATTACTATGATCAGCATGCTCAGTTAATTCTTTGCATTAAAATTACTAACCTGGGTCGAAAGTTACGGGCCTAGTGTATGTACGCTAGGTCGCAAACGCTGTCCACGGACATTGTTAATCTCCGAAGATTTCCTACTCTAGTAAGGGAGTCACGAGCAGTCGTATTTATTGGAATATCTATTCTTTGGTGAAAAGACGTGGTTATACAAATGAGGTCATCGCGCATGCGCATAGCGTACTATATTTATATGCATGGACTCCGACGATAAGTAAGCTAGTAAATAGACGACCGCAAAGCAGAACGATTCATATTTAATATAGCCTAAATAGAAAATTATGAGGCTTGACAAGAGAAAATAATGATGTGAGTGAAAGTTAGTTGCAAATGTATAGGAAGAAAATTACATAGCGAGAAAGTGAACAGATTTTGAATAGAACGGAGGGCTAAAATCTGATGAAACCGTAACGGGTTTCAACTATAGTGGTCGCCGAATTAAAGTTCCTAAAGGAGCTATTTCTTGTTGGTTTCTCGAACTGTCCACTTTAACGTGGCATGCGTTTGATTTATTGTGGCGTTTAATATGCAAGCTGTCGCTAGAACAAACTAATTACACAGATAAAAGGGCCGTAACGTTAGACGGGCCGCTGGTCACGTTAGGTAAGCGACCCACATATTGGTATTCATACGATGCAGCGGCGCTTCGAATGCAATTTCCTAGGGTATTTAGCCAAATTTTAATATTTTGTGACGGCGAAACTAAAAGCCAATTTTATGTTCGCCGTCGACGAAGAATACGAGTTTCGAGTCACAAACAGACGCCATCTTAGGGAGTAGTGATTTACACGTACCCCAAAATCGGAGTAGCCTTACTCGCAGAGTATAGGTTTAAGCGTCATCCATGACTACCATTTTAAATCGTTAATCGGGATTATACCATATTTGAGCTTGGAGTACGACATACACTAGGCCCATTACTTTCGACCCTGAACAGTGAATACTCAACATCACTTATTGTGTCCAACATTGTAGGTTTAGAGATGAACTAATTACAGCTAATGTTTATTTATTATTAAACTGTCTTTTTCAAATGCTTAGAATGGGAGGGGGCAAATGACAGCGTTGAGTTAAGAGTTGATGAGGCTTAAACATGCAGGTCTCTTTGTAATCGGCAGAATGTTTAGCTCTCTATGGTTTGAACGCCTAAGTATACAAGCAACACTCAGACCCAGTATCAGTTCAGCAACAATTTAAGTCCTCCAATTACAGTATTACAACTGCACAGCAAATGAGGATCTGTCATCCTCCTCATATAATAATAATAATAATAATAATAATAATAATAATAATTACGACAATTTATATGGCACCGTAGCACAGCTTACAAAGAAGCAAATGCTTTGCAGTGAGGCCAACTGACTGGTTAACTTTCTGACTGGTTAACCTTCTGACTGACCTTCTTCTCAGACACCTGGAAATTGACATTTTGTGATGTCAACACATAAAACACATGTTATGCCATTTCTGCAATTTCCAGGTAGTCCACACAGGCAAACTATAAGCATAAGATTTTAAAAGGACATCATCCACATGTAGTCTACGCTACTCACTTGTGTCTTCTTCGGCTGTGAAAACGTAGATGACAAAGCACGCTGTGCAGAAACTGAGCATCTACATGAAAACAAAACGTACTGCATCAATGCGATGAATTAGACTTTACAAAGTGTTAACAGCTCATCCATGGGCTAAGAGGGTCATACTGAAATACATACAGTAGCATATATGACTTTCTTGCTATTTTGTCAATATTTGAGTTATGAGTAGTAGGTCCTTGCGAGACTACAAACAAAGTCGATTGGAAGACATCATATCATGCCTGCCAGGGCTTAAAGTGTGGCAGGACGGTCATGGACTGTGTCCTGCCACTTATTTGGCCAGCACACCTGAAAATGTATGGGGCGTCCTGGCACTTCTTTTGGAAAGGTAAGGGGTGTCCTGGCACTTCTTTTTTTTTTACACTTTTAGCACTGGTCACGACTAAACAAGTCTTTCCTCCTGAACTCATTTATAAGTTTTCTTAGATCTTCCTTTCAGCTGTTCACTGAACCACCCTGGAATTCGACATGCACATTAAATACAACTTAGTATTAACCATCAAATGTTGCCTTTTAAAAGCGTTATTACAGCTCAGCACCGTGGAAGTTTTCAGAATATAATTATTTCAAGTAGCATTCACATACCGTCAAAAGACACTGAATGCCAGCGTGAATTACTTCAATGTAATAATACTGAAGTAGGCAACCGCTGGTGAACAACGACAACACGTCATCCGTTGACGTTGTGATGTTCTGACAACCAACGCCGTTGATTGTCCACCAACTCTTGTTGCCTGTTCCGATGTTTAGAATTGGCAGGTCCTAAGAACAAGATTAAACATGTGTCAAAACAAGCACAAATAAATAAATCTACCAAATAGGTAATGCAAATTAAATAATTAATCTTCTGAAAGGAGATAAACTAATTATATCAATTGAAAGACTAAAACCACCAATTCAACTAACCAGTAACCATTCGATATAATCAAATCTTGAAACTTAAACCAAAAAAAAGATGTGCATTGCCCCAGCATCAATTGATACTCGCCTCTAAGCATATCTGCATTGAGACTTACGCTTTTCAAATTGCTTTTCCAACCAGTAGTTCATGTACTCATTGTACTGTCTTGCCAGGCTAATCTTCTGGAAGTTCTGTGGTATTATTAATATATAAGAAGAATCTAAGCTGCCTGTGTGCTTTTCAGCATGCTCTTGGAGTTTTCGAATCTCGTACTTTTTCTTCCTGTAATAAACTTTCGCTTATTTCATTTGTAAACAACTTATTTATTGCTTTGTTTCCTCTGTATTCTGAGTCATTTATATGTTTTTTTTTCATATATATTTTGGATGTTGTACCAAGAATTGTACTGTAGAAATAGTCTATGTAAAGCTCTTTTTTAGATTGGTGTCGCAATGTCCATGCAATAGAATAACGGTTGCAACAAGCGAAGTGATAATGACGGCTCACAGTTACAGAGAACTAAGAGACAATTGGTCGTGCATATAGAAAAAATACACAGCACTCAAAACAGGGTTAACAAAGCAAATTTGTTAATAAATTTGTTTTAATAACCTTAAATAAGCAGCGGAAATATAACAATTTAATACCCACACGTTTCGTAGAAGAGTACACACAGATTCCTCAATTAGTTTCAGGTTTTGCTGATGACACGTGCAAACAAGGATGTTATTGCACAAACTGATGGTCCTGTCTGACTGAACTAACAAATTAACTAATTGACTCAATTAATGACTTAACTTAAAATGACTCACTCATCCGACACTCAGAATAGCTTAAAGAAATGACTGACCCGGCTTAACATTCCCACTTCCAGGTAGAAGCAGATGACAAATGCATTCCAGATGAGCCAGATGATACACCAGACACAGTACTACAACAATAAACGTATTTAAATGAAAAACAATTAATAAATTAACTAAGAACCAATTTAACAAATGAATGCCTATGATTATCCTGTCATACCCAGCATATATCACCACAATTTAATATTGCCTTTGAAACCAACGTCAATTACTTTACCTCACCATATAAAACAAATGATAAAAATGCATTCCAGATGAGCCAATCAACTCACATAACAAAGCATTTTAATTAGTAATAAAGATATCAATTAACAAGTAATCTAATGAAAAATTAAGCAAGAAATGGATTTCATGTATATGCAAATACCTAACACTACTTTCCCTTCATGAACACTGTAACACCTTATATGTCACATAGCATAATGTAACGCCTTATCTATCTTTTAACAACGTCTTACCTAACATTACAGCACCTCTTTTCAAATAGCATAGTCAAAATAAACTTCATCTACCATCACCATGTATATAACTACCTAACATAATCAAACTCTGCTTTACCTATAATCATCACAACTTATAATTCGATTATATTTAATAAAATAAAATAAACAGAATCAGGTCGTTACCACAACTAGGATTCGGTGACGATACTGGCAGGCGCCAAACAGACCAATTATGACAAAGATGATGTTGAGAAAATTTCCTATGATTGGTCCCCACATGTAGCCAAGAAACTCAAAGACCTGGCGCTCAGCTGTTGAAATCTACAAGAGATGTATCAAATCGTATTCACTCATTCATGTTGCTAAATTTCTTTATTTATTTCTCGCATTTGCTATAACACCCGTCAAGCTATCTACTCAGAGACGTTCACGACTACAGCGCGAACACGGCATCGGAGTTTCACGCCGAGGCGCACGACCAATTGTGAGTGAAGGACTTGCTCAAGATCCCAACATGGCAGCTTGAGGTGGATTCGAACGTGAAATCCTTTAGTACAATCTTGTTATTAGAGCTTTAATGCATGAACTTCCTGTGCATCAGAACTAGTTGTAGTCATACGAAAAAATATAGTCACTCAACTGAGGCAGAAAATGTAGGATAGTTGAGACACAAATGGAACAACACAATGAGCACCACATGTGTACATGCTCAGTAAAATCCTGCTGCATGTTGCCAGACAACCTCCATTACCATTAGATGGCTGACAACCTGTTAGATCGGCTGACCACTGCAAACTGTCTCTGTTTGGCATTAGAAAAATTTGCGACAGAAGAACAGCTTTGTCCTTCCAAATAACAGCGCAACAGCTCTGTGGCGAAGCAAAAATAGGACCCAAAGACAAAATTTTGTCACTATGCGAGCGAAGCTCAGACAGCTAAGGTAAGGAATACAGTGTGTGTAGGTGGGTTTTGTGGCGGCATGATCTTCTCTCTTGGCCTTCCCTAGGCCTTACTTAGACTGATACAGAACACTATAATCTTACTTATTCATATGGTCCAAACAGGCACCAGTGAGTTAGATGATCTAAACTACTTCTAAAAATCATTGAGAACGTTTTTCAAGCGTTTATAAGGTCGGCTTGACACGTCTGCAACCCTGGCTTTGAATCCCAGCAAAATTATGTGAACCGACGAAAAACATTGTCAAATCGCGTGTAACACGAGAGACCGTGAACTGTTATGTAAAATGCCCCTGAAATCTAATACGCAGACTTCTTAAATCTTATACGATCTTCATATAAAAGCATCCACATACAACGTACATTCGAGTATATACACAGAAGCAAGCTACAAGTAGGTTACGTACCAATTGCAGACAGCACAGGGCTATCAAGAAGCATCTCCCCGTACAGCAACTCATCGTGTTCTTATAATTATATCGCTGAAAAAAGGCTCCGAACTTTGAAACCCTGGCCAAGACATTAACTAAAACCTTTAAAATAAAATGAAAGTTCCGCGAGACTCAAGAAAAACATAAATCGTTTTAGTTTTCACATTTTCAGAGACTTTAACACAGGATCATATTTATACATCCGGTTTCTTAGCAGTCTAGTTATTCGAACAACTTTTGTTGCGCTTTAGTTCAAGTAAGTAAGTAAGTGTTCACTTTGTTTCTTAGTTTCAGACTGCATTCTGAGTTACAAACGACATTGTACATTATACTACATAAGCAAGTAAAAGGCAAGAATAATCAGAATATACAATCTCGTAAACTTCAAGAAGAAGCTAGGGCAGATAAGATTTTAAAACATTGTATAATTTGTATAGGCCTAAGTGGTGGTTCTCACATAGCCTATAACCTAATATTATGTTATAACATACGAATAAGAAACATTCTTCTGTGTAGTAACAAATATCATTAGCGTCGTGGTCTGTTTTGTCCAGACTTGTGACTTAGGCCTAATTGGGACTGACAATGTGAGAGTGCAAGACACCGCAGGCAGTGGCGAAGTTAACAGTTATTGTAGGCCTAACAGTAGGCCTATATAGCCTAAGTTGTTACGCTCTATTAGAGCCTATACATGTAGGCCTAGCTCTTTAGCCTCTTTGTGTATACTATATTGTACTCTTGCTAATTAAGAGTACTAATAACACACCATCACCTTCCTCAGGGCTTCAGGCTCCTCTATCCATCACACATCGGGCTTTTCATTCGAAACTAAAGACACGTCCTTTTCAAGAACTCTTACGACTTACGGTCTTACCCTGTCTCATCTGATCCTCCACCCTCCAATTCATAGGTGCAATCACGTCCTAAAAGTTGGGGGCCATGATGAATCGCGTCCTAAAATTTGGGGGACCATAGGCTAATAATAAAGTTAGGGCACCACTCAAAAGTTGGGGGGACGCGTCCCGTGGGTCCCATATAGGGTGGTTGCGCCTATGCTCCAATTCCCGGCCCAGACGACACCCGCCTTAGTAGATGTTCCGACCCTCTGTACCTATCGTAACTCGACCCAGAACACCACGGATCACTCTCACGGACAACCCTAGGTATGACTCAACGCAGCGCTCATGAATAAGCTGGTGCCCCGCGCTTGGCTTCAAATAAGTAGCGCTAGATCATTTCAGTGCTCGATAGCCGTGGTTTAATTAGCCTACGACTTCAAAAGTAGGATACGTGTCTCCTCCTATTGCTAAAATCCTTCAAATTTCCTAACAGCACTGTAGCCTGAACCCAATGGTATTGTTATTTTTGAGCTGTCATCGCAGCAAAATCTCATAATTTCACTGATGAAAGACATGGTTTAAGAGTTCAATAAATATCCCCTGCTCATTTTTATTTAAATGTCTCATCACCTCCTCAGTGCTGATAGTCGTGGTTTTTGCGTCCTGTCACCCTTGCTCTTCAACATATTTCTGGAGTTGATAATGGCTAGGGCTCTGGATGGAATGGAGGAGGGGGCGGTGATTGGAGGAGAGGTCATAGGAGATCTGAGGTTCGCAGATGACATATAGCACTGTTGGCAGAGCAAGCAAAGGGCTTGCAGGAAACCAGGGCCGTGTTTAAGGTTCTTCGAGTGTCGGTGCAAAGTGTTACAACAAAAGCAAAGTGCCATTCGGCAGTCTTACAAGATTAGACATTTTTCAAAAATCCGCTGTTCAATAGGCTAGCCTACATGGTTTGTCGGCTGTGGCGGGTCAGTAAGCAAGGACGCAACGTCGGTGAACTTAGTGAAATTAATGTTTTCTTAGACTTACTGATTTTACAAACGGTTTAAGTAACACTGAGACTCGCAGAAGACATTTGGCCAATGGCAACAAAACTCTCGGCTCAGGGGCATTCGGTGCGCCGCACCGAATGGACCTATGTTAAACACGGCCCTGCAGGAAACACTGACAAGTGTAGTGGAAGTGAGTCGCAATATGGGAATGGCAATAAATGTCACGAAAACAGAAAGTCAACTTCTGGGAGGAGGAGATAAGAGGTTTCAACTGGAAGCAGATGGGCAGCAACTTGTGCAGGCGGATAGTTTCGTTTATTTGGGGGGAAACATCAGCACGCAGGGAGGATCAGAGAAAGACGTGAAAAGAAGAATTGGAATAGCGAGAGGAATATGGCAGGCATTGGGGAAAATATGGAACGCAAAGGAAATAAGCAGAGACACAAAAATCAAGTTGTATGAAACGTTGGTGTTAAGTGCATTACTCTACAATTCCGAGACCTGGACACTGAGGGAGACCGAGAAACAGCGATTAAGGGTGTTCGAGATGGCCTGTCTACGAAAGATAGAAGGAGTCACAAGAAGAGATAGAATACGGAATGAGATTATATACGAAAGATTAAACATCCGGAACGAAGTAGTGAGCAGAATAGTACAGAACAGACGACTGCGCTACTTTGGGCACATGGTCAGGATGGAAAACAACCGGTATCCAAAGATAGCCTTCAATGGGGAGGTACAGGGAAGGAGAAAAAGAGGAAGACCGAAGAAACGATGGAGGGACGTGATTAAGGAGGACTGTCAGGAGATGGGGCTGTCGATGCAGGAGGCTGTGCATCAGGCGGAAAACAGAGGAAAATGGAGAGCTTCCATAAATGAGCGGCTTCTGCGTGCTGGGGCATCGCCAAGGCCATAAGTAAGGATCCTCCTGTTAAGCTATTTAAACTTTTAAATCTCCACACTGTAACGGTAACATTTTAACTTTTTAATCCGTCATCTCATAATTTCATTGCAGAAAAACCTGGTTTAAGAGTTCAATAAAATATTGTCCCCACCACGTTCAAATTTTTGAATTTCCTCACTGCAAGAGTAGCATTTTAAGATGCCGTCTTAACAAATTAAATTGCTCATTATGGACAAACAATGGATATTGGATAGCAGTGTAGAAATTTATAATGATATATATATATATCTGAAGTAGGCCTATTTATGAAATATTTGGGAAGGTCTACTTAGGCCTAAGCATCTCCGAGACTCCGTCCCCCAACCACAAACAGGCCCGACATTAGGGCAACTAGAACGAGTCTGCAGCCGCCGTGAGCCCTGCGCTTTCAGGGCCCCGCGCTGCTCACCTTAATTTTTCTCACTGCGATGATACCGGCATTGGCAGCTTTAATCGCTTGGCAGCAATAGGCCTACTGAGGTAATTCTGCCGAATGAAAGTGATTGCACGCTGGTAAAGATTGTGGAGTTTAAACAGCACAATTAATGTGCAGGTGAAAACTGTGTAGTTAAGTAACCTAATAAGCACATTGTATTGTGCAAGTCTGTCACAGTTAATACAGGGTGCACATTATATTGTGCAACTTTCGATGAAGAGGAATGCCAGCGTCTATCGGGCGGGCGAAAGAATCCTATAGCGTGACTCATCAGATACTCAGAATCTCCTCGGTCTCTTAACCTTTCTCGACCTGAGAAAACCCAGGCTGGCAGGCAGGCAGGCAGATGGACGGGAAGGAAGACAGGCATACACGCATGCAAACAGAGAGGCAAGCAGACAGACAAACAGACGGACAGGAAGGAAGACAGTCAGACACGTAGACAAACAGACAATCAAGCAGACAAACAGACACACAGACGGACAGATATGAAGACAGGCAGGCAGACGGACAAACAGTCATGCATACAGGCATTCAGAGAGTCAGGCAGACAGACGAACGTACAGGTGTGCAGACAATCAGGTAGGTAAGCAGGCGGACAGGTAAGCGGACAGGCAGGCAAGCGGACAGGCAGGCATGCAGATAGTCAGACAGACAGACAGACAGACAGACAGACAGACAGACAGACAGACAGACAGATCTTTGACAGTAACAAGAAGAGAGCGCTAGAGTTCAGTCATTAAATTTCCGCGCCAAAATCTCGTGGCTTACGCCCTATAAAGCCTGATCGGCTTTGTCTGTCGCTTCTCCTTATCCGGCACCCCCACCCCTTGCCGCTGGCTTTGTGTATGTGAGGCACCGGTCAAACGCAGTATTGTGTGAGTGTATCAAAGTTCGTTGTAATCTGAACCTTCAATTCATCCAGCCGTCCATCATTCAGTCGGTCAGTCAGTCCCTCAATCTGCGAGTCAGTCAGTCAGTCAGTCGGTCAGTCAGTCAGTCGGTGTGTCGGTCGGTCGGTCAGTCAGTCAGTTAGTTAGTCGGTCCCTCAATCCTCGAGTCAGTCAGTCAGTCAGTCAGTCGGTCAGTCAGTCAGTCATTCAGTCGGTCAGTCAGTCAGTCAGTCAGTTAGTCGGTTCCTCAATCCTCGAGTCAGTCAGTGAGTCAGTCAGTCAGTTAGTCGGTCCCTCAATCCGCGAGTCAGTCAGTCAGTCAGTCGGTCAGTCAGTCAGTCGGTGTGTCGGTCGGTCGGTCAGTCAGTCAGTTAGTTAGTCGGTCCCTCAATCCGCGAGTCAGTCAGTCAGTCGGTCAGTCAGTCAGTCGGTGTGTCGGTCGGTCGGTCAGTCAGTCAGTTAGTTAGTCGGTTCCTCAATCCTCGAGTCAGTCAGTCAGTCAGTCAGTCAGTCAGTCGGTCAGTCAGTCAGTCAGTCAGTCATTCAGTCGGTCAGTCAGTCAGTCAGTCAGTTAGTCGGTTCCTCAATCCGCGAGTCAGTCGGTCAGTCGATCGGTCGGTCGGTCAGTCAGTCAGTCAGTCAGTCAGTCAGTCAGTCAGTCAGTCAGTCAGTCAGTCAGTCAGTCAGTCAGTCAGTTAGTCGGTCCCTCAATCCTCGAGTCAGTCAGTCAGTTAGCCGGTAAGTCAGTCAGTCGGTGTGTCGGTCGGTCAGTCAGTCAGTCAGTCAGTTAGTCGGTTCCTCAATCCGCGAGTCAGTCGGTCAGTCGATCGGTCGGTCGGTCAGTCAGTCAGTCAGTCAGTCAGTCAGTCAGTCAGTCAGTCAGTCAGTCAGTCAGTCAGTCAGTCAGTTAGTCGGTCCCTCAATCCTCGAGTCAGTCAGTCAGTCAGTCAGTCAGTCAGTCAGTTAGCCGGTCAGTCAGTCAGTCGGTGTGTCGGTCGGTCAGTCAGTCAGTCAGTCAGTTAGTCATTCAGTCGGTCAGTCAGTCAGTCAGTCAGTTAGTCGGTTCCTCAATCCGCGAGTCAGTCGGTCAGTCGATCGGTCGGTCAGTCGGTCAGTCAGTCAGTCAGTCCGTCAGTCAGTTAGTCGGTCCCTCAATCCGCGAGTCAGTCGGTCAGTCAGTCAGTCAGTCAGTCGGTCAGTCAGTCAGTCAGTTAGTCGGTCCCTCAATCCGCGAGTCAGTCGGTCGGTCAGTCAGTCAGTCAGTTAGTCAGTCCCTCAATCGGCGAGTCAGTCGGTCAGTCAGTCAGTCAGTCGGTCAGTCAGTCAGTCTGTCAGTCTGTCAGTCAGTCAGTCAGTCAGTCAGTCAGTCAGTTAGTCGGTCCCTCAATCCGTGAGTTAGTCAGTCAGTCTGTCAGTCATCAGTCAGTCAGTCGGTCAGTCAGTCAGCTAGTCAGTCAGTCAGTCAGTCGGTCCGTCCGTCCGTTTGTCCGTCCTTTTTCGTCTATCCTTGAGTCAATCAATCAATCAATCAACCAATCGATCGATCTATCTATCGGTCGATCGGTCGGTCGGTCGGTCGGCATACGGTCTGCATACATTCACCACCCACCCATCAATCCATATTCAACCATTTCCACTCAAGCACGTGCGCTTCAAATCAAGATTGGTTATGAAAACGAAAATTTGTCTGAAATAAACGATTTGATGTGATTTAACAATTTAATAAATTTCAGATCGAAAGAATCAATTGATCTGATATCACAAGGTTACTGAAGGAACAGCGAGCTTGGCTACTGATGACAAGATTTTATTTGAGGGATAGCCTAGGGCCCTAGGCCCTATGGCATCTATCTATGATTGTAGGCTATACGCTGTCTAAGCCTATAAGACGTTTGTTATTATCAAAAGTCTTTTTTATTACTGTCGTAGGCCTATATAACGAATTAATTACTATACTATTTTAAATAATAGGTGTCACGATAGTCTTTATAAGCGGCATCACGTTTAGCTAAGAGAGGCCTCCCTTTATTCTGTCCTTCTACCTTTTAAAACAAGTTTTCCTAATTTATATTAGATCTGCTCCTGCTGTAGCTTATTTTAACATATAATTATGTAATCGTTGTATTACTATGTAGTTTATAGCCTATGAACTGATCAGATGCAAATAAAGACTGCTTACTTACCTTATTACTTATATAATTTTAATTTTGTCTATGCGCGCCCTGCAGTACGGAACCTCATAGGGGACGTTCGATATTTTTATTTACCTAGTGCATACTAGATAATAACTATCTTTAGGCCCTATTTATCTAGTGCGTAGGCCTACTAGATAATATCGAGTGCATACTACATAATATCTAGTACAGGAAACTATCTAGTGTGCACAAGATCTTATCTAGTGCGCATTAGAATTAGATGTACGCGCCATGTACGCACCATGTACGCACCATGTGGAACTACGTCTAATACCTCGAGCCTTTGAGACTGCGTTCTACTCTTCTCTTAAGACTGTTCTCTTTAGCCGTGGTTGGGTCGGGAGCGCTTCTGGGTAGCTACTCTCGAAGAGGCGCTAAATAAATGTCTCAAATGAATAATATGAATGAAAGATAAATAAACAATATCGCATGTCCCCTATGGGGTTCCGTACTGCAGAATAGGTCCAGCCTCTCTCTCCCCTTTTCATAGCCTGCAGCCAGCCAGGCATCATGCTTCATAGTGATGCGCTGAGCCAAGATCCGACGCACGTGACGCGTCGCATCCAAATGGTCCAATCACAGCCTCGCAGGAGCAAAATCAAAAATCAAAATAACGGCGGTTTATAAACTTAAGGGAAGTTAAGGCGTAAACATTTCGATTAACAGTTAAAACGGACGACTTATTTTACGCGATTTGAAAGCAAGTTGAAAAGAGTCTATGGTTGATGAACAATTTGAATGAAAAGAATCGGACACCGGCATATAAATGTTGGATTATACAGATGTATTCCTACTGGTAGGGGTGTTGTGTGTGTGTGTGTCAAGTTCGTGTGTTATTCATATCGGACGACCTCAGGTACGTTCCGTAACGTTCGGTGTGGATTCCGACGGGTAAGCGTGTTCAAATGTTCATGTACGTCAAGTTAGTTAGATATTCACTTTAGCTACTGCAATTTACATTCGGCATGGAAAGCCTTTTAGGATAAAAAATATAGTAAACCTGACAGATTTGTCTGTTTTGTTTTCCCGGTAGCGTAGTAGATAGATCTACGCACGCTAGCGTAGAGAGCGAGAGGTAACGGGTTCGAGTCCCCGTTGGGTGGACATGCTTTGTAGACTGCTATTAGCGCCGTGTATTACAGACTGTCTGTTCAGTTAGTAGTTAAGTTTGACGTTAATTAAGATTACTGCATAACGTATACATGTATGTAAGCGCAGTGCGTTTTGCAGGCGCTCAATTAAAGAAAATTAATAATAATAATGATAATAATAATGATGATGATAATAATAATGATGATGATGATAATAATAATAATAATAATAATAATAATAATAATAATAATAATAATAATAATAATAATAATAATAATAATAATAATCTGTTTTCCAGCGGGTTTCGGTGGCTCTTCAACATGGGAACGCCATCTGCCTCTCCGGAACATTGCCACCGCTCCCTGATCGACCTGAGAAGGAGATTTACAATCCGGCAAAACGAGCCGTGGAACGACAGGAGGAAGCATCCTACAGCAGATGAGACCGTGTCGGCCGAAAAAGACAGTCACACGTCGTGTGTTACGTTCCTTATAATAATAATAATAATAAAAATAATAGTAATAATAATAATAACAACGCAATAGCGTTTAGAGGGACTTTTATTCACGACACCGGTGATGAGGACCAAGAACAATAGTAGCAATTATCACTCTTCGGAGTTGATGTTAGAATAGGAAGTTGTCTGTTTTCTCAATGAATGAAGTTGTTTATAATAATAATAATAATAATAATAATAATAATAATAATAATAATAATAATAATAATATAACATTGCCATTGCTCCCCGAGCTGTGAATGCGATGACACATCCTTTTGGACTCTCATCAGTCGCTTAATATGATAATAATGATAATAATAATAATAATAATAAAATAATTTTATCATAATAAAATATTAATAACTCGTCTGTACATGATTGTGTGTTAGTTTTTGAAGAAATAAATGTTTTATAATAATAATAATAATAATAATAATTTAACAGGTTCGTTTATTAAGCCCCTAACTCACATGAATCAAGGGTCTCACTGAGGGTGCTTGGTCTCACTGAAATTAATCTGTTTGTTTGGAATTTTTGTTAAATAGAATAAATATGTGTTTATAGTAATAATAATAATAATAATAATAATAATAATATCAAACAAACATCAGTAACATACGGTAGAATAAACAAACGAAGCAGTAGCTATTGATTTAAAGGACGATAAAAGTGCCAGTAATTAAAACTCCACTGGATCTGAGACTCAGCTAAAGTGCCTCAATATTATTGTTATTATTATTATTATTATTATTATGATAAGCGCAGTGCGCTTTGCAGGCGCTCAATTAAAGAAAATTAATAATAATAATGATAATAATAATGATGATGATAATAATAATAATAATAATAATAGTAATAATAATCATATTAATCATAA
The DNA here is from genome assembly GCA_945859605.1 of Lumbricus rubellus. Classification (NCBI taxonomy): domain Eukaryota; kingdom Metazoa; phylum Annelida; class Clitellata; order Crassiclitellata; family Lumbricidae; genus Lumbricus; species Lumbricus rubellus. The sequence continues at coordinate 18,824,669 of OX243816.1, read as the reverse complement.
TAATAATAATAATAATAGTAGTAATAATAATAACAACGCAATAGCGTTTAGAGGGGACTTTTATTCACGACACTGGTGACCGGTAATTATTATTATAATTATCCATTATTATTCTTTATCATTAATTAATAATAATAATTATAATTGTTATCTATATAAATAAAAATGAAACTTTCCAATAGTTTGTAATAAGTTTTCTCGGAATGTTACGCACAGATTGTTCTGAAAATTTACCCAAACCTTCCATTCCAATAGGATCGTGTTTTAAGATGCCTTTTTCCCGAAAAACGCAATCCTTTCCACAAAAAGTGAACTTTGCATTCCATTCGACCGCCATTTGCAACTTCAACAAAACCGCAGGGTTACCAGATTTGCGAAACACTTTGTCCCGAAATCATGTTGTAAAGTCGCCCAAAAGGCGCGAGATTTCGGAAACACGAAATCACGTTGTAAAGTCGCTCAAAAGTCGCGAATGACCAACTTTATCGCTGTGGGGAAGGAACGGTGTGAGGGAGGAAAGAAGAAAGAGGGAGCGGGACGAAGTGGGACGGGAGGGACCGTAGGGGAGGGATGGAGAAGGCAGGGAGGCACAGGGAGGGAGGGAGGGGAGGGCAATGAAACTGGGGGCGGGAGGGAAGGAGGAGAGGGTGGAGGAAGAGGTGAAGAAAGGCGGGGCAGGGGTAGGGGAGGGGATGGTAGGACGGTCTTTTCTGCCACAGCAACGCGTGGCCGGGTACAGCTAGTAATTATAATAATAATTATAATTATAATAATTATAATAAAAATTAGATGCATTATACATTAATTTTTAGTATGCTGTTGTAGGCTAACTATTAGTGCATTATTTTAGCGTTTTGTCAGGCGTTCACTATTCAGCAAGCACAGCCATTTGGCGTTGCTCAGTTTGTAACGCAAATAAATGAAGGTCATTTTAATTATAATAATAATAATTATTATTATTATAATAATTATAATAATAATTGTAATAATAATTATCATAATACTTATCATAATAATAATAATATTTATTATTATAATAATAATTATTATGAAATTATTATAATAATTATAATTATTATTATGATAATTATTATTATTATTATTATTATTGATAATTATTATTATTGGGGTGGGACGCTTCACGCGTATAGTGAGATTTTTTTCTGTTTTAGACCCGGATTTGACTCACTTTCACTCGTGATGAAAACAGTTTAGGACTATTTTCTTGTTTATTAGGTGGATAACTGGTCGGACGCAGCGCCAAGAATCTCTGACAAAATGTGATCGTCGATCGATGGAGCTTGCTGGCAGGACATCTCGTTCCACTGAAACACCTGCAGTCGCTGCTCTGCCAACAAAGGTTGACTGCTTTAGAGCTTAAACTGCTGACGCGCCTACAACGTTTATCTCAATGACAACTGTCTTTGATATGTTATGTTTGATTTGTTATTGATGACATTTTGGATGACTTCATCCCTTTTGATTTGTCTGTTTAATAGGTCCATCTTTTAAGGTTGCATCCTTCTCTCACAGAACCGGACCCTTGTTTTTTCTTCCCTCAAAAGCTTACCTTGACACCAACATTTGCCAAAATTATCAACCTATCTCAAATTGCTCCTTTCTTTCTAAGACTCTTCAACGACTTGTCTCTCTGCAGTTTCTACCTTACCTTGAGCTATCTGGTCTCTTTGCTGCAAATCAGTCCGATTTTGGGGTCCATCATTCCACTGAGGGCGGTCTCCTTTCTCTATTATCTGAAATCTATTCTGTTGATCATGATAGGTCTGAGTTTACTCCATTGGCCCTCTATTTTAAACCCGGTTTCGGCTTATTTAGACACACATTCAGCTTAATTGGACTTGCCTACATTACTGCTAAGAGTCAATTGGGATTTATTGAGGCCAGATCTATGAATATTTCTATATTTGTTTAAATGCTAAAATTACACTAATTTTGGTTTTATACTGAGTGTCGAATTGTGTTTTTCCCCCAGAATCTAATGGGATGACTGGTGTTGAGTTCTTCCTGTGCATCGATGGAGTTGTAGGGTGTGCTGGATCCAAAGGTGAAGTTACAATTTGGTTATATTACAGTGTAGCTCAGGGTATTCGTTGCAACTGAGTTTGATCAAAGTGGCAGGTCTATCAGAAATGTGTCTCACCTGCAAGGACCGTTTGTCAACTTCGAGTGGCATATTTCCAGAGCGCTGACCTTTCATGAAATCACAGGTCATGATGCATGCAGCGCCTCACAGCCAGCATTCGAGAGTTGTCACTGCTTATCGGAAATGAATTAATTGTTAGTGTTATATATGAATTATTTTTGCCAATTTTTCGCTAGCATTTTTTTATATAACATTGTGTATACCTTTAGTGACAGGAAACTTGATTTTAGATTAGTAAATTAACAAACGATTTCCAAGTCAACTTTCATGTTAGTTTATATAAAGTGCGATTGGCAAGTGCCTTATAATGACTACTTATCTTTCACAGATGAATAAGGTAGCTGAACGGATAGAACGCAAAGCCTGTCACACCATGGAGCAGTGTTCAAAACTTCACTCGAGTGACCAGTGAGTATGGACCTTGGTCATATCCTTCAGTATTAATTGTTTAGTGTCATTTTTTCTTTTATGCGTGTTATTATGCCCACTGAAGCTTACCTGGTTTTATTAGTGTTCTCTGTTTTTCTTTGCTGTGGTACCTGTTTCTTATCGGATATTTATATTTAATTATTATAATTATAATAATATTATAATTTTAAGAAACGTTTTTGTTAACCGTCAGACTACCAAGCTTTTTGTGACATGAACTATAAAGGCGATGGTTACCACCACCCAGAGCCATAGATTTCAACCGTTGAATTTGATTTTAGATGGCTGATTTTGTAATACAGCAAAAGATTAAGCATTCATTTCTGGACAACATCGAAAGTCATGTACAGTGGTGTGCAAAAGTCTGGAACCACCTGGAAATATCGCATTTTTTCGAATTTCCAGTCTCTTACTCGCATATTTTCATATGCCCAATAAAAACTTTTGTGTGTAACATCATGGGGGATACATTTTGCTATTAGAATCAACTTTTTAGTCTAGGTTGAACTAAATTTTACCAGTTTGTACGTGGAAGTTGCCATGGTAATGGGTTTTTATGTGTAAATCTCGTAATTTGCACTTCCATGGCCATTGGTGTAAAATATATTAGCATGGTTAAAACACGTCATGTGCGATCTGATTTCGTTCACAATCATTCATTTATTCATCGATTCATTTCGAAAATTTATATAGCGCCATTCAAAAAGGTTATAGAGGTGCTTCCAGACCAGCCACGGCTAAAAAGACAGGTCTTGAGCAACTGGTAGAAATCAGGCAAATTATTCCGAGGTAGTAAGCGTAGTAGGCTACTAATCATTTAGTTGGCATTGAAAAGACTGTTTTGTGAACAGTTATGCCTCAGGATTTGGTGCACCATGTGCACCCCTTAATCTTGATCATCTGCCTGTACCGTATCTGCATTGAGTACACCATCCTAACGAGGTGGTCAATGGTCATGGGTAACGACACGGTGCCAGATGGCGATGAACGAGTCACACAGCTTGTAATTACTCGCGTGGTGTCTCTTTGATATCTTCAAGGCTATTTTTGTGCCAGAAAGTCTATTGTGTGCCTGAGATTCTCAGTCGGATTCAACTGGTCCAGCGCCATACCTATCATCAACTGCATGGGTGCCTGAACAACATCAGGACTCTGGACTGGTCTGTCCAGTCACTGGATAGGAATCCGATTGAGACTTTCTGGCACAAAAATAGCCTTAAAGATATCAAAGAGACACCACACCAGTAATTACAAGCTGTGAGACTCGTTCATCGCCATCTGGCACCGTGTCGTTACCCATGACCATTGACCACCTCGTTAGGATGGTGTACTCAATGCAGATACGGTACAGGCAGATGATCAAGAATAAGAGGTGCACATGGTTCACCAAATCCTGAGGCATAACTGTTCACAAAACAGTCTTTTCAATGCCAACTAAATGATTAGTAGCCTACTACGCTTATTACCTCGGAATAATTTGCCTGTTTTCTACCAGTTGCTCAAGACCTGTTTTTTTAGCCGTGGCTGGTCTGGGAGCACCTCTGAGTACCTTTTTTGAATGGCGCTATATAAATTTTCGAAATGAATGGATGAATGAATGAATGATTGTGAACGAAATCAGATCGCACATGACGTGTTTTAACCATACTAATATATTTTACACCAATGGCCATGGAAGCGCAAATTGCGAGATTTACACACAAAAACCCATTACCAGGGCAACTTCCACATACAAACTGGTAAAATTTAGTTCAACCTAGACTAAAAAGTTGATTCTAATAGCCAAATGTATCCCCCATGATGTTGCACACAAAAGTTTTTATTGGGCATATGAAAATATGCGAGTAAGAGACTGGAAAGTCGAAAAAATGCGATATTTCCAGATGGTTCCAGACTTTTGCACACCACTGTAGATATATCAACAATGAACGTGAAACTAGAAATTATGTCATTGTTCTCGGCAGCCAATGGTTGGTGGTTCTCGAGTTATTGCAAGTTGCTTCCGTTCCTGTGCGAATTCTTCATAAAAACTGTTTTCTTGCACACTTCACAGGAATCACAGCACTGCTATATGGGCCTACTTTGTTAGCATTTTTCTTGGTCAGTTTATTCCCATACCCAACCTGTATTCGGCACACTTTTGCACTCTCCTACCAGCAGAGGCAGTGTATGGTAGACGAACTGATGTACAGGGTGCGCCAAAAAAGACCCTTCTAAAATTTTTGCCAATATCTTGACCAAAAGTGAGAATTTTGAAATGAAATTTTACAGTCTTAAAGACAATTTATATTTACACCAGATGGCCAGATTTTATAAAATATTTCAAACACATCAAAAGTTACACCACTTTTAGTGAGGTCACCCCCGTTTTTTGATGTTTCAAAAACGAAACGCAATTTTTTAAGGTTTTTTGCCAATATCTTGGCCAAAAATAAGAATATCAAAATAAAATTTTACAGTCTTATAGACCAGTGGTTCTCAAATTGGTGGTCCGCGGAGTCCTGATCACCGGTCCGCGAAGAAGTCTGAGAGTGAAAAATAAATTATAATTTATTAAGTTATATATTTAAAATTGTGAAATTATTCGAGTTCTTGTTCAAAATTTATTCAAAATGCTGTTTCAAACTATAAACATACATTAGGCCTACCAGTGCCTTATTTTAACTTGCCAAATGGCTGTAGGCCTACAAACTATTTTTACTATTTAGAAATCCCTCATTATAAATAACTTATTGTTCCACGCTCACGGACTGCAATCAGGCAGCGCCGTGCTTTCTCCGTGGCTGGCCCTGCGACCTGGAATGAGCTCCCTGTTATCCTTCGTCAAATACCTATTAGCCTTTCTACTTCTACTTAATTTCTTTCTCTTCTCAAGACTGTCTTATTCGACCAGGGTTGGACTGGGAGCGCTCCTGAGTAGTAACCTTGAAGGAGCGCTATATCAAATTCTCAGTAAATAAATAAATAATAAATAAACCCTATAATTAGTTTTTTTTATAATGTATACAGTTCGCTTTTGTCTGTGCTTGCCATTAAAGTTAGTGGTCCGCGAGCTTTCCAAATAAATTATTGCCGGTCCGCGGCCTGCCAAAGTTTGAGAACCACTGTTATAGACAATTCGTATTTACACATGGTGTTCAGATTTCAGCACAATATTTCAAACAGAACAAAAAGTTATGCCACTTTTAGTGAGACCACCCACCTTTTTTGACGATTCAAAAACGAAACGCAACAAAAAGTAACAAAAACTAACAAAAACACGATTTTATTAAGTCTCATCTCAAATAACTGTTGTCAAATGAACTTGGTATGCTTCACAACTTGTGTTCGATGTGCCCACTACCAGTGCCAACACTTTTTTTGAGTCTCTATGCAGCTCTCGATGGACCCCTGATTAATCTGGCAGATTCCTTATTTACCAATTTCCAGAACTTGGAAGGTGTGCACTAAGCCTGACTGTCGAGTTCAAGTGCGAGTGTGGGGAACACATTTTCGTACCTTGCGAAGGCCAGCTTGTAATGACGTACAGTAATTTATGGGATATAAGAAAGCATGGACTATGGCTATGAAAACAGAGGAGACAGATCTTCCATTGGCGGCGCCTTAGCTGGTAGTGGAAAGAACGTGTTGTGTTCTGAAGATGTGAATAAGAACGTTAAATTACAGTCAGGTTACATATAAATCAGGAAAGCATTACTATAAACCCTGCAGAGGTCAAAGGGGCTTACACAAGTATTAATTGCAAAATGAGTTAGCGGCGTTTTGGTGTGCACTCCTATAAAGAGTCGCCACCGCTGCACTAGAGATCAGACAACATAATCCATCTACTTGAACTTATGTTATATTATAATTATCAGTGTTGTCAAAAATTAAGTTAAATGTTATGTTTTCAGGTCTTCCTGTGGCGTTAACCGTATCAAGGAGACCGACCTGTTTGGGAAGAGCATCTGAAGCATTCCCAAAACTCTGTCTCACAGCTGCTGTATCAATTGACATTGTAGTCTCGTGTGGACTTTATAAGATGTGTGACATTTCAAGTTTTATGTTGTTCTCAGATTTTGATCATGCAATAAATATGAATATAAATTATGATTACTGGAGTCCATGCTTATAATAAATTGTAATAATTTAGTATATTTATTTTTTAGGTATAAATCAGAATAATAAATTACTGTAAATGAAAGCAAAATCTGGATTTCACATGTAAACACAGCTAATGATACTTGCAATATATATTCACCATAATTGTGTCTACACAATAAATGTGCATTAAACAGCACCACATTTTGCACCGAAAGTGCATTTTAAAAGTACAGCTGAAGTCCACTGGAATGTGTACTTGAACTGTGCAGTTCAGGTACACATTCCGGTCCACTATGGTACACTGTACTTTTAAAATGCACAATATCGGTGCAAAATGTGGTGCTGTTTAATGCACATTTTGTGTGGTTAAAGTCACACAATTGGTGTGAAGGAAAGCTGCACATTATTGTGTATTTTATGATGGCACAATACTGTGTACTTATGGTGCACACTTTCTGTAGAGTTATAGTGCACACTTCATGTGTAGTTATGGTCCACATTTAGTGTGTAGTTATGGTGCACACCAAGTGTGTAGTTATAGTGCACATTTAGTGTGTAGTTATGGTGCACACCTAGTGTGTAGTTATAGTGCACATTTAGTGTGTATTTATGGTGCACACTTAGTGTGTAGCTATAGTGCACACATAATGTGTAGTTATCGTCCACATTTAGTGTGTATTTATGGTGCACACTTAGTGTGTAGCTATAGTGCACACAATGTGTAGTTATGTAGTTATGGTGCACACTTAGTGTGGAGGTATGGGTGCACACTTAGTGTGTAGCTAACATGCACACATAATGTGCAGCAATAGTGCACAACTGCACACCTAATGTGTGGTTATAAGTGCACTCTTAGTGTGTAGTTATGGTACACATTTAGTGTGCAGCCGAAAAACTCCACACTAAATTGCACATTTCCGTGGAAGAGTGCTAGCTACACACAGGTGTGGAGGTAAGTGTGTAGTAAAACTCCACACTTTTTGCGAGAGTGCCATGGGTGTTTTGGGAAAGACTCCGAAAGAGCGAGTCTGCAAATGAAGCGAGTCACAACAAAGTACTGGTGTAAGCTTATATGCAGGGGGACGCGTCCCGTGGGTCCCATAGGGTGGTTGCGCCTATGATCTCTCTCTCTGGCGGGTCGGTGTTCAAACCCCCCCCCCATACGGCCATGTAGCCTACTGAGGTGTGTTACAGTAGCCTACGTGTGTGTTTCTACATGCCTAATCATTACAGTGTTCTTATGGCTGAATGTTGATGAAGGCCTGTTATGTCAATAAAGTTATAATCTGAAAATAATTATTATTATGTTAGAGAGAACGTTTTGTTAATTGATCTGTTAGAGCGCATAGAAAAAGTCTCTTAGACTTAGAGATTTATGCATTTCCGGTTGAGATGGTTCGTTCCACATCCCGCAAACTGCAAGCACGATCGATGCACGACGGAAGTAGATGGGTGACAGCAGCCGCTTTCATTTTGGAACATGAGCTTCTTTTCCTTTTATGTCTTGTATTGTCATGAGCCGGAAGCACTTCTGACGAGTTTCCGAATAGGCGCTTTATGAAAACGTGCTCGTAAATTTCATATTGTGATATATAGACAATCGACAGGAGAGTCAGACAGACAGAAACACACATACAACACATGCATACATACATACATACATACATACACACATACATACATACATACATACATACATACATACATACATACATACATACATACACAACACACGTCTGCACACGCAACACAGACAGACACGGGCAGACACATTGTCACAGACGGGCATAGACTTTTAGACAGGCATAGACAGATGGATAGACGTATGGATAGATGGATAGACGTATGGATAGACGAATGGATAGATGGATGGAAGGATGGCTGGCTGTTGAAAACGCAGAGTCCCATCTGCTGCTTTATAAGAGCCGTGCCGTGTTCTGTCGACATTCTTCCGGTTCGCATTCAGCTGGTTGCAAGTAAGAAAGCATTGAATGCAATCATTATCAATCACCGACGCAAGACAGATACATAATTATATACATTATTATATACATATATTGATATATACGCACATATACATATATACATAATTATATACATATATACGTAATCCATTCTCAAGTCCAACCTCACGCCACTGCCTATCCATCTTACCATGCGGCAGCAACTCATAGCATACAGCCGCACATGGTATATTATTGGTACTGTATTATAGACGCACGTTGATTAGTGTCGCCCTCCTCCTTTATCCAGGCTTGCGACTGGCAGTCAGATGGTATAATCAGTGATACCGCTCCAAAATTTAAGAAAAGCCAAGATGGGATCTTAAAAAAAGCCAAGAAAAGCCAAGTTTATAATTGTGGTTCATAAAATTATGTCACCTATTTTCTTTCAACAGAAGCTATATATGTTATCCGATAAATTGTGATGTTTATGAAATTATGTATAATTAATCCTGAAATTAATGTATGTTAAATTGTTAATAATTGGTTCGGTACTTCGGTTCGCTGATTTTCTAACATACTAACGACATTTTGGAACATAGTGCGCTAGTTTTGAGAAATAAACGTTCAGAGAATAATAATAAGTCGGATAAATCCTAGTCAGTAGATGGAGCCGCTGCCATAAGTTGTATTATTGCTGCTAAGATTATTGTTATTTAGTGGATTGTTGCTTAAATTATTGCTATTTCGTGGATTATTGCTAAGATTATTGTCATTTAGTTGGCAGAAAAAAAGCCAAGTAAAAAAGCCAAGGTCCTTTAAAAAAATGCCAATATCCCAAGATACGATTGAGAAAGCCAAGATCTTGGAAAAAAAAGCAAAGGAGCGGTATCACTGGGTATAATATTATGTACAGTGGTGCACATGGCCTATAATGTAGGCGTCCAACGAGGCGACCATGGTCACCGATGGCTGCCGCTAACCTTCTGCGATTGATGACGTCATGACATGTGATCATGACGTGCTTCATCTCGATTAAATCTGGACCGTTACCACACCTCAAACGTGGTATCAATGTCTGGTAGAGTTGATCGTTAGCAGAATTTAAATCTAGAAAGGAAATGGAGGGAGTCTAAGGTCCTTGCCTGTTTATAACCGCTTTTTATATGGATAAAATGCCTCTCGATTCGCCCATGCAGTGCATGCACAATGCAAATTCAGGGAGCCCAGCAGCCGTAGGCTACACACGACGTATTGAATTTCAGTAGGTCTATTGACCTGACAGTGGCTGTAATTGCTTAGGGGCTTTTCCGTCTGAATAAATATTACTCAGCACCCTCTACAGTCTACGTGCATTCAATAGTTTGCACTGTCTGGCGGAAAGTGATATGCTTCTTCAGTCACTGTTCAGCTATCAGATGAGAGCAGACGTGACACGCTATGCAAATCTCAATTTTATACACCTAGGCCTAACAGTAAAAGTTGACAGAATAGAAGGCTTGTGCAGGCAATCATTTATTGCTCTAAAACAAACGGATTGCTCGCTTGAAGGTAAAGTTCAAGTCCCTGTTTGGCGTACAGGAAATGAATATTTGTGATTTATTTCATTTATCATGAACATTAATTTTATGTATCGCCCATTGAAGTAGGTCTTATTTCTATTCTGAGTTGTTTGGACAGGGACTAAAAGTTTCTGACAATTTCAATAGGCATAGGTCCTGGTGTGCGAAGGTTGCATTAGGATCTGGAAAGTTGATGGGCAAAATATTTTCAATTTATTCCTCCTTTAAGAGGCGCCCCAGCAATATCACAAATTTGTTGTGGGCCTAATTTGTAAAAAAAGTGCATTTTTTCCTAATAATGTTTGTCAACTATACTTGCTATGTTGGGAGGTAATAGGCCTACAGTAAGTGCAAATAGGTGTTTTCTACTAAGAATGGCGCTTTGATGAGAATTCCTTTAGAAGTTATTTTTATTGTCGCATTTAAGACCTGTCCTAAAAATGTAGGCCTATATAAAAATACATTTCTCGAAATCTGTCTGATAGGCCTACCTTAAAAAAGTAATATCTTGCTATTATCAGGCGCTCTAAAATGTTTAAGCGTAAAATGTCAATAGGGGCATGCCAACGAATAGACTCTGCAACATATAATTCAAAAACTAGATTGTGGAACCGTGGAACACAATGTAGGGTGTAGTCCTTACAACCATGGGCGGAGACCTGGGCGGAGATTTGGGGGGGGGGGAACGAACGAGTGGCGGAAGGAAAGACGCGAGATTTTTTTGGCGGACGCGAAAATTTCAGACGCCATTTTCCAAGTAAAATTTTTCAACTTTCACCGCCAAAAAAGTTCATGACCTTTTTTTAGTCACTTCTCCAAAAAGTTGAGAAAATTGTCTATTTTCGCCGCCAAAATGTTGATGACATTTTTTAAGCATTTAGCCCCAAAAGTAAAGAAAGTATATTTTCACTACCAAAAAGTTGAACATTTTTGACTTTTTTTGAATCTTCTGACCAAAAAGTCTAGAAAAATGTCTACTTTCGCCGCCAACAAATTTCCGGCTACATTTTTGGGTCTTGACGCCAAACGATTGGGGGGGAGGACCAATGCATGGACCGTCCCCAACACTTTTATTGGGGGGACCGTCCCTCTGCCCCCTAGGTCTCCGCCCATGCCTACAACATATTATTTTCAGGAAGCAGGCAAAAAACTCTCGGAAACTGTGCATCACTACTACTTCCGGTAACCTACATTACATCGCATTTGAGTTAGAGAACAGTGTCCATGCAGATATGGAAGGAATCGAATTAAGCACCGATCAGCAATTATAATTGTACAATGTAGACCTATCCTAATTATGTAAAGCTGTATCATGCGGATTTTGTTCACCATGTCTATATATCTAAAGCTTGCCTTTCGTGTTTCCCACTCAAGGTGGTTGACAACAGCAAATAGAATCCAGCATGCAGTGAAGGTTCTAAGCACATGTGGAGGATGATAAGATATTTTAGAGAGGCCCATTTGCAACAAGATTTACGATCGAGACATTATGGATGAAATTATTCAAAGAAATGGATATCTCAGGCATGCATAAAATATAAGACTTAGACTAGGCCTACTACTTGCACTGTTGACCGACGATAGATCACAAATCCGCGAAATTTCATATCCTACAGAAGAATTCTTGCTGCAAGAGTTGAAAATCCATCAACATAAATCAAGAAATTTCGAGTAGGCCTACTCTTAAGTTCACTCTGAACATCATACTGACCTAGTTGAATAGCAAATGATAGATCAATATGAACCACCTCTCATGAAACATGATGCAGACAAGAATATTGCATGTTGTGTAAAATCAAAGAGTATTGCAGAGGTAGGCTACATATACATGTAGTAATAGCCTAAACTAGCTCAGTATCCATGCCACACCCAAGCTACAGAGTGACGCATAGAAACGTTTTAAATTAAGGCGTATTTTAGAATACGGGATATAGACATAGACATATTTTTTATTGATCCCAACAATTCAATTGTACATTATACGCTTTTAAACAAAGTATAAACATAACCAGCAACAAGCAAATACTCAAGGTGAATAAGTAGAATAGGAGTGATGGTAGTAAATTCAGTCATCAATGTAGGCCTACAGCATTGCAAATTTGCAACAATAATTGTTTGTTAGGCTATCTTAAGTTATCTATGGCTAAAAGTATAGGCCTACATTTTCACTAAAAATTTCATTTTTGGTCAAAATTAATCGATTTGTCTTTGTCGTTGGGGCACCTCTTGGAAAAGGAATAGTTCAACATATTTTGCAAACAGATTAACCGTATCAAGACACAATTTTTCCCAATCAGGGCATTTTCTATTTCTAATTTTTTCTTCACCATTAATGTGTACGTTCACTCCACCTTACTGGGTAATTGCAACTCTCCGGCCAATAGTTCCAATGACGATTTTTTTAAATGTGCATAATAATAAAATTATTGGACTGTCTACAACTCTACATGACACTAGCCCAATTAATACTATACCCGATACTGGTGAATCAGCAATTAACAGCAAAGAGATGATTATTTACCGGGATAAAATTATTGCCCCGAGGTGCTTGACCGGACACCTTTCTGAAGTTACCCTGAATGAATATTACTTCTGCTGCGGTGATGATCGCTTTTTACCTACCAGATCGTTTGACATAAGCTTATATAAAATTACTGCGGTTGTTCTTTCAGCGATGACCCAAAGTTTCTGACAACAGATGTATGATTAAATCAATTCAATATCTTATCGCATCCTTTATAAAACTTACAAAATAGACACCTCGCTGTGCGTTTGGAATGACCTCAGAGAAATCGCCAAGTTTAGATTTAACAAAAGATTACTTGGAGTTCCGAAACGTGCTTTCTTCGGGCATCGAAACAGTCACACATCTACCGTGTGGAAGTTTCTTTGAGATACCTCTTTTGTACATTCTTTCAAACCCAACAGACCTCGACATCATGTTCTGTGACATGGCACTCCGTGCCATTCACGACAATGTCCCTGTGCCTGGAAGATGCGCAAGAAACGTGCTGACAATTGATCCAACAGGTTGCCATGTTGGATTTGTAAGACTGCGAAATGGCGCTGAATACTATCGCAAACCAATTGACTATTACACAGGACCTGCTCACGTGAACGAAATAGCAATTCACAGCACTTTCCTCACATCTATGCTGGAAAAGATCAGCCCAAGATGGCGAGACATTCACGTGTTTTCTTATGATAAAGTGTACGTCGTATCCTGTCCACTGTGGCCACAAGTAGCACATGAATGGATTACACGTAAACGTGAAAACGGTTGGCCATCAGAGCAAACCATCAATGCAATTGTTGAAGGTGGCTGTCATCTGGTTTCAAAGCCTCATGGGAAGAACGCAAATGATGACACTCAATGGAGATATTCATTCTCACAAGCTGAAACTATTTTGATACACGACTGCTGGACAGATGTGCAGAAGTACGTCTATCACTTGCTGAGAATCATAAAAAGAGACGTGGTTATAAAGTGTGGGGGTAAAAAGAAGACCTTCGTTTCAAACTATCATTTCAAGACTCTGATGCTATGGGCATGCGAGGAAAAACCATTGGAATTCTGGGAAGACAGAAACATTGTGACATCTGTGAGAGAACTGATTGCTAATTTAATCGAAAAACTGATAGACAGGAATATCCAACACTATTTCATACCTGCAAATAACATAATGGATGACTTGCCATGCAACACAGACGTCGAAAGTGAAATCTGTTTACTGCTTAATTATGGAGAAGCGGAGATTCTAGAGATAACTAGAAAGGAACGCAAGGCATATCAAATAGGTCCAATCTCCATTATACTGACTAATGATGTCCTCCATCCACTGGTAACCAAACATGCAAACATTGTTTGGAGTTGGTCCAGTAATAAGTGTGGACAATTATTCCAGGAGTTTATCGAATGCTTAAAACGGAACTCTTGTAACTTTTTTCCAGAGCTTACATATTTGCATAAAGGCATAATGGCGCATCTTAAGCTGCTGAAGCTGAAAAAATACGGGAGTGGAGACCACAGACAAGAGGTTATTACAGCGGCAGAGGAATTATTTGATCTGTCAATTCAAAAGTTGGATTACGGTTTTACACGCACTCGATTTGATCTTGGCTGGTCGATATTTGATTTGGCTCAAACGCTCTTGTTTTTGGTTCGCAATGAACACTTCCCGAATGAAAATCAAAGGCTCCAAGATTCATGTTCATTGGCGCCATGGACGATGTCAACATCTTGTTACGTAAGAAGTGCAGTTGATTATGTGAGAAATCAACGTTCATTCTCAACAAAGGAAATCGAAGTTAATCGTTCCACGATGCTGCAAGGGCTATTTAACGAAACATCACTGCCTGTGAACGCAACCTATTTAATCTGCTCCGCCTTCAGGGCAAACTTCTTCTGCAATGCTCTTTCTGACTACAGAAAGGCTCTCAATATTTGTAAGGAAGTCGACCAACTGCTGAAATCATCTGGTTGGCTGGTTAATGAATTTATTGCTGAAATTCTTCTTTTTCCATTGCGAAACGAATGGAGCTGTTTATATGATAAGTACATCCAGATCGTTCTTGGCTTTCTTACTCTACACAGAGATTTAACAGTATCAAAGAGAAACAGATGCAGAACGATTGCTGTGCACATCAGTCCTGTTCAATATCTGAGATATATCTACACGCAGTGCTGTAGAACTCTCGATGAGCCAGTTGGAATAGAACTTAAGTTAAGACACGATCCGTTGATGAAATATAAAATCGACATTTTAAAGCATACACTGACCTTTTCAAGAGGAATTCTGCGAATTGCTCTATTTATTAGTAGACGAAAACCTGTGTAACAGAGGCATCAGAATACACAAACACACACAGATATAAATATTATTATGTGTTTGTGTTTGTTTGTCTGTGTATATTTGTGTTTTGTTTGTTTGTTTGTGTGTGTGTGTGTGTGTGTGTGTGAGTGTGTGTGTGTGTGTGTGTGTGTGTGACACTGTGTGTGTGAGTGTGTGTGTGTGTGTGCGTGTGCGTGTGTGTGTAAGCCTCTCTATCTGTATAATTATGACAGTAGTTTGATCTCTCTGGGTACATCATCGTATGAAGTGGTGTGTACACGAGTAAGTAAGCAAGTGTGTGTAAACTAGCATGCTTCCAATGTTTATTGGGCTCGCAATTATTAGGCTGACGCGTCCCTGGAAGTCATGCAAGTGGACTTCATGATTTCCCAACGGACCATGAAGTACAACACGCTGACGCGGAGCAGGGAACCACTCATTCGAGATAGCGACACGTCGAAATTGTATACTGCACTAAGCACTGTTGTTTCTGAACAAATAAACGGATCGTCTAATATCTCACAACGGGGGGGGGGGGGACAACGGGAGGGAGTTAGAAGAAGAGCGGAATGGAATTTGGAAGCTCTACACACTTTTCAACGGTGTTGATCAGTTAAATAGATGGAGAAAAAATTAGCATCTCTAAATGGGCTTTTAAATAAATTTTTAGAACTGCCCAACACCTTTTTCCTTTCCCATCCTCTAAGTTTCTTTAGATCATTCGCGAGATGGAGACGGTATTATGTCACGATTCATACATGTAGGCCTACATTGTACAGTACGGTACACGTATAGACAGTACTAAGACAAAAATGGCCAAGCTCGCTCCTGAAGCTGTCACTAATTAGAGTGTTAATTTTCAATCAATCAATCAATTTTTTAAAATAATGTTTTTACTTTTTAAAACTTTTTATTTATTTATTTTTTTCAAGTTTTTACACTTTCATTTTATATGTAACTCAAACAAATTACGCATAGTTGTCGGATGAACTTCTTGCCGTTTTCTCTTCTATATAGTTTGATGTCTTGCTGAATTAAACAAGGACATCATGGATGACCCACTCCTCAGAGTTCTTATTGCGTTGTACTACTAATCGAAAATGAATGAATCTCTGACGACACACACAGTTCCAATATTATGAAGACGCAGCTGTAGCTGTCTCAATGTCCATCGGACCTCGTCTGAATTAATGCCCACAGCAACCATTCGTCATTGCAGTCTGCAGTCGATAAATCGTATTTTGACGTCCAGTTAAAAGGCCAGAATTTTCATGGGCATCAGATCTGATAGGAGCCATGTATGGGTGCAATACGAATCCCATTTGCACGTATACACCTAATGGTAGAGGACATCATAAATATTTATCATCTTCAGTTCATCGAGTTCAAAAATTTCCGAGGTTTCCTGGTTGCAGACGGCGTTGATATTATAGGCTATAGGTGGCAGGACTGGTGTTTAACTCTTAAATTTCCCGCCCGAATGTCCATCTCAAAGTCTGCCCCCCGCCGAACATTTTTTGCACATCATGTGTAAATATAACAACATGCAGCAGAATCGAAAACAACTGCCACACATAGGCCTACTCTGTAAAACATAAAGTCCGAACAAAGACCTACTAAAACATCCGTCAAGACAATTTTACATTAAAGACAATTGATTAGTTGAATTGGACCAGATCTACAGACAAAACAACGACCAACAAAATCGCTGATTATGTTTGTTTGTATGTGCACTTGTTATAGCGCCCCTTCAAGTTCTCACTACTCAGAGGCGCTCCCCAATGCAGAGCGGATTTCGCGCCGAAGCGCTGAGCAATAATTATTGTGAGTGAAGGACTTGCCCAAGGTCCTTACGCGGCGAGATGGATTCGAACCTCGAACCTTCCGGCTCCAAGGCAACGACGCCACCACTGCACCACCGCGCCCCGTGTTGTATTTTTGACAAAGATATTAAAGTTTTGCATAGACTCTAATATATTTGCTAATACAGTAATAGACCTACTATTACTTCTGCCTATACCCGTTGCAGAAATTAGTTGCGTAGTCGTAGTGTGCACTGTGTGCTGGCGACATCGTATACGACCGCCAGGGTTGCTGGCGCCAACCTACTTCATCTGATTAAAATAGACTAATGTTAGCCCAACCTTTATGTGCACAATGCACGCATTGCCTTCTGGAATAGGAAACCAATCTGGTTTAATTAAATCAAGGTGTCTAGAAAAGTACCGGAATCCGTTTTCCAAGCACGAAGCCTGCGCGAACGAAAAACAGTTTGCATTCTGATAACCACGGCGTTCAATAGCGACGTATGGAGTGCCACGGGCTGAACTGCAACGTCATGCGCCGCGCCCGCCCGCCCTTCCGCCCGCACGCCCTCTGGCGACTGGCTGTGCCAGCGTCTTGACCGGCGGACGGATCGTTCGACCAATGACTGGCCAACGATCCCGGCGAGCCATCCATGGTCAATCATCCCTCAAACTGAGAGCTTAATAGGACGCCAGGCACGGACACATACATCGAGGAGAACAGGAGAAGTAGCGCAGCATCGAGAAGGACAGACAGGCCAGTCGAAAGACGGTATCAGCGTTGATTGATGCTGGCCTTTCGACCGAGAGCGTGACTACTGAGAGGGTCGTCCGTCGACCCATCGGTGGCTCCAGCAGCAACGCACGTCCGCCGCCCGTCCATCCGCCCGTCTGCCATCAGAGAGAAGACCGACCGACCGAACGTGGACAGTCTCCTCGCAGTCGCCGACGCCGTCGCTGACTGAAGACGAATAGCCGACTACTCGCAAAGCCTAAGAGCTAATCCGAAAATTGAACGCAGACGAATTCTCGCGGATACGTTAACGATTACCGACTAACCGCGCCGACTATTCGAATTGGACGATTCATTCGTGAGTATCTGTCTAAGTCTGATCTATAGTAGAATTATTATTGTAGTTGGTTATAACTGGCCTATTATAGGCCTATACTCTTCTAATCTTATATAGCCTACGCTAATATCCTTTTATTATATTTTCAGTAAGCTTATCCTCTAATAAACCGACAGGCTTTTGAAAGATTTATCGAAAGAGTTTCTTAGACTCTATCGTTTTTTCTTCTTATTTATGTTTCTTCTTATTATAGTTGTCTGTTCTCTTTATTTTTTAAATTATCGTTAATATCATCATTGATAATAGGCCTATTATACTGTTGCAACAACTATTAGCCTACTATTGCCGTTACTTCCTTACTTCTTCTCGCTCTCAAGGCGTTTCTTGTCCGCCGGGTCTTCTGTGCTGAAAGCCCCTCTGAATACTCTGAATATCTGACTATGTATGTATGTCTCTGAATATCTTACTATGTATGTATGTCTCTGAATACTCTCTGCTGAGAGGGGCACTCTATAATTTTTTTTTACGATGCGATGCTTCTATACTCTGACTTCTGCGACCAGTTAAACAACAAATGCAACAACAGCAACAATGACAACAACTACTACAACTACTATTACTACTTCTACTACTACTACTACCACCACCACCACCACCACCATCACCACCACCACCATTTTTTCTTGTCCCAATGCGCGTGTATTTTTTCCATGGCCTATAATTGCGCGCGTCTTGCGTGTATTTTTCTTGAACCGATGAGCGTGCTTTTTCCCTCGACCCATGCTATGTGAGTGTATTTTTTTACTTTGACCCAATGCGCGTGTACTTTTTGCTTGACCCAATACGCGTGTATTTTCCTTGACCCAATGGGCGTGTATTTTTTCTTAACGGTTGACCCAATACGCGTGTTTTTCTTTCTTGACATGATATAGGCTACGTGTATTTTTTCCTTGACCCATTACGCGCGTATTTTCCTTAACCCAATGCGTGTGTTTTTTCGTGGCCTGATATGCGTGTATTTTTCCTTGACCCAATACGCTTGTAAGTTTATATTTCCTTGGCCAATGCATGCACATTTGGTACTCTTTAATCAGTGGCATAGGTTAGATCTGAAAAGAGGAAGGAAAGAGACGAAGAAAAGAGGAAAGTGGGTTAAGTTTATAATTCATGTTCCGCTGCCATAATATTAAAAAATTTGATTGGCAGCTGTTTTAAAGGGTTATCTCGAATTCTCGATCATGTATAATATTGCAGAGTGTAGACAGCAGAGCAGTGGTTTAAACCTGGGGTACGCGTGCCCCTGGTGGTACCGTGATTCTCCAGGCATCGGTAAGGGGCAGGCCTACGCTAAAAAGTCCAGAAATATAATTTTTTATGGGTTTAAGCTTATGGGTTTT